>CM021106.1:489186532-489263513 GCA_007115665.2 Sequoiadendron giganteum
ACCCTCAACCCTTAAACCCTAATCTATCAACCCCTATACCCTCTTAATCTCTCAACCCTCAACCCTCAACCCTTAAAGCCTAATCGCTCAACCCCTCAACCCTCAACCCTTAAACCCTAATCCTTCAACCATTAACTCCCAACCCTTAAACTCTAATCCCTCAATCCCTATACCGTCTTAATCCCTCAACCCTTAACCCTTAAACCTTAATTTCTCAACCCCCATACCTGCTTAGTCCCCCAACCCTCAACTCTTAAACTATAATCCCTCAACACCTATACCCTCTTAATCCCTCAATCCTCAACTCTTAACCCTTAAACCCTAATCCCTCAACCCCCATACCCTATTAATCCGTCAACCCTCAACCCTTAAATCCTAATCCCTCAA
This sequence comes from Sequoiadendron giganteum, assembly GCA_007115665.2. Lineage (NCBI taxonomy): Eukaryota > Viridiplantae > Streptophyta > Pinopsida > Cupressales > Cupressaceae > Sequoiadendron > Sequoiadendron giganteum. The sequence continues at coordinate 489,186,920 of CM021106.1, forward strand.
CCCCTATACCCTCTTAATTCATCAACCCCTCTACCCTCTACCCTTAATCCCTAATACCTCAACCCCTATACACTCTTAATCAGTCAACCCAGATACCCTCTTAATCCCTCAGCCCCTCAGCCCCTCAACCCTTAATCCTTAAGCCCTAATCCCTCAACCCTCATACCCTCTTAATCCCTCAATCCTCAACCCTTAAACCCTAATCTCTCAACCCCTATACCCTTTTAATCCCTCAATTCTCAACCCTCAACCCTCAACCCTCAACCCTCAACCCTTAAACCCTAATCCCTCAACCCCTATACCCTTTAAATCCCTCAACCATTCAAACATCAACCCTTAAACCCTAATCCCTCAACCCCTCTACAATCTTAATCCCTCAACACTTAACCCTCTACCCTTAAACCCTAATCCCTCAACCCCTATACCCTTTCAACCCTCAACCCTTAACCCTTAAACCCTAATCCCTCACCACCCATACCCTCTTAATCCCTCAGCCCTCAACCTTCAACCCTTAAACCCTAATCCATCAACCCCTATACCCTCATAATCCCTCAACCCTCAACCCTCAACCCTTAAACCCTAATCCCTCAAACCTAAACCCTTAATCCTTAAACCCTAATCCCTCAACCCTTAAACCTTAATCCCTCAACCACTATACCCTCTTAATCCCTCAACACTTAAACCCTAATCCATCAACCCCTATACCCTCTTAATCCCTCAACCCTCAACCCTTAACCCTTAAACCCTAATCACTCAACCTCCATACCTTCTTAATCTCTCAACGCTCAACCCTTAAACCCTAATGCCTCAACCCCTATACCCTCTTAGTCCCTCAACCCTCAAACCCTAATCCCTAAACCTCTATACCCTCTTAATCTCTAAACCCCTCAACCCTCAACCCCTAAACCCTAATCCCTCAACCCCTCTACAATATTAATCCTTGAACCCTTAAACCCTAATCCCTCAACCCCTATACCCTTTCAACCATCAACCCTTAACCCTTAAACCCTAATCCGTCAACCCCCATACCCTCATAATCCCTCAACCCTCAACCTTCAACCCTTAAACCCTAATCCATCAACCCCTATACCCTCTTAATCCCTCAACCCTCAACCCTTAAACCCTAATCCCTCAACCCCTATACCCTCTTATTCCCTGAACCCTTAACCCTTAACCCTTAAACCCTAATCCCTCAACCCCCATACCCTCTTAATCCATCAACCCTTAATACCTTAATCCCTCAACCACTATACCCTATTAATCCCTCAACCATCAACCCTCAACCCTTAAACCCTAATCCCTCAACCCCTATACCCTCTTAATCCCTCAACACCTCAACCCTCAACCCTTAAACCCTAATCCCTCAACCCTGATACCCTCTTAATCTATCAACACCTCAACCCTCAACCCTTAAACCCTAATCCCTAAAATTCTCTACAATATTAATCCATCAACCCTTAAACCCTAATGCATCAACCCCTATACCCTCTTAATCCCTCAACCCTTAACCATTATACCTCAATCCCTCAACCCTCAACCCTCAACCCTCAACCCTTAATCCCTAAACCCTCTACTTGAGAGAGAGAGGGAGAGGTGATGGGAGGGACATACTAGAGAGAGAGAGAGAGAGAGAGAGGGGGAGGAGAGAGGAAGATGGGGTAGGACAAAGATACTTGAGAGAGAGAAAGAGGGAGAGACGATGGGAGGTAGAGATTTGAGAGAGAGGGAGAGAGAAAAAGTGGGAGAGAGAGAGAGGGAGTGAGAGAGAGAGGGAGAGAGACAAAGTAAGAGAGAGATAGAGGGAGTGAGAGAGAGAGGGAGAGACATAGAGATGGAGAGAGAGAGAGAGAGAGAAACCTAAGAGAGAGGGAGAGGGAGAGAGGGTGGGAGGGAGACACCTGAGAGAGAAGGAGAGGGAGACAAAGTGGGAGAGAGGGGGTGGGAAGGAGAGACCTAAGAGAGTAGGAGAGGAGAGGGAGTGGGAGATAGAGGGATGGGAGAGATACAAGAGTGAGAGAGAGAGACTTGAGAGATGGGAGGGGGTGGGAGGGAGTACTGAGATAAGGGAGAGAGAGTACCTGATAGAGGTATTCAGAGAGATGGAGGGAGTGAGAGAGATAGAGAGAGAGAGGGGGTGGAAGACACCCAAGATAGAGGGAGAGAGAGTGGGAGGAGTGGAGGGAGATATCCCAGATGAGGGAGAGAGATAGAGGGATGAGAGAGAGAGGATGAGAGAGATATGGAGGGAGGGAGTGAGAGAGATAAAGAGAGCCCTAAAAGTGGGAGAGGGGGTAGAAGGGAGAGACTTGAGAGATAGAGAAAGAGGGAGAGGGAGTGGGAAGGAGAGACTTGAGAGAGAGGATGATGGAGAGAGACAGGAGGAGATAGAGGGCATGAGAGAGAGAGGGACTTGAGAGAGAGAGGAAGAGGTGGTGGAAGGGAGATACTTGAGAGAGACGGAGAGGTAGAGGGAGAGAGATAGAGGGAGAGAGATAGAGGGAGTGAGATATGGAGGGATTGGAAGAGAGATAGATAGAGTGACTATGAGAGGGAGAGGGGGTAAGAGGAGGAGACTTGAAAAAGAGAGAGGGAGAGAGATAGAGTGGGAGAGAGTGAGAGAGAGGGAGTGGGAGAGAGAGAGGGAGTGTGTGTGTGAGAGAGAGAGAGAGGGGGATGGAGATACCCAAGAGAGAGTGAGAGAGAGAGGGAGAGAGATAGAGTGAGTGAGACATAGGGAATGGGAGAGAGATATAGGGAGTGAGTGACAGAACTAAGAGAGGGAGAGGGGGTAGGAGAGAGAGACTTGAGAGAGAGAGAGACAAAGAGAGAAAGATAACAACCTAAGAGAGGGAGATGGAGTGAGAGAGACAAAAATACCAAAGAGGGAGGGAGAGGGAGAGGGAGAGTGAGAAAGGGGGTTGGAGTGAGAGATTTATCTAGGTACCTATGTGGGAGGGAAAGAGAATTGAGAGAGGGGATTGGACTGAGAGAGTAGTCTAGGTCGCGTGGGAGGGAGTGAGACCTGAGAGATAGAGACTTTATAGGGATAAAGAGTTATCCATTTACGGTAACGAGTTAGAGAAGGTATGAAAGGTAAAACCTCAACTATCTATCTACAATCATAAACTATGCACTCTAAGCATTATCAAAGTTGTTGAGAAAAGAGGGGAAATTATGGTTTTGTGCAAAGCACACCATTTGGCGAGCGCCAAATGGCCTACTTTGGACGTGTTAATTGACAAGATTTTCCAAATTTCCTCATATTTGTGTCCATGCTCCCTGTCTCATTTGCACGTTTTTCAATGCAAGTTTATAAAAAAAATTTGATAGCGTTAACCTCTCTCTTAGATATCTAAATATATAATTATTTTTTCATTTTGATTTAGTTAAAGTTTTGATCCATGGATTCTATTGTAAATGCTTTCGTTTTTGGTCAAAAACCAACATGTGCTAGTTTTAGGATAGATTTTTATCCGTTCATCGAAATGTGAAACAAATTACATTTTTTGAAGCTAGACTCCATTTACACATGATGAAAAAAAAGAATTAATTTTCAATTAGTTTGGAAAAAAAATAGGGGGGAGCACGCTCAAATTTTAGCTTTTAAGGATGTGTCCACTTTGAAAATTTATAAAATACTATATATTCATTAAAAAATTATCCAAAAGAATGAGGATAAACTACATGGTGTTAGCTATTTTCTCATCATTGGGATTTTTGAAATTCTCAAAAAAATTCAATCAAAAAGGGGGGAGTCCTCAGGCACTATGCTATTTTTTTGATAAAAATAGAATCTTTCCCCCCACCCCCCCCCTTTTTGAGACCCTTAATCTTCATTAATTTCAAAAAAAACTAGTAGCTTAAAAACTAGACTTGGAGCACTTCTAATTTTGTTCTTAACGCATCTTGAAATTTTGAGCATAACTATCTTCATTTTCTCGTGCAAATCAGATTTTGTTGATTTTAGAAAAAAGAAAAAGAAAAAAAGTGGCATCTTAAGAGACAAAATTATGTCACAGATTCTTGAACTTACCCCTAACCAAAGCAAAAATAGAAAAATAGAAATGAAACCTAATCTACCTATGTACAAGGAAAGAGTTGTAAACAACTCAAGACTGGAAATACTGCTTCAAATACTACCCATTGACAGGTAGTGGGATATTTTCTCCAGTGAGAATTTTTAAATGAAAATCATTATCCCCCAGAATCTCTACAATCTGATAAGGGTCAAGCCAAAGTTAGTCAAATTTTTCATGCTCCCCTTTTCGGTCATGGGCTTTATCCCAGTAGAGAACCAAGTCAGAGATTCTAAAGGCTTTCATCTTGGCTCTCCTATCAAACCATCTCTTCACTACACCTTGGTGTTTGGAAAATTTTTCTAGAGCTTCATCTCTTCTCTCTTCAAGGTGTAACAGTTTAGCCAGGTAGGCTTCACACTTGTCTTCCCCATCATAATATTCATTAATGAATTTCAATGTAGGGATCTTTAGCTAGATGGGAAACACAGGTTCCAAACCATATACTAAGTGATAAGGAGAGGTTCCTAGGGATGTTTTTTGTCTGGTACAATCTGCCCAAAGAGAAAATCTAAGTTGGGTGTGCCAATCCTTAGGATTCTTCTCTAATAGTTTACGGATGACTATCAAAAGGTTCTTATTAGAGGACTCAGTTAAACCATAACCCCGCAGATAGTAATTTGATGCAAATTTTATGACAATCCCATGATCATAAGCCTAGTTAGAAAAATTCAATGATGCAAAACTAGGACCATTATCACAAACAAAATCCAATGGACATCCAAAGTGATTGATGATACTTGATTCAATGAAATTGATTACCACTTCAGAAGTGCATTATTTGCATGCAAGAGCCTCAGTCCATCTAGTAAAGTAATCAGTTACAATAAGAATATACCTATGGCCCAGAGAGGATGGTGGATTGATTGGACCTATAAAGTCCATTCCCCACTGTGTAAATGGCTTAACCTCTATGACCGACTGAAGTGGAAGGGTTCCATGTTTCTCCTTACTTGTTGCAGTGTGACATATATGGAACATACTCACATGGTTATGTGTGTCCTTGAAAAGGGTAGGCCAATAATAGTCTACCCTTAAGATCTGGTTTGCAGTGGAAGGTGCTGAGCCATGGCCTGTGCCATATTTTCCAAGAAATTCAGACATCACTCTCCCAACTTCTTCCATCCCTAGGCACCTCAAATAAACCCCCTCATGATTTCTCTTATATAAGAAAACTCCCTTCATCATGAAACTATCACTCTTCAGACGTAAAGCTCTCCTTTGGACTGCATTAAGGTGTTTAGGACATTGTTGGTTCAACATATAGTAGATAATTTCATCATACCAGTCCCCTGGAGACACTTCTTGGAGGTGATAATGTTGAGCCGTGAGGTTAGGACCCATTTCAGCCATTGTTTTTGTCAGTCTCTGCCCTCTCACCAATTTCATGGGTTGGATGTCAATATCATATTCTAGCAACATAGTTACCCAGTTGGATTTGTGTTCTCCCAACTCATTCTACATCAACAACAACTTAGCTGTAGGATTGCACACTATGGAAAAGACCTTATTTCTCAGTATATAGCATTTGAACTTCTTCACAGTTCGGACCAGGGCATAGGCTTGCTTTTCCACATTAGGGTATCTAAGTTATGCATCCTTTAAAGGAGCACTCATAAAAGCTATGGGATGTTCATCACCTTGATTAGACTTTTGAGTTAACATTCCAGCACAGGAGTGATCAGAAGAAAATGAGTATATGTAAAAAGGCTTGACATAATCCAAACTTACCAACACTGGAGCCTCAACAATGGCTCTCTTGATTTCTGAAAATGCCTCCTTAGCTTTTGTGCTTCATTCAACTTTTTATTCTTGCTTCAACATAGCATTCAAGGGCTTCACTATTTTTGCAAATCCAGTGAAACTTTCTGACAAAGTTAATTTTCCCAAATAAGGACTTCATTTCCTTTTTTCTTGCAGGAGGTTGAATCTTCAGTATAGCCTCCACTCATTCTGAATCAATGACAATACCTCGTTCTGAAATGACATGTCCTAAAAATTTTGCCTTAGTGACTCAAAAGATGCATTTCTTTGGATTAAGTAGATTCCAAACTCTCTGCATCTTTGGAATACTTTTCATAAATCGGCCATGTGATCATCTCTCTTCCTAGAAAAAACTATCAAATCATCCATGTAGATAATTATGCACTTACCAATAATGTCCTTGAAATAAATATCCATTTCTCTTTGGAACATAGCTCCAACATTGATTAATCCAAAGGGCATTCTTCTATAGGAAAAAGTCACCCATTTTGTAGTAAAGACAGTTTTGTGTCTATCCTCATATTGTACCATAACCTGGTTGTACCCAGAGTAACCATTTAGAAAATACATCATCTAAGATCCATTGACAATCTAAAGTACCTCATCCAGTGAAGGGACTGGATAATTGTCCTTTTTTGATGCCCTGTTGAGATTCCTGAAATCAACACACAGTCTAATTTCTCCATTTTTCTTCCTTACTGGAACCAAGTTTGCAACCCATGTTGAATGTATTACTGAGAATATGATTTGTATTGAAAGTAGCTTCTACATCTCTTTCTCAATGATAGGTTCCAATAGAGCATTAATTGGCCTTTATCTTTGCCTGAATGGTTTAATGTTTGACTTAAAGGGAATAGTGTGTGTGATGATTGAAGTATCATATGTCTTTAAGTCCTCATAAATCTAGGCTATCACATCTTGATAGGTGTGTAAGGCATCAATAATTCCTCTCCTTTCTTCTGGAGTGCACACTTTATCAATAAAGACATTCTTTATGTCACCCTGAACCCCCACATTGTATGTTTCACATTGGTTGTTGAGAGACTCCATTTTGGCTTGCTACTCCTGGTCTTTTATCTTATCTAGATTAAAAATTCATTCTAATTGCACCATGCCTCTTGGTATAGTATTAGTTTTTAGGTTAATGACATCTTCTAGGTCCATTTCAACCTCTTGAGGCCCTACCTCATCAATCACTTGAGAAGAAAACACATCAAAGCTAGTAATAAAATCAAGGATGTGCTTATAATCCTCAAACACATGGAAATTGGTTACATTGTCGGGCACTGAGGGTACTGGAGTGAGCTCCATAGTGAAATTATTTAGACCTAAGAGTGATAAGGGTTGTAATGTACTAGCTGCTTGTGCCAGAGAATCTACAGTTTGATATTTATTTCGAGGGATCAACCAGATGTCGAAGGCATCAAATCCTTCAATGAGATTCGACACTTTGTGCCTCTAATTAGTCATTCTTCTATCATGATGTGAGTATTGTTTCCTTACTTGCCTAACTACTAACATAGAATATCCAAACACTTGCAAGATCTTGACTTTCTTTCTCAATGCCATTAATAAACCATGGACCAAATCCTTATACTCAGCTACATTATTAGTGCATTGGAATTGGAGTCTATGAGAAGAAAAATAAGTTTTACCTTTAGCGCTGATCAATTCAAATCCTGCTCCAACACCCTGCTTTGATTTGGATCCATCAAATTTCAACATCCAACAACCATCAGCTCTTGATTTCCTTGAACTACCCTTGTCCTTGATGTTGCTCGGGGGCTCTTCAAGAGGCCTTGGGCTCCTTCCTTTCAGATCATATTGAATGCTCTGTATATCCAACCTGATAGCTGGGGTTAGATTAATGCATCTTTTTATTTGTTCCACTACAGTTTGGCACAAGCAACATTCTAGCTCAGAGTGCAGAGCATTGTGAACTTTGCACCAATTAGGGAGCAACAATTCTTTAAAATACATATTTTTGCCCAGTTGGATCTGATCCTCCATGTACTTCCAGATAAACTCTTAGAAATTATCCAGCAAGCTGAGTTGTCCATCTTCCCAATCATCAAGTTCTTTTTCTTGTTCAAGCAGTACTTCAGAACCACTGGCTTCTGATGTGGATTAATTAGAGGAGCTTTGTAGCATAAAGACCTCTTTTGTATCTGAAATAGGGGAAGCCAAGACATAGTTCCCCATGCTAACTTCTGACACCAATATCTCATTTGAAGTATTCTGATATTCAATAATTACATACTTCATTCTAGGTTCTCTTTCAATTCTGATTTGATTTGGGATGCCTTTCTAGGGGAGCCACATGTGAGAATGATCTATGGATGTGTATCCATTTAGTGCCTTGGTGAAATCTTGACCCAAAATCAAACCATAAGTATCAAGAATATCTTCCACCTGAATATTGAGTACTTATTGCAATCTAGGATCTGAAGAAAATTGCATGGGAATCATGTTTTGTTCTCCCACTATATTTACCTTTGTCTTGTCCAATTGGGTGACCTTCTTCTAAGAGGCTGTAGGGGTAATACTTAGAGCCCTATAGACAACAAAAGGTATGACATTTGTAGATGCTCCTGAATCTAGAAGACAATTTTGCAGATTCTTCCCAAAGATACAAATATAAATTAGGAAGGGAGGGGTTTCCATTTTTCCCTGGAACAAACTCAACTAAGTGTCAACTTGTGCAACTTGATTCCTATCTTTTTCTTTCCCTCTATGTCTAGATGGTGCTTGACTTGGACCTTTAGGTGCCTATGAACTAGGAGGCCTGCCAGTTGACTTGAATTAAAAGACCCTAGTACTATATTTTTGATTTCAGGAACCCTTAACAACTCAAACGCAATGAGACTCACCTTTACCTTCCTGAGTTCTTCAGTCACATATCTGCCTAATTTCTCTATATTCATGTTAGCATGGTTCTCTTTAGAATGATCAGTCTTCTTATCTTTTGATGCATCAACATTTCTCCCTTTTGACGCCTCAGGTTGTCCTCCTCTTGCAAAGTATTGTGTTGGCACATGAGGGTAAGATGGATTATTATTGGCATGTGGGTCTAGTGGAGTGGTAAAATTGTTTGGAGGAATAGATGTAGTAAATGGGCCACCAACTAGTGGATTCTTGTTAGGCTTATTCCTCAAATCATACTTTCTTGTAGGTTGCTAAAACATTTGTACTTATTCAAAACTAGCTTCGTCTTCATCCAAGGGACCATTATCATTCTCAGTTCCTTCATTGAATAACTGAGAAATATCATCCTCATTTAGTACTTGTTCAGTCTCCTCATTCTGGCCACTTGACTCATCTTCTGGTTCATTCTCTTCATCCCTCGAGAAAGGAGCATGATTCAACACCAAAACTAGGGAATCATAAGGATTCAAGGGTACCAAATCCCAACCAGTGGAATTTTTTTCAACTTCATATTGAAAGATGGAAGCAACAGTTTGAAATTTAGAACAATCCAGCTCAGAGTGTTGACTTATCTTATGAAGCTTGCACCCCCCTAACAAAGCTGCTTCGGGTAGATATACTCCACTTAGAGGTTTCTCTTGATAGGAAGGTTGATCCAAAGGAGTGGGGACTCCTCCATTATTAGGTCTGGTGTTCCATGGCCTATTCTACCTAGGTGGTTGTCTCCTTTGAAACCCTTGTCCACCTTGTTGTCCCCTATCAAAGTTTTGACTAGAACCCTGTCCTCTTTCAAAATTATGATTTATGTCAAAGTGTTGCCCTTTGTCAAATATTTTCCCTCGTGCAACATCTTGATTCTCCCTATTGTAATTTGATTGCATGCTCCTCTGAGCAGCTTAGAGTTGGATGTTTTGGTTCCTCAAGTAGGTTACCTCTATATTTAGTTTCTTCACTTGCTCGGTTAGATCATCTAATCTCTCCTTATCAGGACTACTATAAGGCAATGAATTCACATTGTTTGGGGGGTATCTTGACACTCCTCCAGGACCCACAAACTGATTCAAAACTTCTGAGTTATGTAAATATATAGGGAAACTAGCCTATGGTTGTGGATGAAGGGGTTGATTGGCACTCTGTTGTAGATAATTGGGAATTGGGTGAGCCTGACTTATTGGATGACCCAGGTGAGGAACCAAAGGCAATTGTGGAATGAGATTCATGATGGGAGTGTGATTAGTTAGTGCCTAGTTAAGAGATTGGACTTGGCCAAGGTGAGCAACAGGTCCCAGAGATGGTAGGGGTCCTGACAAGTGTTGTCTCAGATTTGAATTGACCTTAAAAACCTCTATATATGCAGTGAGCAAGGTAGTTGGGGGATTAGTTCTCCACTTAAGCAAGTTGGATGTAAGGCTATCAAGGGCTTAAAAATAGATCTCTAAGGCAGTGACATCGTCCACAACATAAGGTGCTTGAAATCTAGTGTATGCATGGTGGAATCTATTATTGAATGATACTATAGGCTCATTAACATCTCTCTTAACTCCAGTAAACTTCATGTAGATACCATTGGAACTGATAGGGATTTTAAACTTCTACATAAATTTAGCCTCAAGCTCAGTCCAATTATGAATGGATGCAACAGGTAATTGATTGTACTAGTAAAAGGCATCCTCTCCCAGAGAATGAGGGAAATTACTACAAGCAACATCCTCATGATTAATCCCTCTATCCCTCAGACAAGTCTAAAAAATCCTAATATGCTTCTTTGTTGTTCTATTAGGCTCATTTGTGTGAAACTTGGAACATAAATACTTAGGGTTCTTGGGCATAACATTGTAGTTGTTGAAGGATAGAGGCGATGGGTTATTTTCCAAGAAAGGAATTGGTGGAGGTGGAGGTGGTAAAGGGTGATTGATGATTGGTTGGGGTTGTTGAATGGAACTAGCCTCAAAATCAGATGAGGATGAGGTGGATGAGGGTGAGGATGGTGGAAATTATGGATTGGATGATGACTCCTCCCTTCTTCTGGTCCTTCTTGACCTAGTTGGAGGTGGCAGTTCTTGAAACTCTTCTTCTCCTGGTGTAGATTTGGTTCTCCTTTTGAGTCTCTAAGGAGAAAGGGCATTTAGAAAATTCTCTAGCTTGCTTATTTATGCCCTCCTTCTAGCACCAATCCTGTTGATGGTGTTTTCTATGCAGCAAAAATTCAAACAAAATATATATAGTATCCTATCTCTCTTGAAAGGTCAATCTCTATTAAAAAAAAGATAACCCCAAGGTCTCTCGGGTGTCCGGTCATGACTTGCAACAAAACAACTCAGTGATAAATGTGAAAATGTTGGTAATCACAAAGGGACCTTACAAAACAAATTCTGGAAACTCTAAACTTATCAAATTTTTGCAATATAATGATACTCGAATTCCTAGTTTAACCAAAGATAAAAGAAATAACAAAAGATAAAGGGTTTCAAAAATCCTAAGATTAATACTACTCCTAGAATCAACAATACTAATAATGAAATGCTTGGAATAGACCAATCCCTCAAATATATTTTTTGATCAACCCAGGCTATACTTGCAATTTTGTATGAAGAGTGCAATCTTCTAAGGAATTAAAGATTTTCAGATCATGGACATTCATTCAATCGAACTGGATAAATTCCCACAATTAAACTAAGCACACAAATATCGGGTATAGGCTGACCTTGTACAACAAACCCACAATCAAGAAGCTACCCAAAGTATGAACCAAAGATTGCTACAACACTCCAAGAAGTAAATCACAAGCATTATCGAATCATTTAACTCTAAATCTAAAATGCATTTAGACATTTCCAAGCAATTTTAAAGATAGAATAAGAGCCATGCAAGATTAATCAATCCAAAGAAGGCACCAATAATAACACAATATCTTCACTTGCATTGAATCACTAGTAATAGCAACAATTCTGATATTTTGTCACAACACTTGCGTAAAATATGACTAACTCCTAACTCTAACCTTCTACTCTAATCTTCTAGTATGTCTTCTATCTAATTCGAAAAAATTATCGAATTGTCTAACCCTTTACAAATGAGGTGAAATGCTATACTTATAGAGATTTCATCCTGTGCTAGCCCGAGCTAGGGTTACAAAGAAGGTCAGCCACCAACCATATCGGCCCAGAAAGATCGCAATAAATCACCGCCCTGCATTGAATGCATGAGGCATCTTCCTCAGATTGACCTAAGATCTATACAAATCTTGATTCAGACATAATAAACCCTACGGGTCACATCCACATTAATGCCTCACCCATGTAAAACAGAAGAATGATAACGTGCATGCAATGTGAGTTTGAATACATGCCACCGATCAATAGCCAATCTAGGCACCACGAACGACTCTAATCGAGTCAAACCAGTTTGAATTTTCCATTTCATTTCCAACACAGAGGAATGGCCAATGAGAAAACCTTCCGTGTATTGGAAAGTTCTACCTTCCCGTGGCCATGAAGTGTACTTGACTGTATCTTGTGGATCTCGCAATATCTTCAAAGTACGTCCATCCTTCCCTTCGGCCCTAACAACAACAACCCGCCCGATCCAACTTGCATTCAAAAGGGCCACAATTAATATTCATTATAGCATCAAAATCCAAGTTAATCCATCAGAGTCCCCAAGGCAAGGAAACTATGCACAAGCCCAAGATGGAAGAGGAACCAAAACAAGATGGAAGCGAAACCAAAACAAAATAGGTAGAGGCAGAACCAAACTAGATGGGACCTTTTTCAAAGTACTGAGTTTAGTTCCCACCCCAGTTCTGGTTCCAGGGAAGGGAAGGAGGAGAAGGAAAAAAGAAAACCAAAGAAGATCCAAGGGAGGAAACCAACCCAAAGGTCAAACAACGAAGAAAACACAGACATAGGAAGCGGAGCCAGAATCAGAACCAAAACTGAAACATGAACCTTGCGAAGGTTCCAAGTTTAGTTCCCATCCTGATTCCGCCTCCGACAAAAGGAAAACAATGAAGGAAAAAGGAAGACAAAAGCAAACCTAAGGGGAAGAAAACAAGGACACAAGAAGCGGAGCTGGAACCAGAACCAAAACTGAAATATGAATCTTGCGAAGGTTTCGAGTTTAGTTCCCATCCTGATTTCGCCTCCGATGAAAGGAAAACAATGAAGGAAAAAGGAAGACCAAAGACAACCTAAGGGGAAGAAACCAACCCAAAGGACAAACACCAGCGAAACACCAAAGATGCAGAGGCGGAACCAGAACGGGAATGAAAATGAAAACTAAACCATGGACTTTGTGAAAGTTTAGAGTTTAGTCTCATCCCACACCCAAACCTGCCAAGCAAAGGAAACAAAGTCTTAGGAGGAAAATAACAAATCCTAAGACCTAGACAAAACACCAAGGACAAACAAAGGGAAAGGGAACCCACTTCCAAAGAGGACATTCGTGAGACTCCTTAATCACTAGGAACTCAAAATAAGGGCACCTTATAACCATGACAAGCATTTAGGAACAACGAAAATTAACCAAATCCCAGGAGCAAAGGACCACAACACCAAAGACTAAAATATCAAAATTTTTAAAGACAAGCCCAAAAGGCATGGCCACATGAAAGAGCCAAAAGACCAAACAAATGAGGGTCCCTACTTTCAGTGGGGCGTGCGTGCAAAAACTGCACAACACTTTATCACTCCAAAAATTATCAAAGAATTTAGGAAGCTTAGTTTTTGCTTCCACTCTTTTTGCACTAGGGGGGACGATCCCACTAAGCTTCTTTCTCTTATCCTTCTGAGGATGAGAGGAATCATTATCCAATGGGGCTTTAAAAGTATCTAGGCCTTTCTTCTTCTTGTATCTCTGAGTATTTTTCATAGTGACTTCCATGAGGGTCTCCTCACAATTAGTGGTATCCTTAGTAGACCAAAAACACATGACATCTACAGAGTCCATGCTTGATTGTGATGCACAACCATCAGAGCTCATCACTCTACCATGACGGTTGGGAATATTTTCTGAATTGTTAGGGATCAATATTTTATCCACTTTCTTGTTTCCAACTGCAAATGAAATAATGCTATGTGATCTAGGGGTTTTTGATCTATTCCCCAAGCTCTCATTAGGGAGAGAATCCTAGGAAACTTCTCTTCTTTCATTAGGTCCCCCACTCCAGATTTCATCTAGATCCTAGAGGCTTCTCCTAGCTGTCGAGGTGTTACTTTCCCCTCTAGGAGTAGGTAATGTCTTCTCACTGTCATTATCCATGAGGCAACCATCTACAAGCGGTTCCACCTAAATTTTCTCTTTGAAAAATTTAGAATTAAATGTATAAATTTCTTTACCTTCCTTAGTTTTAGATCCATTAGGTGCTTTATGTTGCCTTAGTTTTAGAAGAGCCAACTATTGTGCATTCAATTTTAAGTTTCTTTCTAACCTATTTGAATTTCTCAGGTCTCTAGAATCAGATTCCTCATTCTCTCTTAGATTCCCTTCATTAGGATTATTCCTTTCCTTTCAATTTTTTTCTAATTCGCAGAGAAGGGAATTTAAACTTTCTTCTATAGGTGTTGTTGTTGTATTATGATTTCTCAAATCAAAGTTCTCTTGTGAAGGATTAATCCTTATTGAATTATTACAGTTAGGGCTTGAACATCTCTCATCAAGCTGATGTGGGGTGGGGATGAAATGTGCAGATTCACCAACATTACTATCTTTCTTTTCTACTCGACCCTCCATTTTAGAGGCCTTATTATTTTTATTACTACTTCTATTAGGCCCACCTGAGGTGGGTTTGGAATTTATTATGTTTCGTATTAGAGGATAGTTCCTCCTTATGTAACCTTCGCACCTGCATAGATAACACACATTAATTCCTCCAAGGGTTTCAATTTCACAACACAGTTTACCAGTTTTCAAATGGATTTTAATTATCTCTAGAAAATCTTTGCCCAGTGATAGGGAAACCAACACCCGAGCATCAGAATGAGGGAGAGGAGTTTTTGTACCATCAATTTTTAACACATTCCCATATGGTTCCAGTAACAACAGAACAAATTTCCATAATCTAGGAGACATTCTTAATTGTTAACCATCGAGGGCTAGAGAGGGCCAAGACTTCCTCTTCCACAACCTCTGGATTCCAGGCCAAAGCCCGAAAAACCACCGAGCCCACATTCCAAAATTGTTTTTAATTGCCTCTAATTGTGAGTTAGGGTTACAAAAAAAATATATATATAAACCTCTTTGAATCATGCGACAATAGTAAAATTGCATCCCAAGCTTTTTCTCCCACACTTTAGAAAACCATTCTTCCATATACTTTTTGGCCGAAACCCTATTAGGGTCGACGACTACAAAGAAAATAGTAGTCTTTAAAAATCTATTGTCCTCCTCTACAATCGCTTCATCCAAAGCATTATTGGGAATCAAAATATCTTTCAAGGGGGAAGTTGAGGAATGCTTACCTTATCATTCTCTGCCATTCACTTGCACCTCATCAAGATCTTCAAGCAAGAATTTAGCACCCACTGGCAAGCTTCCTCTTTCACCTACAACAAAATCATGAAAGGATTTAGGGGCAACATTATTAACAAATGGGATGGAGGAATTAATGCCATTAACGCTTGGTGGATCCATATCCCTAGCCATCACTTCCAAATCCTTCACAAGGGCCACACATGGGACCACACCCGAGTCTAGCCATCGGCACAAAATAACCGACCCTCACCGAACAAGCAAGAAAAAACGTAAATTAAACCTCAACGGCAAGAGGACAACCCATGGGAGAGCGAAATAAGAATCAAACATGGAGGAGGGACAAGCCTCCTCCATGGAAGGGAGATTTCACACACATGCAAATCCTATTTGCAGAGCGCTTCAAACCCTCATGTGAGCCAGCTCAATCTCTCACATCACATGAGCTTAGAAGACCACTCTTCAAAATAAATATCCTTCTAAGTTTGCATGTTTTCATTTATTTTGTCTTGATATTATGATCACTATTATAAATCTATTCTTATTTTTATTATAAAATACTCTTCATTGATTTTGCATTTTTTGAGTGTATATGTATGACATTGTCCTTACTATCAAGAAAGTGCATTGACATGGAGGTGAAAAAAGAAGCCAAATGTAAATTTCTCCCTATAATGTATTTATTATATATTTTAGGGTCTAGACTCACATGATGATATGTCATCTACCATTCCATCAACAATTTTTATGGTCCCATCTATGTCAAATGTATTTTTTTAATATATTACAATTAATTAGTAACTATCTTCTAAGTGGTATGATACTAAAATTCTAAAAAGAAATATTTATGTTGAAAAGGTGGGTATTACACCATCATATAATATTCCCATTGGTATTGCCAACCATGACATTGAATTTACTAAGGTAAATTTTAATAAATTTAAAATTTGTATTCTTCAAAATTGAATGTTCTTGTTTATGTGTACTTGAGCTTCACAATTAAATGTGTTATTATTTATTTAGTTTATGAGTTCAACTTTCTCATATCCTACTATAAAAAAAAGGTGTTAGTGTTGTTGCTATTATCTCAACATCAATGTTTGTAAAATAGGTATAAATATATACATTTACTTATGATTATTTTCTATAAATTGGAAACATTAGTTATTTACGAAAATTGATATGCATTAGTTATTCCCAAAATTTGATGCAAGAACCCCAATCTAGGGACATAACTCTCTTAACGGTGTTGAGAATTAGAGGAAAAAAAACCTAGAATACTAATATATTATAGGTGTGTATATTATGTTTATGTCATTTAAAAAATATTATTTTCTTATCAATTTTGGGAAGTATCTAATTTTATAAAGTGTGTATATAGGTTGAGTTACAATATAGCAAGGAGCATAGAAGATCAAAATGATGCAAGTTGTGAATTGATTTATATGTTGATGTCCACACTCTTGTTGAGCAAAGAGATATTAAATGTATGAGTCATAGTCTTTGCTACATATATGAATACATTTTAATGCCTATATGGAACATTTAAAATAATTTGTGTAGATTGACAATATTTTGAAGTCTAAGAGATAATTTTTACCTCATAACATTGCATGAAATTATAAGAGACCTATGAAAGGATGGATTAAGTTGAATTTTAATGGTTGTTCTAAGGATAACCTTGGTCAAGTTGTTGTTGGATTTTTAAGAGATGAATATGGTCATATGGTTGAAATATTTGCTAAGAGCATTGGATGGGGAATTGATAATGAAGTTGAAGTTCACATTGTTTGGTGGAGAGTTATGAGGGATCTTCTTCTTGGATTTTAGAAGTTGGATATTGAAGGAGACTCTAAGTTGATCAAATATTTGATAAGGAGAAGTAATGTTTCTGAGGAGTTCTATAGAAAAATAGAAAAAAAAAAATTAGAAAGGCATCAAATAGTAATGATTTAAATGTTGGCTCTCATGTTACAAGGTGGTGGCTTGTACTTGTGGCAAGTATTATTGGAAATAAATTTAAAATTATTCATTGTATTATTACCATATTTTATCTTTATTGAGATTTTTTCAAACCTATTTCTTGTGATTCTCCAAGGAAGAATGTATATTTCTAAGATATTTTTAAAAAAGTTGACTTAAATGTCTTCTTTCAAGCTATGAGAGAGCATGATTATTTTCTTACCTCTTAGTGTTTTAATTCTTAAAAACAAGGTCAAGTTATGACTAGTGAGTTTAAGATTATGGTCATGGAGGAGATTATTGTGCATGCTATTGGTCTTAGTTATGAGGGGGAGAAGGTGCAAAGGTTAAGAAAAATTAGTTACCAAAATTTTATTATTTTTTTCCTTGAAGGAGGGGAGACTCTAAAGAGACACAATAATGGGTATGATAGGGAAGCTCTACCAGAACCATGGCCCATGGAAAGTTATCATCTCATCAGGTATATTAATTTGGAAGATTGATTTGGTATTATCATTTTCCCTTACTCGAGAATCTTACACATGGTAATGATGTTACTTTTCCTTATTTTTTGTTGTACTCCTCAAAAAAGTGCATAAAAGAGGGGCTTACCATCCTTTGCACTAGGGCATTATTTTTTTCTTTTACAATTTTAATCTTAACTCTTCCCTTGTGTCTAACCCAACTATCATTATCACTAAGAGGTATGCCCAAAAAAATAAGAACTCTAATGTAATGGGTAAAGGAAAAAAACACTTTTTTGGAAGGGCCTTCAAACTCTTCCACCTTGATTGTATTTGGTGACAAAACCCTATTCTCTCCTAGTCCACCCCCTCTTCTAAAAGGAATAAGTCTCCTTTGGTCGAGGAAGGAGCTAAAAGAAACAAAATTCTTGAGTCTTGGCCTAAGAAAATTATGCTCTCCCTTAAAGATAAGGGTAAGGCTTTAAGGTGACTCTTAACCCTATGAGTAACCAAACCTAATAAAAGGAAGGTTCTATCAAGGGTTCTATTGTGTAGCCTCACAACATGCTCGATTTTGCAACTAGCAAAGTGCAGACCCCTCTTTTTCTCTTTCTTGTATTTTTTTTGTTGTAAATGCAAAATTTCCCAAAATTCTTAAATTTCAAACTTTGATACACCTCTTTGCTAGATCTCGATAGGAATCAATAGAGAATTTGAAAATAGCAAGGGTTTCCTTTCAAATTTTGTGCATGCTTGATAAGACATTTGAATCAAGAGTTTCTGGGTTTTGCATGCCCATCCAACTAAAAACTAATTCATTAAGGTTTATTTGATATAGAGTTCACACGATTTTTTCTACAAATCTTAATGGCCTTAATTATTCCATGATCTATTTTATCTCTTTTGTTGGTCATCTAATTATATCCAATATTCAACTCACTTGTGTCGGTCCTACAAAGAAAATCAAACCCGAAAAAGGAAATATGTTTTAATAAAATGACTATAAAAGGTGCACAAAATCTACTAGGATCTTACAAGTAAACTTACTATTGAAAAAACTATATTTTAGACTCTAAAATAGTGAAGTTATAATATCCTAAATCAAAACCCTTAGAATGAGTTCACTAAAGATGTGAAGACAAATAAAATTTCTATAAGATTAATCTAGGATAATTTCCAATGAAATGTATACAAATTAACTAATGAATTAACCTAGATTAATAAATGAAAATTATGGGAGTGAGTAATTCAAAATTAAAGAATGAGACAGGAAATTAGATGTAGTGGATAACAATACTTAGCTCTACAAATGATGTTGAATATTCTTTTAATGTTGATGTTAAAATTTGATGTTTTGAAGTAAAAATAGGGAATTTAAACAAAAATTGGGTACCTTATATAGACAAAAATCTACTCTATGGTCTACAAATTTTGTTATGTTGGTTGTGCACTTCTACTCAATAATTTGCTAGAATAATTCCATCTTATTGGTTGTTAAAGATTAGTGATATGCCTTAGGGATATTTTTGAATTGTTAGAGGATATATTCTCCTAGTTGAACCCTCAAGGGAGACAAAACATAAATTCATGATAAAATTAGTTGGTAGTAAGGTGTAAGTGTCCCAAACAATTATTATGAAGTTCCATTGTTTCTTTTAGTGTAGCAATAGAAGTTTTCTTCTAATAAATGATCCTTGAATTCTCTACATTGTTAAATGATTCTAGGATGTCAGTTGATGTCCAAAAGAATATCCTTAAATACTACATGGATTGGAATAATCATGTAGAACATGAATCAATTTGGCTCATGTTAGGAATATAATGGATGAGAGTTTAACAAATTTTAATTTTAATTTAAAAAATTTAAGAATAAAATTCACAAATATGGGATCAATCTCGTACTAGCAAGATTGAACTAAGAGAAGAGAATAACAAGATCTAGGTAGATGATGAATGTCTAGAGGATGAAATAAACAATAAGTGTATATGAGAGTGTGAGTAAAAACAAGTGTTGCATACCAAATAGTCCCTACACATATCTGAAAGTGTAGATGACAATGAGTAATTATATGAATTAACAAGTATTAATTAATATGACTATCCAATTCTTCTAAAACATGCAATAAAAATAAATTAAAAAAATGCAACTAATAATAGTCCACATAACTCATTACATGATATGAAAAGATGCTAATTTTTGGTTCCTTCCCATGAAAATCACGTAATAAATGAAAAGTGAATTTTTCTCGTGGACAAAACTTACACATAATGTCAAGGAGTGTGCATTGCTTAAGTAAGCTTGATTAACATATATTGATTAAGTAAACATGAGTTTTTTCTTCCTTCCCTTTGAATTTTCCTATGGTATAATGTGTAGAAAATTAATACCAAACATAATTACTTATTGAAGAAATGTATTCATTTCACGAAAATTAATCCTCTTTATTCAACAAAATGTAGAAGATTAATACCAAACATAATTACTTATTGAAAAAATATATTCATTTCAAGAAAATTAATCCATTACATATATATGTATAAACAGTCAAAATTGATCTTTTCATTATTTTTACTAGCCAAAATTAACCACAAATTCTACCTCAAAACAACAGGCTACAGAGTCCAATCCTTTTACAGGCTGTTTATGCTGTTGTTTACACTCACCTAACTACCTCAAAACAACAGGTTAAGAGTCAAATCTTTTGCAGGCTATTTACACTGAGCCAACAAGCCATGCTGATATGGTCAAATCCAAAACAAGGGAGAGAGAGGAATCATGATATAACTTAAACATGACTAGGGTGACTTTACTATCAAGTATTCGGTCTTGAAACTGAAATGATGCTTCCATTCACAATATGAATATATGTAGAGCCCTGGATATCTTCACTTATTATTACATTTTAGGCGTGCTTGAATCACTGAATTAGATCTTCATGTCGACCTTTACAATTATATGTATAGTTCAATGGGTTTTGCTCTACTCTTCTTCTCATCTTTTATCACTCAAAGCAGACAATTGTTTTACCTCAAATACTCAAATATGTGGAAATCTGACGATTCCTTACCCCTTCAGAGGAGACACGTGTGCTTTGACTGGTTTTTGAAGATCGAGTGCCGATGGGGCAAACGCACATTACTACAGTTGTGCAGGGAACACTTCCAAACAGTTCAACTTACAGAGAAAAGCGATGTCTACAGCTTTGGGGTGGTATTGGTGGAGCTTTTAATAGGGTTGAAACCTGTGTCGTATGAAAGGATGAAGAAACACAGCAACCTAGCTATATTTTTCCTTGAAATCTCTAAGAAGTTGAATGATTCGGGATGTAAGTTAATGTTCAAATGAATTTCTTTAAATAATACTACATAAGTTGCAATAATCATATAAGATATGAATCACAATAGAAATATAATAGATAAAAATTAAATAAATTAAATTTTAAATCTTAAAAATTTAAGAATAAATCTACAAATCTAAGATCAATCTCATACTAGAAAGATTGAACAAGGATAAGGAAATAGCAAAGATAGATAATGAATTTTTTAAAAATGCAATAAACATAAAGTATAAAAGAATATAAGTAAAAACAAATATTACATAAAAAATAATTCCTACATATATGTGAAAATGTAGATAATAATAAATAATTAAATTAATTAACAAGTATTGACCACCATAGCAATCTAGTTCTTCTGGAATTTAAAATAGAAAACAAAATGCCAAGAAATAACAATCCACATATCTCAATATGGTATAAAAATATGCTATTCTTAGTTAACTTCCCATTGAAAACATGTAATAAATGGAAAGTGAAAATTTTATCGGAGACTTGTACACGTCTTACATATCTCGTACCACATTCTTGGCATATATCAAATGATTTTGCCCACTGGACATGATTTCTTCGGATTCTGTAACGCTATGCGTAATCAGACACGTTGTATCAGAGCATGTGCCTTCAAAGAGAATAGTTGTTGCATGGTACCACTTCTTGGATGTTACACCAAAATTATCGTCAGACAAGATTCTACTCTTCTGATGGAATAGGAGATTGTAGTTATTCGGCCTCTACTATAGTTGGACAAGATAGTTTCTATTCGAATCCCAACTCTAAGCTGCCCATTATTCTATGGGCTAGACTGGGCCATTCCAAATAATACATACACATTCGCTATAGCCAATATCTCATATTAGTGTACTCAAAATGCAACCTCTGAAGATAAAGGCCAGGGGTATTTATGCAAGTGCATAAGTAACTATACGGGAGATGGATATGCCAACGACATAGGATGCAAAGTTATAAAAGATGCATTTATATTTCCAGAAATTTTATTTTATAATTTAGATTCTACTCTAATACCCTGTATCTACACGTCCAGAAATCAAGAAGTGCACAAGTTTCGGTTGCTTTCAAACTTTATCTGATAATCACAGGTATCTATTAGTCAGCGTTAATCAGATCTATGTAATTATTTCACATATTTTATATTTTCTATGAGGAATGCATGTTGGGACATTTACCTCTATCTTCATAATTTTTATTAAGGTAAAAAAAAGTTTTGAAAGGATCTGAAATCTTTTACAATCAGATTTTGAATGGATCTGGAACCTTCAATCAGAAAGTTGTCTTAACATAAGGACCATGACAACACAAACAACCAAAGGTAAAAAAGACACTCAACCAAAATAAAAGTTGCAAGAAGAACAACTTGCAGCTAGGCAAAAACTAGCTCCCAACCAAGAACCATCAAGATTTACATTTAGAGTTATTTTTATGGGAGCAGAGTCATGTCGAAAGAAGGTTTAGGGGTATGTGCAGGATCATGATGGACCAAAAAGTGGCGATGTATAAGTGATATGATGCCCCATGTGACTGACGACTTTTTTTTAATCCAAAATTGATGAAACAAAAAGGGTTTTTAAAGGAGATTCTTAGCTTTCCACCAATATAAATTATGCTTTATTTTGAATTTAAAAAAAAAATTATTATTCATTTTTTATTTGAATTACAACTAAAATCTTGATTGATAGGCTGATTGAAAAATATTTATAATTTTAAAACGGTGTCACATTTTTTGAATCTAAAACATGCGTCACATTCTATGCTTCATATATTATAGGATTAAAAAAAATAAACTTGAATTTGGGTATGTGGAGGATCATCATGAAAAAAACAAGCACTTAAGTGGCGATGAAAATTCAAAAAATCAAAGTTAGGCAACTTGACGTAAAATTTTGAATGAGTTATGCATATTATTTAAAAAATATGTAAGAATAAAATTTGTAGAAAATTGAATGTAGTTTTTAAAATACTACATTTATTTTATTTTATTTTTAAATCTATTTGGTGAAAATTTGAAATTTCAATGCAGTAGTACTTAAATTTCAAAGAAAAATAAGAAGTAGGTGTCTGTCTGACCACCCTAACTATAATAAAATGATACTATTTTTTTATAAGATTTTAGATTTAAGTAGAGGACTTATGTCCCGATGTAATGCATATTTTTTTATAATATTTTTTCGAGTAAATAATTAATTATTAAATTTTTATTCTAACTTTTAAAAAATATAAATAACTCGTATGTCTGACCACCTTAACTTGGTCAAAATTTCATGAAATTCATTGTTTTTTTAAATCCTATAGTATACAAAGCACAGAATATGACACATGTTTTGGATTCAAAAAATGTGATACCATTTAAAAGTTATAGATGTTTCTCAATCAACCTATCAATCAGAAATTTAGTCGTAATTCAAATAGAAAATTAATAATAATTATTTATTAAATTCAAAGTAAAGCATAATTTATATTGGTGGAAAGCTGAGAATTTCCTTTAAAAACCCTTTTCGTTTTATCAATTTTGGGTAAAAAAAATGTTGTCAGCCACATGGTCTATCATATCACTTATATATCGCCACTTTTTGGCCCATCATAATCCTGCACATACCTATTTCATGAAGATTTGACCAAATTAAGGTGGTCAGACATACGAGTTTTTATATTTTTAAAAATTTGTAATAAAAAATTCATAATTAATTATTTACTTGGAAATAAATTACAAAAAGTTATGCATCACATCGGGACATAAGTCCTCTACTTATATCTAAAATATTATAAAAAAATATTATCATTTTATTGTGATTAGGGTGGTCAGACAGACACCTACTTCTTATTTTTTTCCTGAAATTTAAGTAGTACTAATACATTGAAATTTCAAAATTTCACCAAATAAATTTTTTATTTTTTTAAATAAATTTAGTAGTTTAGAAACTACATTCAATTTTCTACATATTCTATTCTTACATATTTTTGAAATAATATAGATAACTTATTCAAATTTTTACGTCAAGTTGCCTAACTTCGATTTTCTGAATTTTCATCGTCACTTAAGGGCCTATTTTTTCCATGATAATCTTGCACAAACCCTTAGAAAACTTAGCTTTGTTTCCCTTAACAAAAATTCATCCTTCTTCCACTTGCATTGCCTTATCATGCCAATCCAACGCACCATTATCTTGAAAATAAATGCTTATAGCCACTGTCATAGAGATTTCATCAGAATTCCTCCCTGCAGGCATGGCTTTATCAGAAAAGCCATCAGAATTGATAGTCGAAACGCTATCACCAGAAATGGCAGCCTAAGGTGCATTCTCTCTCTTTAGGGGTTTCAACACGATAATCTTGCACTGCATCAGCAACCTCACCATTTGTGATATCCATAGAGGATACCCCTTGCCCCTATGAATCCAATGCAACCACCTTAGAAAAATTGAACTATGTTGCTCAAAAATCTTTACAACCGTATAATGTTGTTGAGAAGCACCTTTCCACCATGTAGCCTTCACTTCTTTTTTCTCAAATCCACATTATGTAGCCACATGACTTGTTTTAAAACATCTTCTACATCGGTAGGGAATCCCTTCATAGTCCAAAGATTTAACCCAAGAACCCTTAGAAAATTTAAGTAAAATCTCAACAAGAAGCCCTTTTGAAACATCAATTTCAACTAGTATGCGGGCAAAAGTGGAATGAAAAATATCAGAGGATTCATCATCCATCAACAAAAAATCTCCAAAGACATCACCCACTTCCTTTAAAAGAGGATGAACCCATAAATGGAGGGGGAGATTAGGAAGCTAAACCCAAATTGGGATCTTATTAAATGTTTCAGAAAAAGGGTTGAAATCAGAATGCCAAGGCTTAATCATCAACAAAAATCTGTCCTCCTAGCTAAAAAAATGATCACATAAGATTTTGTTTCTATACTGAGCATTCTCAAACTTAGCAAAAAAAACCCTTTAGCCATGGGGAAAATATGAACTTTACCAGTAATTAGAGGCTCCCACTGTTTTGACATCCAGGTGTGCAATTGAGGGAGGCTAGGCCAAAAACCCCTAAACCAACAAATCACTCCATGTAAGGGGAAGACACAAGCATTATGATCAATTTCCTCTACCGTCTCTGCTTTCAGATTAATGGAGATGGCATTTGCAACAAAAATGAAACCCCCAGATGGCAGTCTCTCTTGCCCTAATCTCAGTGTCATTGTCGTCGCCTTCGCAGCAGGGCCTCTTCTCTTAAAATTGTTGCATCTATCGCCCACCCCGACAAGATTAGACCTACCATTCTCAATCGCTACATTCTCTTGCAACATCGTGGAGACCTTGCCGCCACCGAGGAGATGGCTCCCATCGATGCCCTTCCATGTTGCTTGGGTCGCCATCCTAGAGTTATTGAGTCGACTGTTACGCCATACCTATGTCTTCATGTTGCTTCTTAAGTCTAGATTTTTTGTTAAAAATTAAGTAGTTATGATTTTATATTTTATGAAATACGATAATTTGGAATCTTTTATTATTTTCATGGAGCAACACTTATTTAAAAATTGAAAATAGGTCATGGAAAAATGGAGAGCTGAAAATAAGAAGATGTTGCATGTGAAAAAAAATGTCACATGGCTCCACAAGTTTCTATGCCCTTTTTTAAAATCTACTTCCATTTTTTCCCTCCAAATTTTCTTCCACTTTTTAAATTATATTTTCATTGTGAATAGTACTAGATATAGATACACTTTTGTGAGAAATGCATTTTACACAAATTATTTTGAAGTATGTTATCTTAATCCAAATAGCATGTCTTTATATTTTCATGCACTATACCTTCAAAACAACTGATAGGTATGTGTAGGATCATGATGGGCCAAAAAGTGGTGATATGTAAGTGATATGATGACCCATGTGACTTGCGATTTTTTTTTAATCCAAAATTGATGATAAGAAAAGGGTTTTTAAAGGAGATTCTCATCTTTCCACCAATATAAATTATGTTTTACTTTGAATTTAATAAATAATTATTATTTATTTTCTATTTGAATTATGACTAAAGTCCTGATTAATAGGTTGATTGAAAAACATCTATAACTTTTAAACGGTATCACATTTTTTGAATCTGAAATATGTATCACATTCTATGCTTCACACACTATAGGATTTTAAAGAAAATGAATTTCATGAATTTTTGACCAAGTTAAGGTGGTCAGACATACGAGTTTTTATATTTTTTTAAAGTTGTAATAAAAAATTCATAATTAATTATTTACTTGGAAAAAAATTATAAAAAAATATGCATCACATTGGGAGATGAGTCCTCTACTTATATCTAAAATATTAGAAAAAAATATTATCATTTTATTGTGGTTAGGGTGGTTAGACAGACACCTACTTCTTATTTTATCCTTGAAATTTAAGTACTACTGCATTGAAATTTCAAATTTTCATCAAATATATATTTTTATTTATTAAATAAACCTAGTAGTTTATAAACTACATTAAATTTGCTACAGATTCTATTCTTACATATTTTTGAAATAATATAGATAAATTATTCAAATTTTTATGTCAAATTGGTTAACTTTGATTTTTTTGAATTTATTGTCACTTAAGGGCCTATTTTTTCCATGATGATCCTACACATACCCTTCTCTACGTGCAATAAATTCAAAACTAAATTACGAATTATGTTTCTTTGTAATTATAGAACTTATATAGCATTGTACTATCCTATCATAATATTTGCTAGAGTTGTTATTTATTTGAGAATGTTTAAAATATGTACACTTGAATTGATAACTTTCAATACATGGAAATAAAATTTAGCATCATAGATGGTTGCTGACATCACCCACAATACCATTATAGACTGTGGGTTGCAAGCCCCCTTTGTTAGGTGAACTGTAAAATGATTGCTACAATAGGGAAAAACAACAATCACATGGATACAAGAATGTAGTGTGAAAAATTATCTGCTTTATTCTAGTGAAATGAAAATAAACAGAAGTGGATATTATTACTAATATGCATGTTGCTTTAGTTTTTATACGATGAAAATGAATAGAGGTGGATATTATTCCCCCATTTTATTTAATACTTTAATCATTGAATATGGATTAAAAACAAATATATAGAGATTGACTTGTGTGGTTTGTTACAAAAAATTCTATGGTTTCATTTTGGTTATATGCAGTAAATTTTTTACCTCTTTTTCAAAATAGGGAACACAATGCCCCACATGGCTTCTTTTTGTTGGTAAAGAGGCAGAGGAGCAGCAATAAAAAAGAGCAGTGAATTCATATAATAGAGTAAACTAAGATTTGCATGCAGCAATAAAAGACAAATGAAAATGCAGGAGATTGTTGTTCACAAGACACAAAAAATGCACAACAGATTTATAATTATGTATTAAAAATAGAAACAATTTTAACAGAGATTTGATGCTTAGAGTTTCTTATTTCTATCATTTGTAGAGATAAATTTCTCTCTTTTCCTCTTGCATAATCCAAAAATGACCACAAAAATAGTAATTACAACTAAAGGGTATGTGCAGGATCATGATGGGCCAAAAAGTGGCGATATCTAAGTGATATGATGACCCATGTGGCTGGCAACTTTTTTTTTACCCAAAATTGATGAAACAAAAAGGGTTTTAAAAGGAGATTCTTAACTTTCCACCAATATAAATTATGCTTTACTTTGAATTTAATAAATTATTATTATTCATTTTCTATTTGAATTACAACTAAAGTCTTGATTAATAGGCTGATTGAAAAACATCTATAACTTTCAAACGGTATCACATTTTTTGAATCTGAAACATGCGTCACATTCTATGCTATGTATACTATAAGATTAAAAAAAAAAAAAAAAATTTCATGAATTTTTGACCAAGTTAAGGTGGTTAGACATATGAGTTTTTATATTTTTTAAAATTTGTAATAAAAAAATCATAATTAATTATTTTCTTGGAAATAAATTACAAAAAAATATGCATCACATTGAGACATGAGTCCCCTACTTATATCTAAAATGTTATAAAAAAATATTACCAGTTTATTGTGGTTAGGGTGGTTAGACATATACCTACTTTTATTTTTTCCCTAAAATTTAAGTATTACTACATTGAAATTTCAATTTTTCACCAAATAGACTTTTTATTTTTTAAAATAAACCTAGTAGTTTAGAAACTAAATTCAATTTTCTACAGATTCTATTCTTACATATTTTTGAAATAATATAGATAACTTATTCAAATTTTTATGTCAAGTTGCCTAACTCTGATTTTTTGAATTTTATTGCCACTTAAGGGCCTATTTTTTCCATGATAATCCTGCACATACCCTAAAACTCTGATGGACAACTAAGGAGTAATAAAATATTAATATATTTTACTACCCACAAAGTGTGTGAGTAATTAGCTAGTTAATGTGAATTAATCCAAATCTCCCAAATCTTCTCCAAAAAGTATTCTTAATAAATTGCCTTAAATGTTGGTAAATATGCTGAGTTGAAGAGGACAACACGAATAGCAAGGTGAGATTAGACATATTTATAACACTCCCTCTTAATCTCAACTAGCTGACATTCTGCTCAAAAAACTTTTGGAGCATCCACCTTCATGCCTAGCATACTTCTCAAAAGGTTTCGGCGCAATCATCTTCTTCACAAAAAGTTTCAACGCATCCAAAGTTTTGGTGTTTCAACCTATACAAAAGGTTTTGCTGCATTCACCTTCTGTCTGAAAAGTTTCAGAGCATTTGTCTTCTATATAAAAGGTTTTGATGCATCTGCCTTCTGTTTGAAAGGTTCTAGAGCATCTCCCTTATATTCCTGCATTTTGTTCAAAATTTCTCAACGCATCCACATTTGCACAAATATTTCTTGAGCATTCATTTTTAGGACATACACCCAAACAATTTCTCAAGTATTCAAATGCATCTTTTGCCAATGGTTTAGTAAAAATATCAGCAAATTGATCTTCTGATCTACAAAATTATAAACATATTTCCTTTTTATTCACTAACTCTCTTATTAAATGGTATCTAGTGTCTATGTGCTTGCTTCTTTTATGAAAAATGTGATTTTTAGATAATGCAATAGTTGATTTATTATCATAGTAAACCTATGCTGTTTCATCTTGTTTATGCATCAACTCAGACAACATTCTCCTCATCCATAATGCTTGACATGCAGTTGTTGTGGTTGCCACATACTTCGTTTCTACTGGAGAGAGTGTAACAATGGGTTGTTTCTTTGAAGCCCAAGAAACAACACCAGATCCAAAATGAAAGGCATAACTAGAAGTATTGTTTCTATCATCTATGCTACCAGCATAATCGATGTTTGTGTATCCAATGAGTTTGAAATCATCTTCAAATGAATATAAAATTCCATAGTTCTTAGTTCCACATACATACCTCAATATCATTTTTCTAGCTTACCAATGAGAGTCTTTTAGAGACTCCATGAACCCTGAGATAAGGCTCACACCATACATGATGTCAAGTATTGTGGCTGTCAAGTACATGAAATTACCAACTAGCCTTTTGAACAATTTAGGATCAACCAATGAACCATCATCATCCTTGCTTAACTTTAGTCCTATCACAACTAGAGTAGGGGTTGGTTTTCAATTCAGCATATTAAATCTTTTCAATACATCACTTACATACTTTGATTGAGAAATAAAAATACCATATGTTGATTTCTTAACTTCTATTTTCAAAAAATATTTCATGAGTCCAAGATCAGTCATTTCAAACTCTTTCATCATAGCTGCCTTAAAATAGCTTATAGAAAGGTCTCCCATAAAGATCAAATCATCTACATAAAGACAAACTATCAACATTTTACATTGTTCATCCAACTTGATATATAAAGTAGGATCAATATTGCACCTACTAAAACCATTCTTAATTAAATAAGAATCAATTCGACTATACCATGCTCCAGGAGATTGCTTGAGTCCATAGAGTTCCTTTTTCAACTTGTATACTTTTTCTTCATGACCTGCAATCTCATATCATTCTAGCTGCTAAACATAAACTTCTTCTTCAATAAAACTATTTAAAGATGCAGATTTTGCATCCATTTGAAAAACTTGCCACTTCTTTTGGTCTGCAATAGCTAAAATACTTCTTACTATATCCAAGCGAGTTACTAGAGAAAATTTTTCATTGTAGTCAATACCAAGCTACTGAGTGAAGCCTCTAGCAACCATCATTGTTGTATTCTTTAGCACATTTCCATACATGCCATACTTTGTTTTGTAAATCCATTTTACACTTATAACCTCTTTTCCTTGAGGGTGATCCACCAATTCCCAAGTATTGTTCTTCTCAATAGCTTCAATTTCTTCATCCATAGCTTCAACCCATGCTTCATCCTTAATTGCTTCATCAAAAAATATTGGATCAACAACTTCTGAAAATAGAGCAAAAACAGACAATAAATTTGATGTTTCAACACTAGAATCACCTTCATATATATCTCTTAAACTCCTTGTTTTTCACTGCAATAAGCTTGCCAGTGTAGGATCCGATGAGCTTCTTCTATCAGCTGAATTTGATGGACTTCCAGATGATGTTATGGCTAGTGTTCTTTATGGAGTTTGTTGGGTGGATGAAACATTCTGATTTCTTGAAAGTCTTATTGTAGAAGAAGGTGTAGCTTGTGCTACAACTTGTGTTTCATGTATGGGAGTGGAAGGAGGTATTTCTTGAGGAATACCTTGTTGTTCTATCACTTCATCAGTCATTTCATCATGTGGATCAGTTGCTGCTACACTTATTATTTTTTCTACACTTCCATCCCATGCTTAGTTCTCCACAAATTGCACATCCCTATTGATTATTAATTTTCTTGTAATTGAATTAAACAACTTGTAAGCTTTTGTATCTTCTGAATACCCAACAAAAATACATTTATCACCTTTGTTATCTAATTTTCTTCTTAGCTCTTTAGGCACACGAGCATATGCAACATAGCCAAAGACTTTGAAGTGAGAAACATTGTGCTATCTAGCACTCCAATCCTCTTAAAGAATCACATTCCTTACACTTGTAGTTGGATATCTAATTAAAATATAAACAACAGTTGCTACTGCTTCAGCCTAGTATTCGTTTGGTAAATTCTTTGATTTCAGCATACTTTTCATATCCATAATAGTTCGATTTCTTCTTTCAGCCACACCATTTTGTTGAGGTGTGTAATGCTATAAATTATTTGTGAATACTATGTTTTCTGCAATAATTCAGAAAATATTAGAACTATATTCACCGCCTCTATCAATTCTTAATATCTTGATGTGGTAACCACTTTTCTTCTCTACAAGAACCTTGAACTATTGAAAGACTCTAAATGCATCAGATTTATGCCTCAAAAAGTAGACCCATGTCTTCCTTGTATAATCATCAATAAAAGTTAGAAAATATGTGCATCCTCCAATAGAGGGAGTTTGCATCGGCCCACATATATCAGAGTGAATAATCTCAAGTGATTTACATGCTCTTTCTGATTTTCCAACTTGAAAGATCTCTCTATGTTTTTTACCCAAGATGCATGCTTCACATACTCTTTCCAATTTTTGAATCAATGGTAGCCCCTTAACCATATTCTTTCTATATAATAAATTCAGACCTCGAAAGTTTAAATGGCCAAATCTCAAATGTCATAAGCAAGATTCATTCTTCACAACTGACTAAAAATTTGTTTGAACAGTTACATTACCATTTTGTTCTTCTTTAGTTTCAATTTCTTCCTTTCCAGAGCAAGTTTGTTCTATTCCGGAGCAAGCTTGTTCTTTTTCGGAGCAAGCTTGTTCTTTTTCAGAGTAACTTTGCAACTTTATTCTTTTCCGGAGCAACTTGAGAGGTGTCTTGAAAATTTTTAGCCTTAAATGTTGCTCTAGCTTGTGTATTTTCTTCCATATGATAAGCTTCAGTTGTGTTTCTTTTGATGACAGGTTTCAACCTCAATGGGAACATTCGGTTTTTTGTCATTTGTACCTCTGCTATCAGCTGCATACTTGGAGCTTTATCAAGAATGACACATGCATTATTTTTCATATAAATTACGTATCCTTTTTGTACTAATTGACCAATACTCACCAGATTATGTTTCAGACTAGCAACATAAAAATCATCATGAATGAATTTTTGCTCCCCCTTTTTGGATAAAATGTCAATAGTGCATTTTCCTATAACATTCACTTGATTATTGTTCCCAAAAGTAACATTTAAGGAGACTGATTTATCCAAGATAGAAAATAACTCTAGATTTCTAGACATGTGATTGCTACAGCTAGAGTCTAAATAACAAATATCATTTGGACTCTCTTGGACATATTGCATTCAACTGGTGATTTTGTAGAAATTGCTTCATAAATCTTTGCACATGCAATAAACATAGAATTTTTTGTAGAATTTTTTGGGGGGTTTTGATTTTTTCTTCCTTGATCATGTTGTTTCTTACTACACTTAGAAGAGTAATGATCATACTTATTGTAGTA
This sequence comes from Sequoiadendron giganteum, assembly GCA_007115665.2. Lineage (NCBI taxonomy): Eukaryota > Viridiplantae > Streptophyta > Pinopsida > Cupressales > Cupressaceae > Sequoiadendron > Sequoiadendron giganteum. The sequence goes on from CM021106.1 coordinate 489,219,422, forward strand.
ATGACATTCAACATGTGACTTGTCTTGTCTTTGACTAACTGAATGACTATGAGAGTGTTTATTGTTATTTCCTCTTCCACCTTGGTTTGCAGGACTGCTGCTACATCCTCTAAATGTGTTTCTTCCTCTACCCCTAGGAGTGAATCTACCTTTACCTCCTCCACAACTTATTGAAGCCTGAGATGAGAAGGAATTCTCAATGGAAGTGTGAGATCTATTCACCCTATATTCATGGTTTATCAAAGATGCATGCAATTCATCCATTATTAGTTGGGTTAAATCCTTAGCTTCCTCTATGGCAACAACTAAAGGGTCAAAATTAGTAGGAAAAACCCTTAAAATTTTCTCAACTATCCTTGTCTCTTCTAATGTTTCCTCATGAGATTTTATCTAATTTACTATCCCAACAACACGAGTAAAACATAACTCCACAGACTCTAAATCTTTCATACCTATATTTTCAAATTCTCTTCTAAGTAATTGGACTTTTGCAACTTTAGCTTTGTCCTTACTTTGATAGGTTTTTCTTAGTGTGTCTCTTGCCTCCTTTTCTTGCATTTATATTGCAACTCTTGGTGGTATGATTTTGAAGGAAAAGAATGCGGATCTAATGACCCAACAGTGCGGAATACATTCCCTTAACACCTTTACTATAGGGGAGAGAAGCAAAAACGAAAAACTAACAGTTTCTAAAACATATAGAGATGCATACAACCATGGCAATGAGAAACCAGAAAGATAAGCAAACAAAGATGACACAGTATTTACATGGGAAAACCCTTTCAGGCAAAAAACCCACCACACAAAGTCAAATCAATTGTATTACAGTAATGAATCGATTACATACAATATCCAGACTTCTTTGCTCAGCTCACAATCACCCAAAGAGTTTCAGATTCACTGTTACAATGTTTTCACAACATATAGTTCAAAACCCTCTTCAAGAACTCACATCCTTCTTGTTCTTCAGCACGCGACTTCAACTTGCTCTGCAACTTTCGACTCAACTCAACTTGTCTAACATTTGAGAAAATAACACATCTCATCCAAATGCAACCGACCCATAAGAGCAATGAAGTCCATCCTCAAATCATGCATCTGGTCGGATTTGACAGATCTCCTGCAACAAGTCATCATTGCATTCAAAGCCATTACCAAAATGGTTGAGTTCGCCACCCTTCATTGACAAATGCAACTACCACAATAAATATCTTGGTATCCATCCAATCACTATTCAACCAAGTGCCACGCATCCAAGACCCATCAGCCATCGCAACTGACAGAGCAACCAAAATGGTCAAATAAACATCGGGCGCAACCAAGAATTCAAGTCATAAATAGCACTGTCGGAGTCGGAGTCAGAACAGGAGTCGAAACAGGACTCCACTGAAAATACACACTGCTAGAGTCGGAGTTGGAGTCGGATCTGGAGTCAAAACAAGACCCTACCGAAATTTTAGGTTCAGGAACCATTTTGGTTCTGTGTCCGCCCACAGCAAAGGAGAACTCATCGGAAACAGTTCTAACTGGGTAAAGTCAACTTGAGGTCAAACCAAGATGGGAACACAAAAGATCGAAGTCGGAGTTGGGGACGGAACAGGAATAGAAACAGGACTTTACCAAAAGTCCAAGATCAGGAACCAATCCGGTTCCGGTTCTTCCTCCGCCAACTACAAGAAACAACAATCCAGAACTAGGACAAGACGGAGGAAAACACCTCGAGGGGAATCCAAACATCCAGAAGAACCAGATCTCAAAAGCATGAATTGGACTTGGAGTCGGAACAGAAACTATAATAGGAACCTAGCAAATGGACATTGCCAACTTCCAAAACCGGTTCTGCCTCCGCCAAAACCTGCGAAGCGAAGCGAGAAGGAACAGACAGTAGGAAGCGGAGTCGGAGCAGGAACGAGAACCGAAACTTGAAACTTAGGCAAATAGAACAATTCCAAATTCCATCCTGGTTCTGCCTCCGCCAAAGACTCAGAACTTAGGCAAATAGAACAATTCCAAGTTCCATCCTGGCTTCGCCTCCGCCAGAACTTTGTAAACAACACAAAATCACCAAGGCATGAAAACGAGGACTTCAAGCTGGAAGTTGAGACGTAATTTCTCAACAGATTTCATGCATTGCTTGATGAATGCAGAAGAGGGATTTTTCATCCTTCTTTCTCTGCTCTTTCAAGAGATCTTTCTCTGCCTAGGTGAGTGCATTATAAGTTGCTTGGTCTACTGGTTCTACATAACCATTGTCGACAATTTCTCAAACATCCTGAGACCTAAATAGGGCTTTCATGGTCAATGACCAATATTCATAATTTTTGCCTATGAAAAGAGGGGTTTATAGGCTAGACAAGGAAGCACCAAACGTTGAGGTTGTGGAATCCATTGATGGCTATTAAACAAGAAATAAGTGCAGACCCAAAAAAGAGACTAGAAGTTTGAACCAATGGCTTTGATACCAGATGTTGGTAAAGGGGCAAAGGAGAAGCAATAAAACAAAGCATCAAATTCATATAATAGAGTAAACTAAGATTTGTATGTAGCAATAAAAGAGAAATGAAAATGCAAGAGATTGTTGTTCACAAGACATAGAAAATGCACAAAAGATTTATAATTATGTATTAAAAACAAAAATAATTTTAACAAAGCTTCGATGCTCAGAGTTTCTTCTTCCTATCAGTTGCAGAGCTACATTGCTCTCTTTTCCTCTTGCATAATCCAAAAATGACCACAAAAATAGAAATTAAAACTAAAACTTTGGTGGATAGCTAAGGATTAATAAAATATTAATATATTTTACTACCCACAAAGTGTGTGAGAGTAATTAGCCAGTTAATGTGAATTAATCCAAATCTCCCAAATATTCTCCAAAAATCATTCTTAATAAATTGTCTTAAATTTTGGTAAATATGTTGAGTTGGAGAGGACAACACGAATAGCAAGGTGAGATTAGACATATTTCTAAGACTTTTACTATAAAATACAATAAAAGAAAAAAAATTTAAAAAGGATTTTGTTTGTTTATGTCTATAATCAATGATGTTTCTTTTTTAATCATAGGATGTCATAACATTTCTAAGAATATATTAGGATATAAAAGCTTGTCAAGAAATTAATTGGCAACATGGACACCTTCAAATTTGAGAAAGTAGAATAGAACAATTAGTGGATTGAAGTAGTTTGAATATTAACTCCAATGTCATTTTTTATTTTACTCATTATTTAGATTCAATGCTATTCCCATATTACATCAGATTTCTTGACATATAAGCTACATGGTAAGAACATTCAAGTCTTTCAAAATTTGATTCTTTACAATAGTAACTATACATACTACAACAAAAGTTTATTTCTTTTTCCTACAATCTTGAGCCATCTTTCTAGAGGTCCAAATTTAACCTTACAAAATGACTCGTCAACTACACATTGAAAATGAATGATTTTATGTGGATCAATTGATGGGCACTAGTTAGGGGATGTAAAGTAGGGTGTAGATGGTGTTGTAGAAGGATTGGTAGCATTTAAGCTATCATTTGAGCTTTGGCTTGGTAGTTCTATTGCAAAACCTTGGGTTTGGAGGAAGCCCCTTCCAGAATGGGGATTCTCTAGGAAGGGTTTGAAGGTTAGGCTAATTGAATAGAGAGATAAATGACCTTCTCTCCATTAATGTTGGTTGCCTATCAAAATGATGAGGTACTACCACCATGGCAGGAGATCTTGGAGACCTTTAAGAATGACAATAACTGGATTTTTTATAGAACCATCTAAAGATGCAGAGCTACATTTGGATGATGAGAATGAAGAAAAAAGAACTTGGCTTGACCATCCAAAAACTATGTCTCACTAGCATTTTGTTATCTTTTCATTTGATAGGAAGAAATCACTAATATTTATGCCCTATTTTAGTGATCTTGGTGGAGAACTTATGTGGCAAAGCCACCCTTGGCCTTAACCCACATTTCATTCCTTACAGAATTTATTGATTGTTAAACTCTAGTAAAGGTACGCCTTAGATGGAGATATGTTCACTTACTACCCAAAAGTGGAATATATCACTGTCTTAGCCATTTTATTCATTACTTCTAAAAAAATATTCAATTTTTTGTTTTTTCTTCTACTGAAAGAAACAAATGTCTACTTTTTCTCTTTGCATGCTTCATCTTCTCTACCATTTGATTTGTATCTTGCTCATTTGATGTTATGTTGTTCTATTGATCTAATATGAATTGAATGTGGAAAACATGTGACTTGACCTTATGTATATATCATTTCTTTAAATGAAATCCACTCAACCCTATTTTAAGCTATGAAAGCAAGGTAAAAAATAATATATAAAAAAAATTAACTTTTGATTCACAATTCAAAGATAAAGTTTGAGTGTTATTATTGTCATATGTTTGGGTATATAAAAAAAAAATTAAAACAACAATACGATCTATAACATAAGAAGTCATAGGCTCAAGCTAAAGTAAAAGTTGAGGTGGAATAAGATCCAAGGAAGAAAGAATATGTTTATTTGGTGCCTTTCTCAGATAATTATAATGCAACTAGTTTTTGGTTCTTTGATTCTAGTGCACTTGAACATTTCAATTGTTGTAGAGACTAATAATTTTTATGATAGAGTATGTTTGGATTGTTCTCAACAATGCAATAAAATTCATCATGTAGGATATTAGGTTTTCTCTAGATATGAAGAAGAATAAATTGTGTATTAGTCAATTAATAAAAACCATAGCATTCCTTTGAAAATTGTTTTAAAATGCTTTGGTCTTAGGCTCTTAGCTTCTTACTCACAAATTGTAGTGATACTACAAATAATAAATAATATAATTCCTTTTGGGTCAAAGGAAATTATGGTTGTTTGCTAGGAAAAAGTTTATGAAAACTTTCTCTAATGTGAAATATCATGAATAATTATTTATAAAGATAGACTATTCATGTTGAAGTCTATATATTTGTAAAATGGATAATCCAAACTAGAACCAAGTTACGCGATTGAGATATTAACCATGATAGAGTATTTTTAGAAGCTATTTGTTTCAATATATTTTTTCTTTATCTGTGGGTTTAAAAGCTATGCAAATAATTCATAAAAATGCATGTTTTGTAGTAAATTAGGATATCCATTTTATTTTGGGGGTTGTAGTTCTCTATAAAAAATTGTTCATTGCATATGTAATAATTGAAGTAAGATCATATTGTCGATTTTTAATTTTTTATCCATAGAATGTTTATTTATTTATTTTGGATTGGTATAACAAACACACGATTATTGCCAATTTTGTTGTTTTAGTGTAGGTACCAACTTCTTATTATTTTTCATGGATAAAATTGCATACCATCCAATTACTCAACATGGTTTCATAAATTTCACTTCATTCCTTTCACAAGACAATATAGGTGAAAAATAATTCTCCTCTAATGATGACTATTATCTAGAGTTTTTTCCTAGTACACAAGTGCTCAATGAAGAAGTGGCCATTGAAGAAATGATAATTGAAAAGGAAATTCTAACCAATGAAGTTGAATTCACAAAAAAATAGTTTCATGCAACTCCTCAAGAAAAAAGTATAGTTTGTTGGAGAATTGCTAACACAATGTTTCTAATTGAAGCTAAAATAATTGAGAGAGAAAAACATTAAATTAAACTAAAAAGTGGAAAATTATTCAAGAATATTTCTCTGCTCATGGTGTTCCTCACACAACAAACCAATGTCAAGATTTTTGTGAGCATATTTAAGCTAATCACAAAAAATTATAGACTATGAGCATGATATTCTATCTTGGCATGACAGTTACTGGAATATGACAAGTTGTGAGAGTGTTGAAAAAAAACTCCCTAAAAATTTCATTTTTGAACTTTAGGATGCAATGGAGACCACATTTGATAAAGATCTATCCACCAATCTAGGAAATTTCACTATTAACTCTTTTGATACAAGTTATTCATTTGATGAGAACCCAAATGAATATGAACCATTCCATGAACCTAAAACACCAAATATGGATAGTCATGACTAGTCTAAAATGGTAGTGATAGGTATAAACAATGTACAAGGAAAACACAAAAAAAAAAATTCAATGTGACATGCATGAAGGATGTTATTGTTGACAACAACAAGTTGTTAATTTCTACTCTACAAATGGCTGAAGATGGATAGATGAAATGACATGAACAAGGATGATTCAATTGAAGAAAGGCTATTGAAACTTGAAGAGAAAAAAAAAAAATTCCAAATGAGCATGGTTTCAGCGCTAAACAATATTGGTCTTGAGCAATGTTAAAAATCAGCCAATCATGTGTAAAAGAAGATCGATTTTCTATTTATTAACATCATAGAACTATAAAATAAAATAAATAAATGTATAAAAGTGTGTGTATGAATAAAGTGAAAATTTATAAATATACTAATATTTGTCCATGTATACTTTCATTTTATTATGATACTTACATCTCATTGTAATGATTTATGTAATTATATACAACCAAATATCTGATATACATCATTTTATAGTTCCATAAACTTTAACAACCATTGTCTATTGTTTATGACTATTTTTCTTCTATAATTTTTTATCATTATTCTTTATGTAGATTATAGAAGAATTTTTCCAAAATTGGAAAATGATTATGGTCTTCACTTATGTAAAAATTTGAAGGTGCTATTTGGATGGAAAACTCTATGGGAAAGAATAAAATTAAGGTTGTTGACAAAGGTTGTGAAATTTGTCTTTACACCAGCCAATTGCATTTGCTTAAAAAATTTAAAAGCTTCTTCAACAAATCCATTTTGTGTGTATCCTTTGATCATTGAAATCTAGGGGAACACATCTCTTTGAAACCTAAAATATTGTTGTTATTCTTCTAAATATTTCAATCTAATTATGTTTCAATTTTTTATTTGTTGGATCTACACAATTTGTAAAGAACATGAATATTTTTTCTACTTCTGAATTTTTTTTCTAATCCATGATTAAAATTTTTATAATAAATGGAAATGTGGAATATTGTTTCTACATCAATTATTTGAAATTTGCACTGAAGCACTCCTATACCATCAACAAGATTAAAATTTTATTTCTTATATTTGGAAACTATTAGCAATCAAGGTAAAAATTAAGGTTTTTTTCTATTAAATTTAGTTTTTTAAGTTTGTTGTCTGCTTTTTCTTTTTCGGATGCTATATATCACTACTACATGATTTAGGCTTTATTTTCTCTACTTTTTGGTTAAATTATTCTTATGACTATCATTATTCATTAATTAGGGTTAGTCACACATATTCACACATATTCATACATTGGGGGTAATGTATGGTAAATTTGATGGACCTCACCTTTTTCTATGTATTGGTTCATATTATTATCTATTACAACATCATTTTATTTATAATTACACTATTTACAATGCATATTTCGAGTATAGACCTTTCTTTCTTTTCTTAGTATATTGTTTTATTAATTTGTTTTAATTTTTTAGCATATGTGATGGATTCAAATAGTAGAAAAAGGTTTAGAGTATTTTTAGAATGCCTTACAATGATACAAATTATAGAATTGGAAATTTTGGTGTGATGTTGAAGAATACTTAAACATATTAAAGAAATATAATACAAAATCATCTCAAGATTCTCATCATTCACATATTTCTACTTCTCAATGGGAAGATAAGGTTAGTGGTGAGTGGTATATCAAGCCACATTTCTTGTAGTGGTGGAACCATTATATTTTGTAAGTTAAATGTGATGACAAATGATCTCATAGTATCTTTAGGTCACCATATGCATTGTTTCAATTTCTATTTGAATCATTGTATGAAGATTATAAGAAAGGTAATATACCTCCATCATTAGCAATATCTACCAAGAGTAGGGTACTTCAATTTGATAAACAAGTGGCTATTGTTGTTTTAAGACTATCATTTGGAATGTCTTTGATCAATGTAAGTGAACTTTTGGGTGTGAAAATTCAACAATTGCAAGAGTTGTGGTGAAATTTAGTAATGCTATGCATGTTCAATTTCAAAACTTCATACAATGGCCAAGTGATCATTCAACACTTGAACTTGTAAAGCATGGATTTCACCATAAACAAGGCTTTCCAAATTGTTGTCTCGCTATAGATGGAACTCATGTTAATTTTGAGCTTCTAGCTAATGAATGTCATCTGATTGGTATGATTATGATCACAACTACAATATGTTATTATAAGCCATCTTTTTTTAGTTATATGCATTTCATGGATTATTTACTAGTTGGACTAGATCTATCAATCATTCTAGGCTCATAAGAAGTTATTCTTTCTATAGGATATGCAAAGGTGGAGAGAGGTGTTGGCACATGGCTTCTAGTGTTGTCATTGATGGAAACCTAAGTCATTGATCTGGTCCACTTCATTATTTGTTCATACTAGGAGACAAAGTGAAGAATAGGGTATCCAGCTGAAGATGAATCCATTTGCATTATCATCTTATCATTTTAAGTTGTGGATCTCAGGGAAGGTATTTTGATATATGTACTATCTTATCCAAGATTCATCAGGGTGTGCATTCACTGGAGTAGGAATTAGGAGATCCGGTTTATTGATTTTTTGTTTATCAATACAGAGAGCCCACTTGGTGAATACGGTGAATATAATATATGGCAAATGTTTAAATATTTTTGTGTTCGAACATGTTGATTTGGGTCCTCACTATTCTATGGCTGACTTTGCATGGTGTGCATTGAAAATAATTTATGGATTAAGCCAATGGTTGGAAAATACCTTATGTTTTATTGAAGTTGGCATATGGTTGATCAAATCCTTTAGTTTCAGATATATATAAGTGATCGGTCATATCATTTGATATTTGAGTGTGAAGTATGTTGGTGTGTGATGGAAAATTTAGGATAATAGAGTGATTTCACTCATGCATAAAATATTTTTGATGCAAATTACAGAGTAGAAGAGAGGAATCAGACAGAAGGTCAAAAATTGACTAGTGTGCTTAACCAAAACTATTCTCAAGCATTTGCAGATGTTAATTCAGTGTTCATCACTTGTGTTTTATTTCAACACTAATTGTAAGGCAGTGAGCCTTTCTGTTTTTAAGTAGCGAGCTCTAGGCAGTGAGCCTAAATGCAAGTGCATTCATTTTTTGTGAATCTTATATTTAAGTTCTCAAATTATGGATTGACCTCCACCATGGTTTTTCCCCTAACATGGTTTCCATGTAAAAATCCTTGTGTTATGGTGTTGTGGATGATTTCTTTGTGTTTTTTCATCTTTCCTTTGGTTCAATGCTGAAATGGTTTAAATATCAGATTAATAAAGTTAAGATTTGTAGAACACTGATTCAACCCCCTCTCAATGTTCCCTGATTCCAACAATTGGTATCAGAGCTTAGTACCTTGGAAGAATTTTAGCAGCTTGAGGTAGATACTGGAATGTAATGGACTCTGGTAGTCTTCAAAAATTGCTTGTGGTGGTGCTTGATGATCTTCATCAGTCTAAAGCAAAAGTCTAGGAATTGAAAGAAAATCTTAAGGATGCTGAGAAATTCATTCAGACATTGAAGGATCAAATTTTTAAATCTAGGGAGAAGAGAAATGATATATGTGATCAAATTAAGAAAAAATAGAACAAAATCATGGATGATGTTCACCTAAATCAAACCTTGAAGGAAATAACTGAAGAATGTGAGAAGCTTTCCAGAGACAATGCTACCTTAAAACATGAGATGGAATCTATGGTGATGAATTTGACTAAGGAGATTGAAGGAAGAAAGAAGACTAAGGAGAATCTTATAGTCCCTAAAAGAAAAAATTGATGAATGCAAAAGAATCAATGGAGAATTCATTCAATTGGAGATTGAAATACAACAATCTAGAAACAATGAAGAAGATCTTGAAAAATAGATTGTTATTCTCAGGGATGAACTTAATACTACAAATGAATACAAGGAGAAGTTCAAGATTCGCTCAATTAATCTTGTTGAGCTGACTCAAGGACAAAATAATGGAAACCACAAACAAGGTCTTGGATATGAGAAAGGAGAAAGTTTTGTATCTGGAAAAAGGAATTTCAAGCAAGGAAATCTGATGAACAAAGCAAAAAGGCATTTGGTAAGACAACCTAATGCTCAAAAGTTTAATGGATATTATATTTCTTGCAATAAATTTGGTCATATGGAAACTCAATGTAGAAGTAAAATGAAATCAAGTGATCCATCATTCTTAGGTCAGTGTTTCAATTGCAAAAAAATTGGTCATAATTCAATTGAACGCAAAAATATGTCAACCAACTCTTTCAGTAGAAGAAATGTTAAATGTTATACCTATGGAAGATTTGGGAATATTGCTAACCAATGCAGATCAAGAAGAAATCAATGGAATGATTGGTTTGGACAAGGAAATGTTGTGTGTTACAATTGCAACAAGTACACTCACATTGCAATATTTTGTAGAAACAAAAATTTTGATAGAAGAGGTTTGGCATACAAAGGAAGAAATACATAGAAAGATGATAAAGAAAAGGGAAAAGTGACTACAAATGAAATAAGAGATTAGATGAAGAAGACATCGATAAGGAAAAATGTGTCTAATGCAGGAGATGGTTCTATACCAGAACCTGCTTCTGGTAATTCCTCTAGAAATTGATTTCAGGCCATTGGCCTAGAGGGAGTTTTCCAAGAAAATCATTTTTCCCCTACCCGTAGTAGGTACCGAAATGCAAAAGATCGTCAAAAGATGTATTAATGATCTACAGATGCATTGGAAAATATTCACAAGGAAATTCAAGAAATTATAGGTCTGTGGAAGAAATTTTCTCTCGTTGACTGAGAAAACAAGGTATCCAAAACACCTAGGGAAAAAGCATTTATTACAACAAAATTTAGGTGTACGAAGTTATAAAAGGACAAGTTGAAACCATCATTTGCCACTTTATCAAAGAAAAGAAGAAGGAGAGTGCTCTACAATAGAATTTCAAAAGTGTGAAGACATTTTGGTAGAAAAACCCTAATTCATCAAGTACTTCAATTATATTAAGAATTTTTCATTTAATTTCCATGTACGATTGAAGATAAAAACAAAACATGAATACAAAAGGAAAAACAGAATAAATAAATGGAATGACAAACCTAGATGAGTATAGCAGTGAAAATATGAGAACTATAAGAAACTTGTTGTCGCCTGATGAATTGAAATAGCTAAAAGAAGCTAAACACAAAATCTTGGACATTTGGAGCGAGTTCCCCTATTTTGAGAACACATAAATCATCAAGTTTATTCTAGATAGATTGAATGATGATACTCTAATTCTAGATAAACCCTACCACATCTCAAAAGAAGTAATTGGAACTTTAATTGGATTATGCAAAGTTGGAGATGTACCGAGAAAGAAGTCAATCCAGAATAAAGAATTTGAAACCCTAACTAGAGTTATTGGAGATCAAAGGGCACTAATAATCTCAACAATTAAAAACTTTGTGACAAGGTACATTGCACATGGAATATCCTACAAAATATTCTTTAGAAATAGAGAAGGTGCAACTTTAGTAGGTGTTGTCTCCATTTCACACAAAATGATAATGGAAGATCAAGATTTTGACCTTTGCAGATTGATGAAAGATAAATTGGTGGAGAATGTGCAATTGACAAAGATGATAGATTACCCTTTCAGGTTTTTTACTTTAGTTATGTGTCTTGTAATGTACTTTCTGAATTTCTTACTGATGAAGAATAACATGATGTGGAAAGAGAGTGAACCGGTGTGCAAACAAATTTACATGCACTCTAACAATTTGGAAAACTATGATCAAGAATATGGAAGTTTCTTTAAAGGTTTGCTAGGAAATTTTAGCTCAATTGGTATTTGTCTTCCAGTAAAGACACTTGAAGTTGGTCCCTCCTCTAGTGAGATGGAGAGAAAGAATAAAAGAGAAAGAGAAACTACTTTATGTACTCCTCCAGCATGCAAGACTCCAAAAATTAAAGGAAAAGGAAAAGAACAAGTAATTATGGATATACCAGATGAAGAATCTGATAAGGAAACGAAGGACACCCACGAAAAAAATTGGAAACAATTGAACCAGAAAAGGCTATGACAGAAGGAAGTGAAGAATAAGATGACCTAACTAAAGAATAGCTATTGCAGCTTATTCATGAGAAAGATGGAATGCAGAAAATTGAAAAATTATGGTCTATCAAACCTTCATTTGAGCAGGATATGATTTTAAATGTACGAAGTGCTCATCTTGTGCACAACCAGATTAAATTAGTGAGTTTGTAGAATACTTTTCTAGAAGAAATGATTGAATTCATCAAGGAAATCATGGACTCTAAGTCACAGAACAAGGAAGAAGAAGAAGTGATTTTACACCTGAAGAAGTAGTACATAGTATCTCTCACCAAGTTAAAAAGGCACATGAATCAACTAAGGAAGTGCATAAATTCAGCAAATAGCATCTACAACTATTGTCTTCGTTGGCCTCATGCAATTGGCAAGTACAAAGAAAAGTTGGAACAAATTGAAACAGTATTGGACAAAAATTTGACATGTTTTAGGATCAAGATGGTGCAATCAAGAAAAGGATTCAATATTTACAGACAAAGCATACAAATGTCCAAAACACCAAAAATAGGATTATTGACACCTTCTGGAAAGTAAAGGACCTAACAGAATGCAGACTGAAACAATTGATTGAGATATTGAGGAAAGGAGAGAAACTCAAAGAGGCTATCACTATTCTAGAATCTCTCATCAAAATTATCAGCCAAACATTTGAAAACAACAGCATGATCATAATCATTGGGATTGCAATAGAAGCACGGAAGAAGTTTCTTCCGGAGATGAAAGAAAAATATAAAATAATCTTCTACTAGATGTATGTCTTCAAATTTTGAACCAGTTTTGAACAAGTAAGTTTTTAGTCTCACTCCATAAGGGATTACTATAAGGGAAAAAAAATCATTGAAGTCAAAGGGGGAGTGAGGGCAGTGAAAAATGTCTTATCGAATTTAGGGGGAGTTGTATCAGTTATAATGTTTTAAAGTTTTGAAGGATCACAGTATGTTGGTTCTAACATTTAGTCATTTTTCACTAAGTGTTGCCATCAATGCCAAAGGGGGAGATTGTTGGCATATGGCTTCTGGTGTTGTCATTGATGGAAACGGGTGCTGGCAAAAAGTTGAGTCCAGTTTTTGGCCATTTAGTGGAAGTGTTTTCCTTGATTTTTAGACTTTGACACATTTGACCTTAAAATTTGAAGCACTTAGAGATGGAATTTTGACAAAATTCACTAATCATAAAATGTAGTACTCGGAGTCTAGTTTCCAAATATATAATTTATTTCAATACCCAGATGATACAAATTGACTTTCACTAGGCGTTTCAAAAAACCATTGTTTAAAAGTCATTTTTTTTACCATACCATGCATGTGTACGTCATCCATATTTTGACCTAAATAATCATATTTTTAAATCCTTTTGGGAGAATATTTTTAACTCACTGAAGCACGCTTTCCATATTTTTTTGTAATTTTTTATTGCTTTTTTTTTTGTTAACTTTTTAGTGGCCATATTCGGTGTTTGAAAAAATCGTCGTGTACGTCACACATAAGATGACCTAAACTAATGATTTTTTGATTATGTTTTTGAAATTGAAAATAATTGTTTGAAGTATGCTTTCATGCAATCCATTCATAAAAATGTTATGTTGATAAAAAGTTATTAAAGTACTAAAAAACACTGATAATTCAAGTTTATGGACCTATTTAATCAAAAATTAAATGAAAAATATAAAAATTGATCCAATTATTAAAAAAAATACATATTTGGAATCTACACTGTCTAATCTATAATGGGTTTTAATTTCGTCGAAAAACTCTGCAAAGAAAGCCTTCAGACATATGCCCAAAGTTAGTATATTTTTGTGACATTGCTAGGACCTTCAACTTGCAGGTCAAACTTGGTCTAGGGCTTAGGTTCGAATCCCCAAACTATTTTCCGAACCTGTTAACAAAGCAAAAACCTGGCCTAAATTTTAAATTTTAAAAAACGGGATCCCGTTTATAATTCATCTGTTCGAAATTAAATGGCGAGGCCATTGGAAAATGGAATGAGATCCCAATTTATTTAACTCAAGATCCCGTTTAGTAAACAAGATCCTGATTTTTATAAATCGGGATCCCGTTTATTAAATGAGATCTTGAGTTACTTTTTACCATTATTTTTAAATTTACTGTCAAAAAGGGGTATGTTGGGTCTGAGAATCATTCTACCACTAGTACACAAACACCAATATATGACTAAATAAACTACTAAAAATTGCATATAAATGACTAATTTTGGTCACGTGACCATTAGTAGTTTATTGCTGGTCATTTATAACATAGCCAAATTTATGACTAAACTATTTTAGTCATTTATTTAGTCATTGATTTTTTTTCATTGATTTAGTCATCGATTGTTATTAACTAGTCATTTATTTGGTCATGGTAGTGATTTATTAGTCATATATTTAGTCATTAATTTAGTCATATATTTAATCATTAATTTAGTCATTAATTGTTGTTAACTGGTCATTTATTTAGTCATAGTAGTCATTTATTTAGTCATATATTTAGTCATTACTTTAGTAATTTAGTCATATTTAGTCATTAATTTAATCATTACTTTAGTCAAATAGTTAGTCAATAATTTAGTCATTTTATTTCCTAGTTTTCATTAATTGGTAGTAAATATAATCATGAAATGAATAATTTATTAAATACCATAAATTTTATAATGCAAAAATAACATAATATTAAATTTGAACTAAAACATAAAAGTAAATAAAAATATTACATATGCGTACAAGCTGCAACATACTAGAATTAAAAGATTGATTCAACATCATGATAAATAAAGGTAATCTACAATAAAAAATTTAATGCAAATATATATCAAGTTATAAGATTTCAAAAGTTGTCTAAGAGTATATATGTGAATATAATAAAAAATGTCAAAGTTTTCTAAGAGTTTCCAACTCTTTCAAATACACCATGATAATAAAGATCCCTGAACAACATATTCAAAATACTGCATAAAATAGTGAACCAAGATGTCTAACAACTAGTAAATGATAAATATGTTCAACTATGTCATTTTTGCAAATACTTTAGTGGCCACCATGTGAAGGTTCCCTCTTTCTCTTTCAAACGAACAACTCCATCTATTTTGTCTTCATAAACAAGGGGTATGTTACTTGTGACCTTTAAAATGTTTACATTTGCATCCCTTGTTCCTTTCAAGTTGACTCCATGTACAAAATATAGGGAGTGAATTCGCCCAATGCCCACAACATCACCATCTAATGGATCCAACATCTTAACTATATCCTCTTCTTTGAGTTTATCAATACATTTCTGCAAAAAGAAAATAAATAACACATTATATTACATAGGTATTGATTACCCGTGTTTGCATAACAAAACAACCATTACTTACTTAAATAGTACTTGCATGTGTGTGTTAAAATAATTGAAAAAAGAAAATTTCAAAAATAATTGCAATGACACCTCATGAGTGTTTTACCCTGAAAATTACCTTAGCAATCTCACATTTTTTCTATCAAGAGGCCTAATATTCTAGTGATTATTATCATCCATAGGGTATAAAAGTAAACCAAAAATAAAATGGGGGAGAGGGATTAAATTAAGAATAGATTCCAAGAACCATTCATCAATCTAATTTACTAAAAAACCAACACTCATAGAATTGCTTACAATGTTACTATAGCTTCATGCTAATCAGATACAAAGGCCACAAATATAAACACTACATTACCATGCAACTTTTTTGGGCATACAGTTTA
Organism: Sequoiadendron giganteum; assembly: GCA_007115665.2. Classification (NCBI taxonomy): domain Eukaryota; kingdom Viridiplantae; phylum Streptophyta; class Pinopsida; order Cupressales; family Cupressaceae; genus Sequoiadendron; species Sequoiadendron giganteum. The sequence continues at coordinate 489,235,260 of CM021106.1, forward strand.
AATTATGTTAACTTGAATCTTACAAGGTTAGTAAAAAAGGATGTACAAGATAGCCAAAAATAAATCCAAAGCATGACGTTCAACTTATATTATATTTGATCTATAACAATCCTTGGAAAATATGTTGATTTTTTATGATGTTCAAAAGTTGCACTTCATCCATGTTCCTAATGAACTTGCATAAAGGCTTCCAACAAATTTTTATGCATGAATAACATAAACTTATAAACTTGTACATTTTTCTCTGTAGATTACAACAACTACATGTAGCTCAATCAATATCTCATTCAGACAAATAAAAAATGTAAGATTTATTATTCAATAATATAGATCACAAAAAATACGATAAAATGTGTTCATTGAGGTCATCACAGAACTCACCGTGTTTGGAGAAGCAAGTTGCTTTCCACTCAACATACTAGTAGCTGATATTTTTACAAACCCATTCTCATTAGCCTGCTTCTGCATACACATCAACAATTTAAATATCAACAAGAATTCCATATTAACTATTGTTCAGTAACCTTATTACAAACCTACCTTATAACATAGAAAACAACACAAAATTACAAAACAAACATTTTTGCCAAGGTGTGAGGAGTCAAAAGCCAGGAAAAAATAATTTCTTATCCAAAACCTATGGATGATAGTTAATTTTTGTTCAAAATTTCAATTCATCTTATAAACTCAAAGTTAACTTTTTGACAAAATGATTTGACCAGGTATAGGGTTGGTTTCCATCCACACATAAGGAGATTAGTAGAAAAGGATGCACAAGGAAGCCAAAAATAAATCCAAAGCATGACATTCAACTTATATTATATTTGATCTATAACAATCCTTGGAAGATATGTTGATTTTTTATGATGTTCAAAATTTGCATTTCATCCATGTTTCTAATGAACTTGCATAAAGGCTTCCAACAATTTTTTATGCATGAATAACATAAACTAATAAACTTGTATAGTTTTCTCTTTAGATTATAGCAGCTACATGCAACTCAATCAATATCTCATTCAGAAAAATAAAAAAATGTAAGATTTATTATTCAATACCATAGATCACAGATAATACAATAAAATGTGTTCAGTGAGGTCATCACAGAACTCGCCATGTTTGGAGAAGCAAGTTGCTTTCCACTCAACATACTAGCAGCCGATCTTTTTGCAAACCCATTCTCATCAACCTGCTTGTGCATACACATCAACAATTTAAATATCAACAAGCATTCCATATTAACTATTGTTTAGTAACCTTATTACAAACCTGCTTTATAACACTTATAACATAGAAAACAAGAGAAAATTACAAAACAGACATTTCTGCCAAGGTGTGAGGAGTGAAAAAACAGGAAAAAGTAATTTCTTATCCAAAACCTGTGGATGATAGTTAATTTTTGTTAAAAATTTCAATTCAGCTTATAAACTCAAAGTTAACATTTTGACAAAATGATTTGACTAGGTATAGGGTTAGTTTCCATCCACACATAAGGAGATTAGTAAAAAAGGATACACAAGGCAGCCAAAAATAAATCCAAAGCATGACATTCACTTTATATTATATTTGATCTATAACAATCCTTTGAAGATATGTTGAGTTTTTATGATGTTCAAAAGTTGCACTTCATCCATGTTCCTACTGAACTTGCATAAAGGCTTGCAAAAAAAAATTATGCATGAATAACATAAACTAATAAACTTGTACAATTTTCTCTTCAGATTATAGCAACTACATGCAACTCAATCAATATATCATTCAGACAAATAAAAAATTGTAAGATTTAATATTCAATACCATAGAACACAGAAAATACGTTAAAATGTGGTCACTGAGGACATCACATAACTCACCATGTTTGGAAAAGCAAGCTTCTTTCCACTCAACATACTAGCAACTGATCTTTTTACAAACCCATTCTCATCAGCCTGCTTGTGCATACACATCAATAATTTAAATATCAACAAGCATTCCATAGATTAAATTTCAAATAGAATCTATAAATTCTTCGACCAATCTTGCATTACTTATCTAATTTGACATAGAAAGACAATTAGCTACAAAGCAGATGAGTTCCTCTCAGAAACTGTTAAAAGTCGGATTTCTTGGAAGCCAAATTAGTTTCAAATACATTAAAAAGGGAAAGTTGATACTTTCTATGAAAGAATATATCCAAGTAGCTTTATACTAAACTTCAATGAGCACGAAAGTGGAGTGATTACACCAACTATGTCATTTAAGGTTCAAGTAGCTACATATGAAAAGAATAATAGATAAAGGTCTCAAATAAAATTATGCGAGGGTCTTAAATTCATTGCCTTAAAATTCAAGTGGGAAAATATCAAAGCTAAGAAAATGTTTCCAAAAATACCAAAGATAAACTAAAAATTTTGTACAATTCATTTATTGCAACACATTGAACACCTCACAAATTAAATTGTAAGAATGCAAAATAAGCAGATTTTAAAGTTGTTGTCTTTGGGTATCTAAAAACACTATAATTTTACCACACTATCATTTTGTGAAAAAAATAACAATGAATGATACAATGGCATCTGAGTGTTTTAACAATGATTATGTTGCTTATCTCATTTGCAACAGGATAATAATTTCATTGATGGGCAAGAAATAAGGATCCGAGCAAAAGCTCTTCCACTTGGAATGTAACTACATAATGTCTAATTAAAATAAAATGTGGTTCTTGGAGAAACAACTTTGGATCATAGGAGTGTGCATCACTGAATCAAGAATCGATTGTTGTATATCATGTATGGTTGTCAAAAATAGAGTAGAAAAAGCATGGCACATATTTCTATCATGGAACGGATTCAACCAACCAAATCTCCAAATAAAGTTGAAAATTAGAGCATTCATTCCCAAAATGTCACCCTCTATTAATACAAATGCCACCTATTTTGTAATTGGACTAGTATATGCAAGCCCAAAAAAAACTAACACCAAATAGCAGAAAAAATTAGAAAACACATAATCTATTTTAAATTTCATTCCCTCCCCTCACCCCCTCCCTGAAATATCTAAGAAATTCCTATTTTATGATGAGAAAAATTCCATTCCATGAATATTGGTATTGTTGATGAAAACAAAACCATAAAATGTTTGAAAAATGCTCCCCAGTTCTAAAGCTATGAAGAAAAACATAATGTTGCTGCAAATTAACCCTTGTTTTGCAGTTTTAAAAGTGATTAATCAGAGTGTGCCTTTCCTTTCTGGGAAATACATACACTGCAAGCCTATTGGGGGGTATGGTATGGCAGATTCATGAGTCTTATAGAGGGCACCATACAACATTAGGGATTTTTGTACCTCAATTTTATTTGATCGTAACACATATTGACAAGCATATATGTTACAACATTACAAATAGGATTCTAAGTAAACTGGAGGGTATAGTGCTTGGCATAATTATTTTCAAAATTTTATGCAAAAAATTACATGGCTGGCAACGATGCTTAAAATGCACTCATTTCACATACCAAACATTTTAGATTTAAAAGCAATCATAAATGAATCCGATATACAATCCTGGTTGTGACCTATGCTCAAACCCAAAGCAACCAGATTAAAAAATATTCTATGTCATGTTGTTGAAACTTCAAATAAGATGAACTGATAAGTACTTTAAAATGAAACATTTTGGTACACTAAAGAATTCCTATATCTTTTGTGCTTCTCTTCCACTTGAAGGGTTTTAGAATCAAGTAAAAGTAACGTTTCATAGCACTCAACTCAAGTTCAGCACCACTAGTACTATAAATATCATGCACATACTCCTTGAATCCAGCATAATCACTGTCAACATTGTCCTGAAGTTGTGTAGCTTTGATGAGAGCTCTATTGAAAGGATCTTTTCCTTTTAATTTTGCTTTCATATAATTTTTCTACAACTATAAAACATATAAAGTAAGATAATTATGAAGAGCTCAACAAAGAAAAAACAACAATAATAGAAAAAACAAAGGAATCATAATGCAAACATCGGCATACATCAAAAATTGATTATCTGCAACTGAGCAACTAAAGGTTTTCCCCTATGATTTATAAGAAACCAAGGAAAATACCAAAACCAAAAACAATATTGTGTATATTATAGTATGTGCACATATTGATAGACATATATGTTACATCATTACAAATAGGATTCTAAGTAAACTAGAGGGTATAGTGCTTGGCATAATTATTTTTAATATTAATGCAAAAAATTACATGGCTGAAAACAATGCTTAAAATGCACTCATTTCACATACCAAACATTTTAAATTTAAAATCAATCATAAATGAATCTAATATACAATCCTAGTTGTGACCTATGCTCAAACCCAAAGCAGCCAAAATTAAAAAATAATATATGTCATGTTGTTGAAACTTCAAATAAGGTGAACTGATAAGTACTTTAAAATGAAACATTTTGGTACACTAAAGAATTCCTATATATTTTGTGCTTCTCTTCCACTTGAAGGGTTTCAAAATCAAGGAAAAGTAGCATTTCATAACACTCACCTCAAGTTTAGCACCACTAGTAGTATAAATATCATGCACATACTCCTTGAATTCAGCATAATCATTGTCAACATTGTCCTGAAGTTGTGTAGCTTTGTTGAGAGCTCTATTGATAGGGTCTTTTCCTTTTCATTCTTCTTTCATATAATTGTTTTGCAACTATAAAAACATACAGAGTAAGACAATTATGAAGAGCTCAGCAAAGAAAAAACAACAATAAGAGAAAGAGTATGCAAAAAAATGATATAGTTGAGAATCAAAATATTGGGGGATAGCCTCTTACCTAATCTGAATATGTGGAATTATGGTCATTCCATGCATAAAATATAGGCTTAATAGAGGCAGCCAGGTACGAAACTTTCTTGGTGAGACCATGTAAGCAACTCATTATATGTTGGTACTCTTCATTTGAGTTGACATAATTTAGAGAGGCTCTTACTGGGCATTCAACAAATGGTTGTGAAATCTTTGTTGACGAACTAGATTTCCACTTCATACTACTCTTAGATTTAATACGATCTAGTGTTTCCATATAATTGACAATATATTCTACACCTTCTTCTTTATTATTGTTTTCCACCTAAAATATAGTGTCAATTTCAACATATAGTCAGTTCAATAAAACATTGAAATAAATAACACAATGTAAATTAAACAAAAAATCCATACACTTACTCCAAATTTTTCCATTTTGGCTTGCAACCCACCTCGGCCAAATGTATATTCAGCCCTCACATTATCTCTTGCTCTCTTTCCTCTATTACTCTTTGTCAAATATTCTTCAAAATGCATACTTTCTTTCAATGCCTCCTACTATTTGGGAGATAAAGTGGAGTCTAACCTCTCGTTTCCCTCCATGATTATTTTTCTGCAATTGTATCTAAAATTGTTCATCAGAAATCTCATCTTGTGCTTGTAATATTTTTTAGATATTTTTCCACCAATAGTGTCAAAGGCATTTTCCATTTTTTGTATAACATATTCCACATTTCATGGATCTTGCTGTGCAAAAGTTGATTTGCAAATATCCAAATGGGCGCTACATCTTATGCCCAGCTCAGACGCCCACCTTGCAGCATTTTGCCCAATGGGTTCACCATCTCTTGATACCTCAACCAAGACCTCCAAAACACACAAACCGCAAAAAATGTGAGGGGTAAAAATGAAATGTATGTGTTTGAAGGCCTCATATTGGGCTGTTTTAGGGTTAGGAAGAAAAAAATTAACAAAAAAAAAGTTTTTTAATCAAAGGAAATGGGTCTAAGTGAGAATGTGAGGACCTGAAAGTTGTGAAATCTTGAGTTTTGCAAGTTTCTTTAAGACTATTTTTGGGTTTGACAAACTGGTGATAAGTTTAAGAGAGGGTTCCTTTGCAAAAGAGGGCTAATTGGAGCCTGTTTTAGCCTAAAAAGTCAGATTGAGTCTTGATGTTCTGAAGCACCCTATGGTGTGTTTGTGATATGTTTTGTGCTAGGTTAATGGGTCCCTAGAAGTGTAAATAATTTGTGAGTTTGGTTGGTTTATTGTATGAAAAGGTCTAAAAACTAGCCTTGGAGTCCTACTAGGAAATGGTGGCTTGAGAAGGTGAACTTGCATTCAGAAGTTTTGGGGTTTTGAAGGTGAGTTATCCTTGTTATACTGGGAAATATAATCTTGTTAGATGCCTCTTGGGGTCTTGGAGAAGGTATGAAACAATATTAGTGTGGTTGAGCCATTTGGTTGCCTTGTGCACTGAAGGAGCAAACTAGTGTTCTGAGAGCCCTTTTAGCATCAAGTTGTGATTTCATGGTTTGAGGTCTCCCTTGTTCTGAATCACCATGCCCTTCCAAGAGATTTTACCCTTTCAAAGCTTTCTCACATGCCCTATCTTCATGCAAAGGGAAGTTGTGGCATTTATGAAGGAGGTTGGACAATTTGGTGACCTTTATGAGAAATCAAGGATAGTAGATAGAGCTTTTCAAGGATAGTTTGCAAGCATTTGAAATGAATTTCTAGTCCTTTTTCAGCACTCTATATCACCCAAGAAACAAGCCTATTCCTAAAAATGATAATTCATGCCCATGAAATAAATAGATCCCCTGCATATTCTGCCAAGGAGAACAGTCAAAAACTAACTCTTTTGCCCCAAGAGGGACAATAGTTATGATCAATTTATTAGATCCACCACATATTTATAAATTAATATATATCACCCAAGTAAAATGCGTATTCCTGAAAACGATAAGTGGTGCAGGAGTACCTTGGCATAATTAGGCCTCCATGAAGCAATTTTTGGAATTTGGTTCAATATTGTTGTTTCCACTTTGTAATAATATTATTTGAGTCATTTTTCATATATTTGAGGTCATTAGAAGGGTCAACATTCAATGTTTTTTCAAACTTAAACAAATGTAAAAAGTTGTCAACATACCATTTGTTATGTAAAAGTTGCAGAGAAGGGTCATAGGTGGTTCTAGGTGTTAGGAAGCAGTTAGAAGTTTGAAAGATAGTTGAAATTCCTTTATAAGGGCTTTGTAAACCATTTTCAACTCAAGGGTGGTTGTAGAATTGATTTGGAATGAATAAAAATACTGTTTTCAGGCATTATTTACAGAAATTTGGTGTTTCCAGGTCTTGTACAGAATTGTGTGGGCTTGAACTGATGCAAAATTGTTTGTAAGTGTTGGTAATGTCAATCACCTTCTAGATGGACTTGGTTTCATGCATTTTGGTGACCATTTGAGTTAGATATCATCATTTCTCTCTTAACAGTCTGAAACCCTTACTAGGGTTAACAGTGAATCAAATTAATTATGTTTCTCTTTATTCTATTGGCCAAATCATCTGGTTTTCAGTGATAATGTTATTTTATGTATATTATTTAATATTCAAGTGGTTTTGAATTAAGGCTATAATATTTGAGGCGTGAAGGATTAATGTTTGACTGGTTTTCCCTGAGTTTATAGTCTGAAACAGGATATTTAAGGGAACACAGTCTAGGGTTTTACAAAATCTTCAAGGAAGTGGGCATATTATGGTTTGTTAAGCTTGATTAAGTCAAACAAAACATTTTTGGACCATTTATCAAGGTAAAATATGATTGGAACCTATACATCCAATAAACATTGTTTTCCATGAAGGCCTAATGGGGTCTAATATAGTATGAGATAGTAGTTTTTCAAGAATTTGTTCCAAGAGACCTATATCTCATCTTGCAATATGTTTTAAAAAAGGAAAATGGGTAACTAAAAATATAATTTTATTGGGCTTTCATGGTGTAATGTGTGAGAAAATATCTGACAGACCCTATGGCAGATCTATTAGAGAGAGGGCAGGGTAATGAAGGAACCACACTTAAAACATCAAATCTATGTTCTCGGGGCTTGGAATGAGTTTGAAAATGTCAAATTATTCCTAATTAAGTTGTATCAAGTGATGGTTTGATGGGTTGCACTGTATAGGCTAAAGTTGATGTTTGTAGCAAAGGTGCCATGGTATGCATCTTAAGGACAATCATAATGAATTGACAAAAATTGAAGAGGCAGACGTTGTGTTTGTTGTTTTGGGTTGAATTAGGGGTGTTTAAGGTATTTGAAGATCTTGAGTGAATTTGGAACTCATATTTAAAGACTAATTTGAATATATTAAAGCCATGTAATAGGTTTAAGGTAGTCAAAGAGATGAGAAAATATAAAACTTGTGATATTGTCAAATATGTGAAAAAGAGCAAGAAAATCGAGAAAATAAAGGGATAGGTCATTGTATTTCAAAAGGAATTTGCCTTAACTATTTGAAACATCTATAAAGAATTTGTGAAAGTGAGGAAAATAGTAGGTTTTGTAATCTTGAAGATCTGAGATCAATAAAAGTACCCTGTTTCAATAAATTTCTGAGTTTCTTCTTGATTTCATTCACTTGTACGATTGGTGTAGTAGTTTAGGACTTTAAATCTGAGTTTTTTTATAGAGTGGAGAGTAATATTTCATTTAAATCCAATTAGGAGGGAATCCACCAAAAATATCATTAGTTTGAGTGCATTTAGTGAGGTTCGGTCTACAACCCTCAAATAGGATTTTGAGAATCCTCTAAAGGAAAGTTGTCCATTCCATCGATGTAGGACTAGCTAGATTAGTGGAATGGATTGTTTTTAATTGTTTCAATTATAATTTATGCTTAATGTATAGGGGAAGATGAGATTTTAGGTTGTATGTTGTTGTTTCACAGGAAAAATAGAGTTTTCCCAATAGAAGTGAATGGCTCCAAGGTGGCAATCGATATAAAGGCATGCATGAAGGTGGGTGATGAGTTTATAAAGCTTACGTAGGATTTTTCCATGGTGTTTGTGGTGGTGGTAGGAGTATTTAAGGTTTGTAAGTACCTTATTCAACAAACCCTCCCTTGTAGGGCTTGATTTGTGCATAAAATATGGGTTTCTTTGGAACAATGATTTATGGAGCCTTTTTATCGCTAAAAATGTTTGATTCTTTAGCTTTGTGACATGATGAATGACTGTTTTCAGTCCTTTGGTATTTTGGTGATAAACTGTGAGCACTTTATTGGTAATTTAGGCCTAAATTAGTAGCCCTTTCCAATGAACAATTCAAGAATAAAAGGCAACTTTCAATGCCCAGGCAGAGTTCTTTCACAGGGTTTTGAGAGTCTAACAAGGAATCAATGTCCATTCCACCAATGTAGGGTTAGATGGTTAGTGGAATGGGTTACTTTTAATGTATTTTCACTCTTGTGAGGTGTGTAGTTGTAGGGGTAACAAAAATATGATGTTAAGTTGCTGATTCAAGACAAAAATCTGAGTTTTTCCACTTGAGAATGGAGGTTTCAAGTAGGGTGTTGAATAAATAACGTGTGCATGGGTTAGAAGATGATTCCAAAGGATTTTGCAGATATATTGAGACATGTTTCAATGATTGGTCAGAGTATTGGACGTTTGTAAGTGTTTCATTCATGAAACCCTCCCTATTTTTGGTGTTTTCACCCTATAAAAAAGGGTTTACTGATTTTGTGTATTGTTGGGTGTTTTCCACCTTGAAGCTTGATGATTTGTCAATTTTTACACCTGTTCTAAGACTTTTTTGGGTTTGGAAGATTTTTGGTGTTGATTAAGGGGCATTTGGTTTGTTAATTAGACCTAATTGAGGGCTTTTACTAGTGGACAACATGTTGGTTCTCCTGTACTTTGTGAAACAAGTGATATCTCTTTTGAAGTATGGTAAAAATCACTGTAAAGGGTATCTAAAACTGTATTTTTTTTTAGAGGATGCATTGTGGTTAAAAGGAAATAACCTGATTTAAGAGTTTGTTGTCTTACAAGGTAAATGGTGGTGTGTTTGCTTGAAACTGTAAAATCTGACAAAATAGTGAAATGGAAAGGTGTTTATGCTTTGAATCTACTTTAATAATATTGTTAACGATGTTCTTTGTTGGGATAAGGTGTAGAAGATAGGTTTGTTGACTTTGATGATCGGATGAGTGAGTAATGTGAAGCCTTTGAGCAGATTGATGATTGACTACAAGATAATAATAATGATTCTATTGTATCAGGAGTTTGTAATCTATAAATGGACTATTGGAATAAAAAAGTGGTGATTTGATGGTCTGGTAATGGGCTAATATTAGATATGCAAGGTGTAGTTGTCTTATTTCCTGGTTGGAATTAGAGGCTAATGAGCATGGTAAATGAGGGGATTGTTTTCACAGGTCCCGATTTGAGTTTTGTTTGCTTTTGATCAGCTTGATGGTGTAGAATATGGTTTTTTTAAGGTGGAGCACTGCCTTGATGCCTTTAATTTGTGTAGATTGGAAGACTGAAGAGTGATTTTTGATGAAAGTTAAGTGAAATGTTGAAGTTTATATATTTGATCTTCTCCTGATTCAAATGGGGTTTGATTTACCCTAATGAAATGAGGTTGTTGATGGTTTTGGTATGATTCTCTACATCATATTTCTAATAATGATTGTACAAATCAAAGTAGATGGTATTACATCAGTGATGCATAGGTAATCAAGTCATAAAATAAGTCACTAGGTGGTCACATTTTCAAAATATTGCCAAAATAGTTGTCAAAATGTAATTTTGCAGCAAAAGAGTATAAATCAAGGAAATTAAGAGTTAAAAGGTAGTTTGAACCGATGGAGGAAGTTGGAAAGATAGTTACTAAGTGGTAAACTTCTATAAAGAGCATTGGGGGGCGAGAAAAAGTAGATCTTGATATTCTTGTAATAAAAAATTTGAAATAAATCCCTATTTTTTGTGTTAGTAGCAATCTTTCCTTTGTTTTTAACTTTATCTTGACTGTTTAAGAATTTAAAAAGAAAAATTCTTGTGTGATCATATTTAGGAAGGTGTTAGTCTTTATTTCAAATAGTTGAGAGGTCATTTTTTAAAAATAAAAAGAATAAAAGGCAACTTTCAGTGCCCAGGCAGAGTTCTTTCACAGTGGTTTTGAGAGTCTAACAAGGAATCAATGTCCATTCCACCAATGTAGGGTTATATGGTCAGTGGAATGGGTTAATTTTAATGTATTTCACTCTTGTGAGGTGTGTAGTTCCAGGGGTAGCAAAAATATGATGTTAAGTTGCCGATTCAACACAAAAATATGAGTTTTTCCACTTGAGAATGGTGGTTTCAAGTAGGGTGTTGAAGAAATAACATGTGCATGGGTTAGAAGATGATTCCAAAGGCTTTTGAAGATATATTGAGACATTTTTCAATGATTGGTATGAGTATTGGAGGTTTGTAAGTGTTTCATTCATGAAACCCTCCCTATTTTTGGTGCTTTCACTCTATAAACAAGGGTTTACTGATTTTGTGTATTGTTGGGTGTTTTCCACCTTGAAGCTTGATGATTTTTCAGCTTTTACACCTGTTCTAAGACTTTTTTGGGTTTGGAAGAGTTTTTGTGTTGATTAAGGGGCATTTGGTTTGTTAATTAGACCTAATTGAGGGCTTTTACCAATGGGCAGCGTGCTGGTTCTCCTATATTTTGTGAAACAAGTGATATCTCTTTTGAATTATGTTAAAAAGGACCATAAAGGGTATCTAAAAATGTAATTTTTTTGAGAGGATGCATTGTGGTTAAAAGGAAATCACCCGATTTAAGGGTTTGTTGTCTTACAAGGTAAATGGTGGTGTGTTTGCTTGAAACTATAAAATCTGACAAAACAGTGAAATGGAAAGGTGTTTATGCTTTGAATCTGCTTTGATAATATTTTTAACTATGTTACTAAGTTGGGATAAGGTGTATAAGATAGGTTTTTTGACTTTGATGATCGGATGAGTGAGTAATGTGAAGCCTTTGAGCAGATTGATGATTGACTACAAGATAATAATAATGATTATGTTGTATCAGGAGTTTGTAATCTATAAATGGACTATTGGAATCAAAAAGTGGTGATTTGGTGGTTTGGTAATGGGTTAATAGTAGAGATGCAAGGTTTACTTGTCTTATTGCCTGGTTGGAATTAGAGGCTAATGAGCATGGTAAATGAGGGGATTGTTTTCATAGGTCCTGATTTGAGTTTTGTTTGCTTTTGATCAGTTTGATGGTGTAGAATATGGTTTTTTTAAGGTGGAGTACTACCTTGATGCCTTGAATTTGTGTATATTGGAATACTGAAGAGTGATTTTTGATGAAAGTTAAGTGAAATGTTGAAGTTTATATATTTGATCTTCTCTTGATTCAAATGGGGTTTGATTTACCCTAATGAAATGAGGTTGTTGATGGTTTTGGTATGATGCTCTGCATCATATTGCTAATGATGATTGTAAAAATAAAATTAGATGGTATTACATCAGTGATGCACATGTGAGCAAGTCATCCTTATCAGATGTTCTTGGAAATGAAGCATACTTGTTGTTTTATCAAAAATTATAGCATTGGAATGAATGAATTTTATGCCTGATGTTTGGGATGCTATTTTTTATTCTTAGGTTTGTTTCTGCACTTCAAAATAGTGAAAGCAGTTAACAAACATGTTTAAAAGAAAAGTGTATTTTTGTTCGATTGAGAGGCACACAAATCTTGTTTTGAAATCTGCTATTTTTCCTTGTGGTTCTGAATTCACTACTACAAATGATTGCAAGATCACTTCTATGTGTGCATTTATACAAATCAGAAAATGTTGGAATGCTGGGAAAATAGATTGTTAACATAGTGAGGTCTTATGTCTGTTGAGTGCATTTTCAAGTGGATTGTTGGGAAGATGGAATTTGAGCCTAGTGAGGGTTTTTTAATGTTTGAAGAATGCATTTTCAAAAATCAAACCTCAGAAGAGCAGATTTGGATTGTACCTATAGATTTAACAATTGATCAATACTTGGATGAGTTATTAAGTACCTATATCAACAAGAAAAATATTTATAGAATGTATTCTTTGCATGCAAAATATAGAGTCAAATCAAATTTAAGATTAAAAAAAAGTGAAAAATATCTTTATTTTTTATTTTGTAAACCTACTAATTGCTTTGCTAGTAGGGATTAAGTTTACACATCCACCATTTTAGGACAACTCTTTTAGGTTGTACATAGGAGACTCGAACTTCGACATAGCTTTTACAAGCTCATTCAAAAACCAATTGTCCACAATCCTGGAAAAGACTTGCATACCCACAAAATAACAGTAGAAGAAATATATGTCACAAGTATTGTTTTCAAGGGAAAAATCCAAAAAAATAAAAAATAATTAATCAAAAACCCTTAGCCCTTTATCTGGAAGAGTTTTTGGGTAGACTGAAATAATTTTTTAGGGTTTTTTTAAGTTCTCTAAATTTTAAACTTCGTGAATTAAATTCAGTGAACCCTATGACTTAGGTCTCTACTGATGGAAACAGCTAAGGGATGTTCTTACTACCATTTTCAAGTAATCTTTCTTTCCCAAAGAAAACTAAGAAATGTGTTAGACACAATAGGATGTTTGTCCTGTGCTTGTCTTGTTTCCCATGTTACACAAATGAAACATGCAGTGTTGTTTACAAAGTTAAAAGATGGTACACAACAATAGAATACCAATGTGGCCATTTCACATACCATAGCTACAGGAAATCCAAGTCATACCTGTGTCATGCATACAACTTTTGTAGGTATTTCTGGAGGTCCAATAGGCCCAACTTGAAGTATAAGCTTCTACAAATATACCAAAAGAATGATTTTATTACCATACATGAATAAGAAACATAGAATCACAATAGAAAAGGAATCCTAATCTATTTTCTCACTATAAAGATGATTCCCCAGTCTTACCTATAAAGCTATGTGCTGTTGAGCCTGAGCTAAGACATTCTCTTGGTCCGAGTTTGGTTGACCATTGCTATGAGAAGGAAATAAGATGGCCTCAGTTAGATTTTTGGAAGTACAGATTAAAAACAAATAATATATATTCAATTGTATTATATCCTCATGCATATCTATACTTGGTTGTAGCACGTCGAACAGTCAAAGTTTTATCTCCCAATTTAGGGAAGCACTTGCAATGTCTGTCACAGCTGGATCCTAATATTTTTTATAAAAGTAATTAGCATCTTGAATATGACAAGAAATAATGATGCTTGTATCAGAGTACTGAAAATGCCATTTCAAATAAAATTTGTTCAGAATTTACAAAAATATCAGCATGCAGAAAGGCTCACCTGGCAGACACAAAACCCATAACCTTTTTAATTCTTGGTGTCTCTATCTTTACATTCACTTATACATTCACCTGTGTTCTATGTAAAATTTCAGATCTTTTTCATCTTGTCTACTATGATATCAGAAACAGACTCGAAAACAAATATGAAAAATTTGAAGCTTCTTATTTAAATTCACCATTCTCATAACTGAATTGCTTGTGTATTCATATTCAAACCACCATATAATGAAATAATTAGGAATGACTTTATAGTTTTCATCAGTAGGTGGAAAATTAGTTTGAGAATACTAATTGTATCGATTCTATTGAGATAAACAATGAAAATAGACTATTACCTGTTTGTTTGCAAACGATCCATAGGTTGAAAAAAATGGCAGCTAGGGCATAACGTTTTCTATAGATGTTGATCATTAAATATCCAATGCAATAATCAATTCCCGCCACACCCATTGTAAGCTTTTCCGCCAGAAGAACCTGCATCCGAGTGTGATGCCGCGACTATAGCAGCAGATGCGAGAGCCAACTCAGAGCCATCAAAAAGATGGGAAAAAACATCAGTTTCATTTTAATTTTAGGGAAAAAGTGTGGGAAAATTAATTATATTTTTAGGTTAAAGTTGTTTTTCTATTGAGACAATATAAAATTAAAAAAATAACTTAAATATGTTTAATTTCTATTGTCTTAATTTGAGATAATATAAAATAAAAAATATAACTTAAATATGTTTAAAATAAAACTAGCAATTGTACCTTGGTGTGCAATGGGTACGCCGAAGAGGTGTGGAAGGTCATTAAGAGAAAATTTGGGTCTATTTTTTGCATTCATCAAAATCATAGGGTCTTTATCAAATGATATTGTTTGTGTGAAAAAGGTCTCATTGTATTGTGAAGATTTCATTTTTTGTTTTTGCAAGTTTATAAGTGTTTGAAAGGATATTTTCTTTTCTTGGTACAAATAATGACCAACAAAAGTAGAATTTTTTGAAACATTCTAGATCATTGAAGAAAACTGTAATATTCAAAAACCAAATGCACTCTATGATGGATGTTAAAGGTGTAGTAAAGCCACCTAGACAATTATCTTTGAAGGTGGGAACACAAACAAAAGCACCAAGTGCAAAGTCAATACAATTATCTGATCCAAGAAAGGAAATGAGTAAGATATGATCCGGATTTGATAGGCCTATTATTTGGTTCTTTGCAACACAGTATTGACAATGCAGTAATGACAAATGGTGTGCAGAGCAATAAGAAAAAGGCTCCTTCGATAATTTCTAGCGAAGTTAGAAATGATGAGCTTCAAAAGTGAATATTGCCACGTTCTACAAGTGTGCAGAAACCACTTACTTCAAAGACTCCAATGCAAAAGCCTTGCTAGATCAAAGAAAGATTTCAATGTTTGTAAAGCCAACACCAAGACTTGTGAACAAATTTGAAGCAAGGTTAGTAGTGAGGCCAATGCCAAAAACCAGACTCGTAAAAGTACTAGATAAAATTCACTTGTCCCCTATTTAAAGGTACACAACCAAATTTAACTCACTTCTATTAACACATGTATAATTTTAGTCTCTGCTATACTATTTTAGTTAAGTTAAATACTCAACTTTTATATTAAAAATGTCACCTACATTTAATTCATTTTAGTCATTCAACTCACATTAGATATTTTAAAGGAGATGATTTTTATTTTTGGAAGTGTATTCTTGAAAATAATTTTATGTAAGAAATATATTGTAATATGGGTAAAAAATCATTTTTTTAAAAATGGCATTCATAATTAAACATACTTATTCAAATTATACAACATAGACTATTAAATATTATAAATTTATATTTAAAAATAATAATTTAAATTTACAAATTATGGATAACTCCTTTTCCAATAAGTATTAAGTTAGGTAGAATATAAATGAACTAGAAGATCCAATTTGTATATATAGACATTAAAATGCTAATATTAAAATTTATAATAAGATTTTAAGAAATCAAAAGTTTTTATCATTACAAATATACATGAAAACAATTCATATATATTTATTCAAATTTACTATGTGTATAATTTACTTTCATATTTATTTTTTAATTATTATTTATTTGTATATAAACTTGTTTTACCCAAATTAAAAAATTATAATTATATTTTAGAAATATGTATTAATCATTGTACAATATTAATCTTGATATTTAGTCATTTTTATTTGTCTAATATTAGTCATTTATTTAGTCATTTAGTTGTGATTTTACGCGATGACCAAATTAGTCACTTATAAATGGCCAAATTAGTCATTTATTTGTCAAATTCTACTAGTGCTAGCCACATGACTAAAATTTTTAGTCATGTAGTCATTTATTTGCCAAATTCTACTAGTGTACACGGCCGACTGTGACATATTCCCTTTTTCTATCAACATTTTGTCTTGTTGAAGCTCTTCAAGTTGGGTTTTTTTTTCAATTTTGAAAGGAGGCATCATTGGGACGCTGTGAGAAAATAATTTTGTTGAATTGCTATTTATTTGAAGGAGGAAGAATTTTTTTGTTGAATTGCTATTTGTTTTGAAAGGAGGAAGGTAAAAAAAATTGAATTCCTATTTGCTTTCAAAGAAGGATGAAAAAATTTGTTTAATTGAGCTACTTGTTTGAAGAAGGAAGAGTAATTTTGTTGGATTCCAAATAATTGTTTCAAAAGGGGATGCAAAATTTTGTTTGATTGGCTACTTGTTTGGAGGAAGAAATATTTTGAGCAATTGCTACAAGTGTTTGAAGGAGGAAGAGGAATTTTGTTTAATTGATACTTGTTTGAAGGAGGAAGAGGATTCTTGTTCAATTGTTATTTGTTTAAAAGAGGAAGAGGAAAAAATTTCAATTTCTACTTATTTGAAGGAGGAAGAGGAATTTTGTGAACAATTGCTACTTGTTTAAAGGAGGAACAAGTTCAAGGAAGACTCTCAATTTTTTGACATTCATTTGTGTATACTTCAAAAAAACTCAATCATGGGATCACAATGTCAGAATAAGAGGAAAGATAGGAAGGTATTGACCCCTAAAGAAATTCAAGCAAAGAGAGAGAAGGAGAAAAAAAGACAAATAAAAAGAAGAATGAGAATTCTATCAATGAATGATGGTGAAGAATCCAATTCCACAACTATTGAAGATAAAAACATTGAGGAGACCATCAACGTAGATGATGCAAACTTGCAATAAGTGGATGTGGAAACTAATATGAATATACAAACTACTCCTGACATGTCTTCAAATATCCCTTCCAATGCTATGGAGAATTTTTCAATAGGCACAAGTCTAGGTACATCTTCAAATTCACCTTTGAGCCTCATGGAAATGGTGTTTATTAGAGATTTACAAGAGGCTAGATATTGCAATGTTGATATTGATAATATTTGTAGAGTTAAAGATTTGAGTCAAATTGTTGTTGAAAATGAAAATGAAAAATACTTTTATTGAAAATGAAAATGAAAATCCTCTTGATGAAAATGAAAATGATAATAATTTTATTGAAAATGAATGAAAACCATTTTGTTGTTGAAAATGAAAATGAAAATGAAAATCCTCTTAATGAAAATGAAAATGAAAACTGTTTTGTTGTTGAAAATGAAAATGAAAATGGAAATGAAGATGAAGATGAGAATGAAAATGAAAATGAAAATAGTTTTGAATATATATATTTTTTAACTTGAATGTGATGTTTTGGATAATATTCTTGGTAAAATTTCTAGGAGACAAATAAGAACACATGCTAATAGATTATGCAATCAATTTTTTTATCGTAAAAAACTTTTAGTTCAATGTCAACTAATGATGCAATTAATGAGATTGAGAAAAATGAGAAAAACAATGAAAAAGCTAGGCATTTTTTTTAAACAAAGAAGAAACGATCAATCAATAAAACATGCTATGTCTAGTATTGATGGTGCCATTCAGTCTATCGGATAAAACAATAGGTCTAAAGATAAGAATGCAATAAGAAGAGCTATAACAACTATTATAGTTAATAAATAAACTTTGAATAAAAGAATGGTAAGGAATATTAGTGAAGTTTTAAAATACATCCTAAAACATTGCTAAGAGTGGAAAAAAGAAAAGAAAGTATAGAAAATTATCCTATCAACCAATGTTGGAGTTTCAGTGGTTGACTCTCGAGGTCTAATATGAAATTGAATGTTGAAATCAAATCTTTGATTGAAAAATATTGGCATGATAATACTAGGGTATCATCTAATGCTAGAGATGTTTCAAAATTAAGGGTGGGGTCCAAAGTTCATGATCCTCATCCAAAACACCTATTAGATACAAAAAAAACTATATTTTATAAAAAAAAATTATGGTCATTTAGTGTTACTTGGTAATATTAAAATAAGCCAAAGGTATTTTGAAAAATGTAAACCATGGTATGTAAAAATTAATAAAGAATGGATATCTTGTTGTTGTAAAACACATGTTCAATTTCATTTTCCTATCACACTTGTGGCACTGTGGATGTACTTGTGACATATTCCTTTTCGATGATGATATATATGAGATATACCTTTTTCGATTCAGCCTCATTGTTTGTTTATGTGTTCTTGTGCCTTATTGATGTATGGATATGATGTAGATGTAGGAATCATACTTTGTCTCATTTTATGATGTGATGGATGTTGATAGATGAATTCCACATACATGCTACATGATGTTTTTAATTGGTTTTTTATCATCATGATATGTATTGATAACATTTGTGGATGTAGAATGGATATGGTACTGATGATGTGCTATGCAGGATGAATGTTAATTTAGAAGAATTATGATGATAGATAGAAAAATGATGTTAATTAGAAGTTCAATATGTGATATTTGTTATTTAGTAGAAATATGATGATGGATAGAATTGATAATGTGAATTTGCTTTAATTTACATGCTTCACCATTTGAACAATCCTTTTTGATGTAGAAAATAGATACGATGCACCAGGGTATGAATTACCAAGGTGACTTTGTATCCATTGCATGGAATTTGACTCTACAAATAAAGAGTATCTTTGTTCATACTAGACATACAAAAACTTGTTTAAAGTATAGGGGGTATTGCATGAAAAAAAATTTGGACCAATCACACAGAGAGGTATAGAACACCAAACATGTAACTGCTTCATGAACTATTTTAATACAACTTCCATACTCAAAAAATCAAGTATTCACCATTGTAATATTACAAACATATCTTACAAATAGAAAATCAAAATGACACTCAAATATCCCCATTCATTCTTCTCTAAATCCTTATGGACATCCTTGAGAGATCCTGGGAATGAGTCAATAAAATAAATCACATAAGTAAGACCACAAAAAGATTAAAAAAAAGTTACAGTATCACTTGCCATATATGTTTAGGGTGGGGCTATTATCCATTGTTGATCATGTCTATTGTAGGAATAGATCCATTAAGGCATATCTCAGGATGTTGTTGGGACTTGTTTAAAAAGATAGGTAGTTGATACTTTGGCTTTTGTTTTTGTTTGTTTATAGTCATCTCTAATGCGATTGTTTTTGCTTGAAATTTCTAGCTTTTGATGTTTTATTTGTTTCTTTGTTTGTTTTGTTGTGTTCTCAAGTTATCTGAATGCTTTTGTTTTGTTGATTATCAAGGAGCTATGGTGAGGATTCAGGGAGCCTCATATCATGTAGATGCATTTCAATATTTTGGATGTCCTTTAGTCATCAATTTCATAGTATGTGCCTTATCGCTTCTCATTTCACTTTGTTACATTCTCGTTATGCATGTACAAATTTTCTTGATTCAATAGCAAATTTTTGGTGATTTTTGATCATTTTCATCGATTTTGGTACTTTTGTACTTGTGAAAACTATTCTTTTGTCTAAAATTTGCGCTATTGTCATAAACTACCGCTTTTGTTTTAAGAAGTTGTTCAAAAACTATGTAGTTGTCTAAAAATTGTGCAGTTTTTCTAAACTAGAGCTTTTGTTTTAAGCAGTTATCCTAAAATCTCACTTTTGTTGCATGCAATTCTCGTAAAATCTCGCTTTTGTTTGCTCTATGACATGATTTTACCCGATCTTTAAATGACCATATCCTGGTCATATGAAAGTATTTTTCCATGCTTTCTTTTAAAAATGGGGAGAATTTCATGATCTTTGCAATGTTGTAGGTGGTTTTCAGTTTTTGTGTAGTTAAATTTTCCATTGGTGTTTTGATCTTGCATTTTCCTTTGTTTCATTTAAACCATATTAGCATTTCCTTCTTGTCATCCTAAATATCGTTTTTCATCATGTTTTTTATCGTTTTGTGTTGTTTGACATGTTTAGAGTGAAACCCTAACATAGTGGGTTAAAATTATTGCAGTTGGTTCTCAAACCACTATAGCTGAGGGAGAAATGAATTCGGGATCTAGGTGGGTGCATGGAAATGGGTAGCCAATTTTTGGCCACTTTCAAAAAAAAGTTTTGAAAAGTCATAACATGAGCGTGTTATAACGTGCTCGCATTATGACATATTAAAAGCAAAAAAAAAAAGTTAAACTCATTCATTTTCATTTCAACTATGTTTTATCTTGTGCTCGCAGCCATAACCCCCATTTTTCACACTCGCATTCTAAGAGGAGGCATTGTGCAAAAATATTCACCAACGGTTTCTATTTCTTCTCAATGATGGTGCCACGACGAGGAGGAGGTGTGAGAGGTAAGGATTGTTTGCTTTTTGTTTTGAATTTATTATTTTTAGGTTGAATTTGTTAGTTTTAGGTTGAATTTGTTAGTTTTAGGATGTATTTGATATATATTTGTTTGAATTTTTAGGAGATGAAAATCAACCTGCAAACCCTCAAAATTATCAAGAAGAAGAGCAACCAAATCCTCAAGAACAAAATCAACCACAACAACAACCTTCTCCACCAATCACTCAACCCCCTCCTGACACTCAACAATATTTAATGAGTGAAATTGAGAACAACACAAATAAATTTGAAGATTTAATCAGTAGGTTGAGTGATCCAAATGGTTCAACTGCAGAAAGAATGACCCTAGCAAGTTCATTGAAAGATATGTTAACAAATGTAGATTCAATTAGCAAACAAATAACTAGATGGCAAGATAGGAGGCAGGTGGCTGGGGATTATTATGTGAATAAACTATCATATAAAGATGTAAAGGATTTAAAAATTACAAAAGGTGATTTGTGCTCATTATTCACTGACCCACACATAAATCAAAATCTTGCCCTCAATGTGAAGAGGTTTCCTATTCATTGGTTCCACCACCAACATATTAGGAACCATTTTTATGATATGTGGTACATGATCTTCAATTACCCACCGTGCAACAATTTCAAAGCCCCACAATATTTCCTTAGGAAACTATATAGTGAGTTCATATTGAACCAAATCCCAAAATATTTTGATATGAGGGATTTCCAGGGGAGAGGTGGGGGGTCAGCTCAGGATAGACCCGCTGCACAACCAAACCCTATGCAAAAAGGGAGACGAGCAATCACTAGGATGCCTCATGAGCACATTGTTATGCCTTTCATCATGAAGGAGAGTGATGACATAGAGACATTGTAGACGATCAACACTTTCACCCAAAGTTTCATCCATCATACTAGCCCTATTCTATAGTGTCATCCAGGGGAGTCTTTGAGTGGTGTCCTTCAAACCCATGTGTGTCAATCTTGTGGGGTGACTTGTTCATATGACCCCACCAACACTCAAAAGGCTACTATGCAGGATCCGTTTGCAACTATGGAGATGGAGACGGAAGCTAAAAAATTTCATGAGGCATATGGCATTGATAGTTAGGTAAAAGTTAGCATGTTCATTGAATTTAATTTATTAAATTTTGATTTTGAAATGCAAGATTAACTAAAAATGTTTTATGAATTTAATAAAATTGTAGGGTCACAGTGTTGAGACTGGATACACCGGCCCCCCACCTACTTATTTCTACATTACACCTATCACTAGGGTATGTAACTAGTAAACAATTATAAATTTATTACATGTTAATAGCATTGTTTTACAAATGGTATTTTAATATGCAATTTTGGATGTTGAACAGGCTAATATTGGAGGTTTCAAGGGAACACTTCCTAGTGTTAGTGGATTTACTCAAACGTACATGGAGGTAATAGAATAAAAAGTTTAATTAATGAATTGTACTTAATAGATTTGTGTAGTTTATATGCACAATGTTGATTACGTTGAATAATTTGTTGTTTTATTTTTAGTTGTTGCAAGCCAAAACACCTCTAAATGTGACGAAGGAAATGGAGATTGGTGTTTCATCTACTATACAATCCTCAATGGCTCTAAGAAGGGAGGTATGAGGAAAATTAGTAAATTTCAATTTGCATTCATTAATATATATGTTAGTTAGTGAAAAATCAAACCATTATTGATTCGTAGTTTAATTTCTATTTGGATGGTTTATACAAGGCTTGAGCATGCTTGACCATGGGTGTGTGAATATTTCCCTCATGGAGAGAGATCATGAGATGGTGGTAAGTGATTATTTTGTCAAATATATCATTTTGTATAATGTAATTTATATATATTCATGTCTTTACTTCTTATTGTAACAGTTAAAACTTCACCATGAACTAAATAGTAGGAGGAGTAGTAGGAGCACTCCTCGAGCATAGTAAAAAGGAGTGATAGACCTATCACCATCCGATCGAAAAGAATAGGGAAACAATTTATTTCCAGAGCATGGAGAGCTGCAATGACTTTTGATTCCAGAGCCCTTTGTTGTATGCCTACATGGCAGTTTTGTACATATTTTGTATTGGACATATTTGAAATTGTATGCTTGTATGAAATTCTCGTAAGCCTATATGGCTCTTTTATACATATATTTCATACTTATATCGACATATATTGATGTATTCCTACATGGCTATTTGGTTAATACAAATATATTGTATCGATGGTGTCCATATTTGCATTCTAAATTGATGGTTCAATAGCTATCAGTGATGTGTATTCAAGTGTATACTTTACAACTTACATGTATACTTTGTGACTTACGTGTGTTCCAATGTATACTTTGTGACTTATGTGTTTTCATGTGTATACCTTGTATTCGTGCATATACTTTGTATTAATTTATGTATACTATGTATACGTGTGTATACTTCAAGGCTTACATGTTTTTGAGTACTTGTGCTTCCCTTATTCACATGTACATACTTGACTTATTCACATGTATACTTATAAATTGATTAGCCCTAACATTGATCATTATTGTCCTTCATGGTTTGTCTTGAATATTAATTGATTGATGCTAAACAACTTTATCTAAAAGAAAAAAACACATTTTCAATTGGTATTCCATGAAATGATTCATAAAAATATTCCAATATGTTCTTGATGTGTTACCATATAAACATGTCAAAAGATTTATATGTCAATTTTTCGCAATATTATTTCTTTTATACGAAATGGACTCAAGAGCAAGCAAGTTATAATTTATAATACAAATAAGAAATGGACTCAACGTTGTCCTAGACCCCCGAATAGGTCAATTTAACAAAGAAACACGCTCTCAATCACTCTTCCAATCACAAAACACCATTGGGAAGCATTTACTAGTCTACAAATCGACAAAATCTATAATTTTTAGGGCATGATTGGCCCTCTGACCCCACTATCCTATAAACCCTCACTTTTCTCAAATTTCATGAGATTTTATTGAAAACCCCATATCCAGACGTCATACAACCTCAAAAGCTCTTCCAACACTCTTCATTCTACCTACACAAACTTAATTGACCACCAAATTATGCTGCCCCTTGACTTTACCCACTTTTACTCCCTCAAACCTCTCTTTTTCATTCAAAACCCCTCTATTCCCAATTAGGGCATCATGCCATAACATAATTTTGACCTCCCTTGTCCTTGAAAACCATTTGAACACATCAAACTCTACAACCTCACGCTATTTCCAACCTATTCTAACTTATTCTCAAGAAATTTCTTCTTTTCACCTCATCTAGCCTTGCTTTTAAGGCATAAATTCTAAATTTTGAACAAGGAAAGCATTAGTAATATCTTCCAATACCTTTAACAATGCTATTTTATTATATGTACTTACATAATTGACTCAAATGACCCCACACTAACTCAAAACTAAAATCAAGATTATAGAATGGGCTATCATGGCCTTATTTGACATTATATTAACTAAAACCACTGAACTAGATCTTCTTCATCAAATGGAGGAACAAGGTACTCTGCACCAATGATCATACACTTTTTGTGTGGAATAATCAAACTTCTCAACCGTCATGTGTATGTTTCTCTTTTCCATTATTTTGAATGCCATCATAAGAGATCAAGCCATTTGAACACAACTTAGATCAATTCCGTGTGTTTGGGTACGAAAGAGGACCATTCCTAGCATAAACCTACCTATCAGGACACGTTGGAGTAGTTAGTTTGGTCACATGAATTGCAAAATGAAAGTTGCACCACTTTACAACTTTATAGTGCTTTCATTTGACACTTTTTCTATCAAGTGAAAACTAGACACCACAAGAAAATGACTCTGAGATAACAAAAACCAAGAGTGGTTATTGTAGAGAATCCTAACATGATCTCGTAGGCTCAGATGAAGATTTCATAAGCCTCATGGTTTTTGAGTAATAGCCCATCAAAGTTTGCTTCCCTTTTGCACTTTGGACCCTTAAGGGATTGATCCGATTAAATGTAGTTCATTGTGGTTCTGTGTGTTTGGGTGTGAAAGAGGACCATGCCTAGCATAAACATACCTATTCAAATGTGTTGGAACAATCTGTTAGGTCACACGAGTTGTAGAATGAAAGTTGCACGACTTTGTAACTTTGCACTGCTTGCATTTGACACTTTTTCCATCAAGTGAAAATCTGCTACCACGAGAAAACCACTCCGAGATAGCCAAAACTGAGAGAGGTTTTTATAGAGGGGACCAACATAATCTTGTAAGATTAGACAATAAGTTTCCAAGCATCATGGTATCTGAGTAACAACATGCTAAAGTTTGCAGCCATTTTACACTTTGGACGCTTAAGGGATCGATTTGGTGGAACGTAGCTCAAAGCAATTTTGCATGTTTGGGTGAAAAAGAGGACCATGCCAAGCATAAAAATACATATTCATATGCATTGGAATATTCTTCTTGGTCACACGAGTTGCAAAATGAAAGTTGCACCACTTTGCAACTTTGCACTACTCGCATTGGACACTTGTTCCATCAAGTGAAAATCCGCTGCCATGGTAAAACCACTCTGAGATAGCCAAAACGGAGATAACTTTTTGTAGAGGGGCCCAACATGATCTTCTAGGATCAAATGAGAATTTTTTAAGAGTCACGGTATCTGAGTAACAACATGCTGAAGTTTGCAGCCATTTAGCACTTTGGACTCTTAGGGATCGATCCGGTTAAACATACCTCAAAGTGATTTTCCATGTTTGGGTGTGAAAGAGGACCATGCCTAGCATAAACATACCTATTTAAACATTTTGGAATAGTCTGGTTGGTCACACGAGCTGCATAATAAAAGTTGCACTACTTTGTAACTCTGCACTACTTGCATTTGATGTTTTTTCCATCAAGTTAAATCCGCCGCCATAGGAAAACCACTCTAAGATAGCCAAAACTGAGAGAGGTTTTTGTAGAGGACCCCAATGAAATCTTTTAGGATCAGATAATAAGTTTCTAAGCATCATAGTATCTGAGTAATATCATGATGAATTTTGCAGCCATTTTGCACTTTGGACCCTTAAGGGATCGATCCGGTTGAACATACCCCAAAGAGATTCCTCATGTTTGGGTACAAAAGAGGACCATTCCTAGCATAAAAATACCTATTTGGATGCGTTGAAACAGTCTGCTTGGTCAAACGAGTTGCAGAACTCAAGTTGCACTAGTTTGCAACTTTGCACTACTTACATTTGACACTTTTTCCATCAAGTGAAAATACGCTGCCACGGGAAAACCACTTTGAGATAGCCAAAATTGAGAGATATTTTTGTAGAGGGGGCCAACACAATCTTGTAGAATCAGATGAGAATTTTCTAAGCATCATGGTAGCTGAGTAACAACATTCTGAAGTTTCCAACCATTTAGCACTTTGGACTTTTAAGGGATCGATCTGGTTGAACGTACCTCAGAGTGATTCCATGTGTTTGGGTGCAAAAGAGGACCATGCCTAGCGTAAACATACCTATTTGGATGCGTTGGAATATTTCTCTTGTTCACACGAGTTGCAAAATGAAAATTGCACCACTTTGCACTGCTTGCATTTGATGTTTTTTCCATCAAGTGAAAATCCACTGCCATAGGGAAACTACTTCGAGATAGCCAAAACCGAGAGAGGTTTTTGTAGAGGGGCCCAACACAATCCTATAGGATCAAAAAATAATTTAATAAGTGAAAGGGAATAAGTTTTATGGGGTTTTTTTTGCTGCCCCTATAGATTTTGATGGAAAAGGGCATGAAAAATGAGGTTTCACCCTAGGGTTTGATAAAATATTGCATGTAGAGGTTGGGTGATTGTCTTTTGAGTTTGTGTAGGTGATTTCAAGAAGGTATGAGGTGGTGGCATATTTTGGTAAGGTGTGGAACCATTAATTTCAATAAACCCTTTGCATACTAGTATAAAATAAGGGTTTTGTGGTTTGGCATGGTGGAGTGAGTTTCTCCTTAGACAAATTGCGGATCTGAGGGTTTGGATACATGATAATTTCTTCCCCAACAAGTTTAGGGGTTTTTGAATATTTAAAGGTATGTTCCTTTGTAAATTAGGCCTAGTTAGCCTAATGAGGATAGTGAAGAAGGTCATTTTTGATGCACATGTTCCAAGATAGTCACTGTTTATTTTGAAGTATGTGTTGTAACTCAATAATAGATATTTAGATCAATCATTTTTTTGTGAATTCATTTGAGATTTTTCCTCAAAACACCACTCGGAGCCACACTGTTCACTTGGAAATTCATCATAAAACCCTGTAGTAGAAAATCCACCTTTGTTTCTTGAATTCCCCTACATAGATAAACACACACACACCTAAAACATCCTAAGACTAAGTTACTCCATTGATCTAAACTATCAAATTCGGTGGAGTAGTCATTATTGGATGAGTGTTTTTCAATAAACCATTAGTTTCTTGGGTAAAAAGGAGGGTTTTGGGTGTAGGGGCACCTACACCTTGGGGTGAAGGTAAAATGAGTCTTGAAGGACCAGTAGGATGATTTGAGATGTCTTTTGGTTAATATGCAAGGAGGAAGTTGCAAAATATGTCAAATTAGGAAAAATGCAACACATTGTCAGTCCATGTCAAGATGGGTAAAAGCAAGGTTCTTGTTGTTTTTGAGTCTAATATCTTGATATATGTTAAATAAGGTCTATGATACCACTCTTAATATGTGTTTAGTTATTTTGAGTCATTCTAGGTGTTTAGGGGGGAGATTTGGCTTGGCATTTGCAAAAAATTGCATTTTTCGCAAAGTTGTCAAGAGATAAGTTAGTTAAGAAGTTAAAAAAATAGTAAGATACATTGGAGGAGTTGATTTGGAAGGGAAAAAAGATAAATATAATGTAAATTCTTGAATGGAGGCTTCTCTTCAAGATTTGAATAAAATAAAATAAAATAAAGGAATTCTCTTATTTTTGTGATTTTCCTATGTTTTCCTGTGTTCTTTCTCTATGTACCGACCCATACAGGTGTGTGATGCCTTGAAGGATTGGGAGATCATTGATGCATGAATTTATCTTCACTTCAATTAGGTTTGGTTTCTTAATTCGATTTTAGAAGAGATTTTCAGTTGTTTCTCCAAGTCTACCATGTTTTGACAGTGTAAGGGTTTGAGGCTATAATGTATTGATTTTCAGCAATCCACCCACTGTAATGGATCTATAACTTAGTGGATTTGTGTGTAACATAATAAGGTAGACATCAAATGTGTTTGGGAGTTTGGAAGAGCATGGGTTTGGTCGGTGGAGTGATGCACTAGGATGGGCAAAGCACATTTCTATGTGAAAGTGAATAACCATGATGGTGATTCTAAAAACTAATGAGTTTAATGGCATTGTGAGTGTTTTATAATTTTTTTCAGAGGTATTGGAAGGTGT
>CM021106.1:489263613-489335852 GCA_007115665.2 Sequoiadendron giganteum
CCTATACATTGGACTCTCAACCCCAATCCTTCAACCCTAATCCCTCAACCTTATATGTCATCAACCCTATACCCTCTATTCTCAACCCTCTACCCTATACATTGGATCCTCAACCCTCATATATCTATGTCCCTCCCTCCTCTTCTCTCCTTCTCTCTATCCATCCATCCCTCCCTCTATACCCTAATCCATCAGCCTAATCCACAAATCCCAAACCCATAGGCAATCAGCCCTAAACCCTCGACCCTCGGCCCTCGACCCATCGGCCTAAGTCT
This sequence comes from Sequoiadendron giganteum, assembly GCA_007115665.2. Taxonomy (NCBI): domain Eukaryota; kingdom Viridiplantae; phylum Streptophyta; class Pinopsida; order Cupressales; family Cupressaceae; genus Sequoiadendron; species Sequoiadendron giganteum. The sequence continues at coordinate 489,263,889 of CM021106.1, forward strand.
TAGACCCTCTACCCTCACCCTCTACCCTCAAACCCTGATCCTCAATCCATGATTCCAAGGGCTTTCTCTACCACTGATCTGACCCTCCAGCCTGATGCCTCAAGTCCTCGGCCACTGATCCCTCGGCCATTGATCCTGCCTCCGATCCTCCAGCCATTTAAGCCATTTCCTTCCACCTCCAGCCTCCATTTGTTGGACCTGGTCCTTGTCTGGCTCAGCCTGGGGTCCTCCGGCCTGTCCATTTTCCTCCATGTCTCCTCAGTCAGTCCATTTGTGTCTGTATCCATCTCTCTCTGTGTCCTCCATCTCACTCCTCTCTCTCCCTCTCATGTCTCTCCCTCTCATGTCTCTGATCTGATTATCTCTATCTCTCTCCCTCTCTGTCCGTCCCTCCCTACCCTGGGAGGATCCTCCTCCACCCCTCCTATCAAGTCACTCCTCCACCCTCTCTCTTGGGGTCTCTCCACTCACTCCTCTCTCTCCTCCTCACCCTGGCATCTCAGTTCTCCTCCTCGATTATCACTCTCAAGTCCTATCCCTTTTTGCCCTAGCTCTCTTTCTCTTCTGTCTGTCATCTCTCCCTCTCCTAGTTCTCTCTCCACCCCCTCTCTCCTTTATCCTCCACACTACCCTAGCTAGATTCCATCTCCAGGATTCCCCCTCTCTCTTAAACTCTCACTTCCACCCCCTCTCCCTCTCTCCAGACTCTCTCTCTCTCTCTCTTAAAATTCTCCCTCCCTCTAAAGACATACGTAAATACATACATACTTACATACATACAAGCATAATACATATGTACATAAAATCCTACATCCATACAAGCATACATACATACATGTGTAGATACTATCTTACATACATATAGGCATACATACAATATACATACATTGATACATATAGACATGCATACAGGCATACATACATACATACATGACATACAAGCATACATGTACATACAAACATACAAATATATCAGCATACATTCAATAGACTGGAATTTAACATAAAGAAGGACATAACGCGAGTGCGTTATAATGCACTCGTGTTATGTCTTGGTTGGCATGTTTCCTGTAGAAGAAAAAAAACCATGTCAAAACTGAGATATAACGTGAGCGTGTTATATCTTTCTTTGGGAATCCCCAAGCCTTAGGATTGGTATTTTCCTTGGAATACCAACCCAAAGGCTTGGAGGGCATTCCCAATGACTAGAGACATGTTTTTGCAAATTCTACAATATTTCACATAATCGAGTTAGTGCTCACCGTCAGGATTGCATGTGGTTCAATATCAAACAAATCAAACATTTGGGTAATGTTACGTTCTCTCTTAGCTATCCAACAATGTAATTTTTTTCACTTTCTAACAATGTTAAGCCTTTCATCAATAATTTTTTTTTTTTATGTCTCTTTTTTGGCAAAAATCCGTGTTTTGTGTTTTTTTTGTTATAAATTAACCGCTCATCGAAATTTCAAATAAATTACATTTTTAGAAACTAGACTCCATTCTAAAAATTTAAAAAAAAAATCAATTATTTTCCAAAATTTGTAGGGGTAGCACAATAAAAATTTTGTTTTTTGGGAAGTCTCCACTTCGAAAATTACTAAAAAATCAAATATTCATTAAAAAATTATCAGAAAAATCGTACATCAACTACATACTGTTATCTCACTTTTGACTGTTGCGATTTTAAAAATACTTAAAAAAAGTTCACCGTACGAGGGTCGTAGAAGAGTTGCTATGTTATGTTTTTCTGACAAAAACAACACCAATTTGTGTACATCCCTCTTTTGAACCCCTTAATATCAACCATTTTAAAAATAAATTAGTAGTTTAGAAATTATACTCAGAGCACTTTGTTCCTTGTTTTTGTTTCATCTCAAAATTTTAAGTGTAACTATCCTCAATTTCACGGCCAAGGTCAGTATTTCTTGATTTCAGAAAAAAGCTGTCGACTTATGTCCCCTTTTTGGGAACCATCTTGGTGCACTTACCCATCTATTTGATATGATTATCGGTTTCATGGGTTTTTCTATTTTGTGAATTTTTTTGAATTTGTTTGAATTTTGTGTTTTTTGACTAAGTTGAAATAAAGCATGTTGGAAACCTAAGGTGACTGAACTAGGGCCCTAGGGGCTAAAAAATCCTTGCTTACATTGTACATGGAGAGACCATGTAGTTCGATCTTTTAAATCAAAGCATAAACTTGTTTTTTGGATAAGCAATTCTTGGATTGATATTTCACTTCCATTTCTAGAGGATATGTTGTGGGAAATTCACTTGAACTAGCTGTGAGGTTCAAGAAAATGTTGATATCTTAGACTGTTTGAGTGAAGGAAAAACCCAACGATGTTTCTTTTTCGATGTTTTCTAGATGTTTTTGGATTTTTACCCTTTTTCCTGGGGGGTAAGATGTTGAAAACTTGGATTGATACTTCACCTTATTTTTCTAGAGGACATGTTGTGGAAAATCTTACTTGAACTAGCTATGGGGTTCAAGCGATTGTTGATATCTTTGAAGTGTTAAGTGAAGGAATAATCCATGTTGTTGTCATCTTTGAAGGCTACCTTGGTAGTGCATTGGTGGTACACCTTATTATTGGGACGAATTGTTTCAAAGGTTACCCTGATAGTGCGTTGGTGGTATACCTTGTTGTTGGGATGATGTCTAGATCACGTTGTGAGTTAGAAGACATAGATCAAGATTTGTTTTGAAGCAAGATGGAAGCATTTTCCCCCAGTTTCTAGCAATGTAGGTGATGGATTATCTTGTGATAGGATAATATGTTTGGATATTATATGCCCTTTGACAATACCTCATGGCTTAGATAATTTTGGATAGGGTAGGATCAATGATAGTGACCCATGTCAAGATGTTTTCCATAAGAAAGTGTAAAATGTATATCAAAAATTTGTCAATATCAAGATAAGTTGGATTTTGGAAACAATGGCTTGGGTTTTTTATGGATAGGCTAAGATGCTTCCACTTGAAATGGCACACATAGATTTTGATTCTTACACATGATGCCTATTTGGCAGGTTTTCATCATGGTACTTGTCCAAAGTGCCACCATAGTGATTTTCATTGGAGGACAATTTTTCTCTTGACTGGTTTTCTTGATTTTTTTTTCTTGATTTTATTGATTTATGATGTCACACAAGATGCCTGTTTACCAAGTTTTCATCATGGTGACATTTTATTTTTATTTTTCATGTTGGACCACCTAGTGGTGCTAATGTATATGCTATTGGTGCTGATATGGTTATTGTTGCTGTCATGACGTGCCAATGATATCTTGCTTGGAGGAGTTATTTTGCTAGGATACATGCGCTTGAATGTAACCCCTGATACTTCTTATCTTCCTTGTTGATACTGGAGTTAACCTTACCTTGATGCGCACATCGTGATAAAGCACCCTTAGATTCCTTATGATAAAGAGTTGCTGACAACACATGGTCAATGTGATATTTGGATATCATGGATGGTAAAGTGCATTGAGGGATATGATATTTAGATGGATTGGTTGATAGTTTAGAACCTTTGACTCTCCAAACTTGGGATGATGAGAAATGATGGGTTGATATGGATATTTGATTGGGACCAACATCTTGATATAATTTGTAAGTCGCTCTTGAAGCTTTCTTTTGCATTGCTAGACATTTTTGATGGATGAAATTCCCTTTTTAATTTTTCCCCATAGTTTCTTTGACTAATGGAGTTTGATAGCGATGATTTTCTTGATTTTTCTTTTGTATCCATTTAAACTTTTCTTGTCCATTTTGCTTTGCTGATACTTTTGATTCAATGAATTGTTTTGTTCTTTAATATAGATTTTTCTCTTCTTGTTGGTCCCAATCAGAGGATGGAAATATATGCAAATGATGATTCATGGTATGGCTAGTTGTAGCATTAGTATCAATTTCATCATAAGGACTCTTTGCGCTCTCTATGTTGATGCTTGCATTAGATAAAGTAGCCCCTAGTATTATGGAGGCATCCTTGATATTTTTAGCTCCCTTAGTTACTCAATAATCAAGACCTCAATGTTTAGGATTTCCCATAATCTGCATTGGTTCTAAGATACCCTATTCATGTAGACCTAATCCTCTACCTTGATACTGAATCCTTCAAAAAAAATCATTTGCAATAGGATATGTCTTACCTTGGAAATAAGGTGTTAGTCCTTCTCTGCTCTATTGTGGATCTTTAAATGTGGTAGCTTCTTTACTGATAGGATCCTTCAAATGTGGGATACCTTCCTGATTGATATCTTTGACCTAATCTTGTAAAATATCAGATTTTGATGCTTCTTGAGGAGGTGTTTTTGATTTATTATCCACACAAAAGTCTTTCTCATGAATCATTTTTGATATGTATTCATAGGGTGTTTTTGATTCATAACTTATATATAAGTCTTCTTCATGATCCCTTTTTGATATGTCTCCATAGGATATTTCTAATTCTCAACTTATGTATAAGTCTTCTTCATGATCCCTTTTTGATATGTCTCTAGCTTCTAGTATGTCTTGATCTTGTGTACAAATCTTAAGAGTAGGAGATTCTTGTTCTTTGGTAATGATATCAAGAGTATGTATGTGTGCTTGGTATATGGATTTGTTCTTTTGAAAAACATGGGATGTCTTGGAAGATGTCTACCAGGTCATTGTAATATTTTGATGATAGGGATTCTTGATCTTGACTTTGTGTGGTATCATCTTTGACATGCTTTGGATCACATTCTTGAAATGGATCAATTTCAAATAAGGAATTATTTGTAAAGGATCCTTAGCTTTCCTTAAAATATGGGAATATGGGTAGTAGCTCTTGGCTTAGATCTTCTACATTGGGTATAAGTGTTGGATCAAGAGTCTCTTGATCATCGATCAATATGTATTTCCATGAGGTTGGATGATGTCAATATATTTTGGTTTGAATCATTGCTAGACTCGGGTGATTGAATTTGATCAAGCTTGGGAATAATTTCTTGATGTATGTCCTCTTGCTCATTGGATGATGTAGTGACATTGTCAATGTGATCGGTGATAGATAGCTCTTGATTGTTGATTTCAACTTTTGAGGTTGAAACATTATCATTTTTTTCATTGGTAGATGGCCCTTGAATGCCATTTTTAATAGCTATTTCTCCTTGATCAATGAGGTCTTGGATGAGGTTCTTGAGTGTAGCACATATATTTGTTGGGTGAACTTTGATTTTTTGGAACTCACATCATTCGTACTAGTTATACCAAGGGACTTTAAAGCTTGGTTCACCATAAGTTGGACTATCATTGATTTTGATAAGTTCTTGTTGTACTAGTTTGTTCATGATTACCTCTAAAGTTTCTCCCAAAGGGGTAAATTTCCTTCCTGGTTGGTAATCTTTCCTCTATGGATTTTCTTGATTTTTTTGCTCTTGATTTTGTAGAGTTCCTTGATTCTGTGTTTGAGGTACATTTTGATATTGCACTTGAGGTATACTTTGGTGTTGCAAAAATTCTTGATATTGCGATTGATGTACATTTTGATATTGCACTTGAGGTACACCTTGGTGTTGCGGGACTCCTTGATATTGCTGATATTGGAAGTGTTGTTGATGTGGATATTGAGGTGTTTGTGGAATAATGTCCATTTTTTGTGGATATGTAATGTTCCAACTTTGCACATGGAAATAATGATATATCAAATTTCATCTTCATTTAATTTCCTCAAGATCTCTCTCCATTTTATCTAGGGTGATTTGATGTTTTGGTCTTATCCCTTGATGGGGGTTTTGAAACCCTTGATGTTGTTTCCCTATTTGATATTGTGACCCTTGATAAGAATGATTTGGGTAATAGATCGACATGTTTTGGGTATTTTTTGATACTCAGTACCCTATCATAAGGTCACTTGGTTTATATCATCATGGGCCACTTTCATCATTCATGTTTGTGGGATACTAGTGGTATTCTTGTTGGCTTCCATATTTTTCCTATGCTGTGATCTTGTGTTTGTCATAAACAACTTGGGTCTCCTATGGGAAAGTGATGTACTCTCTAGTTGACTCAAATTTTAAAGATCTGATGTTGTCCTAAAAGTGGTGTAAATCTAGTTCTTTCCTCTAGAGAAGTTCAGTATCATGGAAAAGACCAAGATTTTGACCAAAGAAGAACATATATAACTCTAGATTGTCCATGGAAGCGTGTCTATAGAAGTTTTCTACCAATTTGTTGCTACCAATGTGTTTCTTGAGAGCCTTTGGACTCAGATGCCTAAGTCTAGAATGATGACCTATAGATTCTACCTTAGGGATCTTGATCATGTGTGAGATCATGAAGGGGATAATTATTGTCATGTGGGAGGTAGTAATATGGTTCTTCTGACTTCTATGTTTTCTTTTTATTCCTCCTTGTTTAGGAAAATTGATGTGGTGATAAACTGGCGGGGTGTTTCATTTTATGCAAATATAAAGGTTCTTAAGCTTCTTATGATGTATGTTTGTTCACCTTCAATTTATGTGAGACTAGGTTGAAGGATTAGTGCTACAAGATCTGGTTGTTGAACTGGGGTAGTTGGTCGCCAAATGGTCATAAAGTTTGATGGTGTTTTATGGTATGGTTTTTGTGAAGCTCAAGAAGCTAGGGTTTGAGTGTCATTTTGGATGACACTACTTCTTGGAAATCAAAATATTGAAGAACTAAGGTCTATATTCCACTTCCTTATCCAGAGGATATGTTGCGGGAAAGTCTAATTATACTATCTGTGAGTCCCAAGTAACTGTTAATATCATGGACATCTTGAGTGGAGGAATGACCATAATGGTTTGTTTGATTTTGATTTCAAATAGGTAGGATGTAAATAATGGATGTTGGACTATATGACCTTCTAGCTTTCCAATTGTTTTGGTTCGAACAATGATCTTGTGAACAACTCTTTTTCAACTTTTTCTCTGTGTATTGAAGTATGACAAGTGATAAGACAACACTTGGACTGACTCAACAAGCATGGAGTTATGTGACCTTCATGTCTATAACTTAGGTTGTGAAATTACAACACCCAAGCCATAGTTCCCAAATGTTTACTTTGATTAATGTACCCTGAAATCAAAACCAAAATGTTCAGAAACCTTTAAGGAAAGATCCTTTCAAAGGAGTGCAAACATAAGGCTTCTCTCACAAGTGTGCAATAAATCAAAGGGTTTGTGGTTTAACCATCTTGTTTAGTGTTTGTTTTGAGTGTATTCTTTTTCTTTAGATCAAACACAAAATTTGATGTCAATTTTTTTTAAATCTAATGGGCTAAGTTTAGCATAAACTAGCAATTACAACCCTAGGGGATAGACACCATTCTCTTAGGTAGGCCTGCCTCATGCTCTGAAGGGATGATTTTACATGCAACTTATGGCACAGGCCTGTAGTCGGACATGGTAAGTAACCTCTCAAAAGTAAATTTTGATGCACCACTTTTAGAGAATGTTTTTGGATAATAGAGTGGCTTCTAAAATAATTTGGTTCTTAGTGGTAACTGTGAACGTAGAAATCTGACACTCACCTGCTGGCCTCTTAAGGCTCTTTAACCATTCTCATTCCACTTAAGGTATGTGATTAGGTGTAGTTTGTTGTCAGCATGACTTGAAGCTACTTTCTTATGATTTCACAACCTTTAATATAGCCTACCAGTAAATGTGCTTCGAGACCTTGCAATGAGTTCTCCAATGTGGGATCTATCTCAAGGCAAGCCACCTCTTTAAGGTAAACTTTAAAAATAAAGTGCAATACTCAAGAAAATTCTTTCACTCAGCCAAGATCGCCAAATGTGTGAGGGGAGAAGATAAAACACTTTATCTTTTCCAATCAATGAATGCACAATGAACAATCCATAAAAATTTGATTCATTTTTAAATACCTTGAGTAATGTTATCCCCAAAAATTTGTGAATAAACAAAAAAAAGTTCTTTTTAACTTGTATCAATATGAAGTGTTCAAGTCATCAAACAATTAAGATAGCAATGGTGAGAAATCATAAAGAAACATTTGTTCATTTTTATGAGCTCCAATAGAGGTGTTTCTAAGAAAGGTAATCCTTGTCCTATCTTGGTCAACAAATGTAAAAACGTGCATGCAGAAACAAAATGAAAAATGATTTCGTTCTTTTTATGCACCAAAATTTAAAGGTTCCTACTTATGAAAAAATTAAATGTGTTCATTTTTAGATCCCAAAACTGAAGTGTTTTTGTTCTTTTTACAAACACCAAATGAAATTTCCTAAGTTAAAAATCTTAAAATTTGTTCATTTTATCAACACAAAAATCAAGTGTGAGTTTGTGTTGTTCATTTTTAGAGCACCAAAGAAAATTCCTAAGTTTAAAAAGATGAAAAATTGTTTATTTTAACAACACCAAAAACAAGTGTGACCTTTTTTGTTGTTCAATTTTAGAGCACCAAAGAAAATTCCTAAGTAAATTAAAAAGTAATTTAGAAACTAGGACCAATCATCTTCCCTACAACAAACATGTTAGAAGCATTGAAATATTGCATCAGATCCACCAATTCCTACTTACACATCCAAAAAACAAAATAACTATTAGTGAAAACCTATTACAAGAGTGCAAGATTGGTGCATTTGTTCGTCATAACAATTTCTCATAACATAAAATACAAATGCACGGGTTTCCAACAACTGCACAGTTTTAGAAACAAATGCTAAAAACCTTGCCAAACAAATGCCAACTTGAGAAATTATAAATGCACTAGTCTTAGAAAAATGCACCATTCCCATGACAAATATGTAGTTATTTTGAAAAATGCACCATTCTTCTAACAAATATGCAGGTTTATTGACAAACAAATGCTCAGACTTTTCAGATAGATGCTTAGATCTTCAAAACAAGCATGTGAAAACTATGACAAGTGTTTCCAAGACCTACAAATTCAAAAATGGCTCAAAAAAATGTTAGAGGAGGGGACAAGAGTCCCACCAAGCGTGCCAAAATGTGTGAGGGGGAATGAGGACGTTAGATTAATGACCCAAGAGGGACATTAGAGAAATCTGACAAAGAAATCTAATCTATAGCCAAAATGCTTAAATCTAAAATCTAGAAACACCTACACATACAAAATTGAACTATACTAATGCAAACATAATAAGAAACCTACTGATTATCATATGAAGTAAATGCAAAATATAGTTTCACCATCCTATAGAGGACTGTATTCGCTTGATGTTAGATTTATCTTATCATAGTGAAGCCTCCAAAGTTCTTGTGCAAAGTGTGGATGAATTCTTGCTTTTTTTGGTTGATCGAAGATAATGGATGAAGCTCTAGCTTATGTTCATTTTCCATTAAGCATCAATTTGTTACCATGCATGTGTTGTAAACCCTAGATTATGTCCGTTTAGCATCATACATGTCATTTGTCATCTAGCATGTGTCATTTTATGTTTCTTCACTTGATCTCAACATTATATTTCAGTATGTAGACCATTGTGTAGAACAATTTGGATAGTTTGAACATGCTTGAGGTTGATTATCAAGTACAATTTTATAGGAAGGTTTGATTCGGTGAAGGTAGTTAGTATGAAAATTGACTACATGTCAATACGAGTAATTATGTGAACATGGCATCTAGTTTCTAGGTCTGCATTGGTCTCCCATATAAGATATTTCTCTATGCTTTTGATATAATTTTATGGGTGATAGAGGAACCTATATGGAGAATTTCATATTGTTTTGGCTCTTGGTATTGAAGTTATGAGTGACAATGTAGTGGTCTAGGAGTAATAGGTGTTTTCTAGTTTAGTGCATACATCTTGGTGAATCACCACTTTTCCACTAATTGTAATATGAATTTGTGGTCTTGCGGAAATGATGATAGGTGTTAGTAGTGTGCATATTCCAAATGGAATAGAATTTGGAGGTCCATGTATCTAAATTTGGGTGTATAATGGAAAAAAAATTATTAGGTCACTATTGGTGTTGACCTAATAGGTTTTGTGTTTTGTAGAGATTGAATAAATGTTGATTTGTTATGTAGGAGCTATTTTGGGTCCATGCCGACCTATTTCAAAATTTCATGGGATTTGAATCCTTGTGTGGAGTGTGCATGGATGGATATTGAGCCAAAAATTTATATACATCTAATTAGGTCGGCCTAATTGATGTTGTATGAGTTTATGGATGAATCAGATAAATATGTATGGTAATTTTTTGTATTTTGAGATATGAGTGATAACAATAAAGTCTATGCATATGAATTGTGTGAAAATAAAGTGAATGCAGAGTAGAGAAGAAAGTTAATTTAGATCAGTATGAAGTGTGTAAGGTCTATATTTTGAGCTTCAAAGGAACTGCAATTCATGCATATGTTAGATGTAATTGTAACAATTCAAATCTTGGTTGTGTGCCACAATATCTTCTATCTTTTCTTCTTTATATGGGAAAAGATTCCACTTGGACAGTGAGTCCACCTATAGTGAGCACTTGTGTATCTATACTATAACTAGTTATAATATATTGTGAGCTAATCCTCACTGTGGTTTTTCCCATTTTGGGTTTTCCACGTAAAAATATAGTGTTCATATGTTATGTTATATTGTTGGTTTTTTTCATGATTTCATTCATTACTACAAATTAAATATGCTATGAGGATTGAATGGTTAAATTTTTAAGTGGTTTAGAAGAATACTGATTCACCCCCCCTCTTAGTATTTCATATGTTCAACAAATAGTAAGCTAGTTGGTACCCCCAAGATAACTAGATGTAAGTTGAGCAAGATAGGTAAATCCCTTGATGCAAATCAAACCATGTATAGATGAATGATAGGTAGCTTGTTGTACCTAACTACATCAAGGTCTAATATCATGCAAGTAGTGTGCATGGTTAAAAGATTCAAGGTTGCTCCTAAAGAGTCACATGTCCATGTTGTGAAAAGAGTTTTTAGATATATAAAAAGTACTATTGACTATAGACTATGGTACCCAAAAGGTGAAGATTTCACTTTGACAACATATATAGATGTTGATTGGGCTAGAAGTGTGGATGATAGAAGAAGCACTAGTGCTGGTGCATTTTTACTTGAAAAAAAACTTGTTTTATGGATGAGAAAAAAGAAAGAGTCGGTTACTCTTGTGTGGTATAAAAATGGGGGAAATAATAGAATAAATCCAACACACATCAATGAAAATGTTTTACATAAAAGAAATTGAAATAAGAAACTAAATTGCTATGACTATCCTCTCAAATTGTTTCATTGCTCTCTAATCTTAAGGACCTTCAAATTCATGCTCTCATATTTGTATGTTGCACATGAATTCACAAGATGACAACCTAAGAAATGAGAAGATGTAATAAATGTAAAGCTACATTCCTACATTATCATGTTTTTATATTTTTGACATAAAATATGAATGATATATGAGATTGCTGCTATGTAAATGATGCTAATATTTTTGTTATTGATGTAATATAAATCTAAATGCAATTCTATGATGAACAAAATAAAACTAATGCAATACTAAAATGCTACAAAATAAATTTTCCATGATAACTATGCTAAATGATATTCAACTTTAAAAATTCTCTCAATTGCTAAGATAATTCCAGTAGCTTAAGTTTGCTCAAATTCTCTATATCAAAATCTGTAGAATGATCTCCTATTTATATATTTTTCCAAGCCTTGAATGAGGTGGCAAAGATGGACGATCGAGATAGTGATCTTGAGATATCAACAGTGGAGCACAAGGAGATTGGAGGAATTCATGGAGGTTGCTCCACTTGGAAGGGCGAATCATCCAAGTGTTAAAGAGCATCAATTAGAAAGAGGAGTCATGTGTCTCCAAGGAGGTTAGGAGGTTAGATGAATATTCCTAATTTAGAAATTAGAAATAAATGAAATCATGTGACATATGATGATGTGGAGGGTGATTTGGAGGAAGTTAAAAAATTTATGGAGAGATGTGACAAATTTGAATTAAAAATTCAAATTTAATGAGGAAGGGGAATAATCAAATAACAAATTATTTGAATTTGTGTATTTAATTATTAAGAGGGAATATGATTTTGGAATAGAAGAATTAAAGATGTGAACTATACAAATAAATTCAGAAATTTATTTGTATAAGTAGAGGAATTAAGATTAATTAATTAAATAAGTGGCATTTAATTAATTTGTTGTCCAAACCATTTTTATGTGTATACATTTTTCCCCTCTTTGAAGTGATGTGCGCAGTCGCATTGCTTCAAAGAAAAAAAATTCAAACCATGATGATAAAATTTTTGACATGCCCCAAACATTGATTTTCAAGCGATGATGGATATATGCCCCCTTAGGAGATAAAATGGTGAATTTTTGAATTTTTAATGATTTTTGAATTTTTTGAAAATTGTGACGATTTTGATGATTTTCAAAATGTTTCAACGATTTATCTCACGAAAATAATAGTGAAATTTGTCCCAGTTAGGAAATTGATGAATTTAGCTCCTTTGAAAAATAAAATAAATCACTACCACTTAATTACCCACCTTTATAACCCCTTTCATAGGTAAAAATTGAAAAAGAAGCTCATTTGTGCATTGACAATTTGAAAATTTGATAGATTGAGCAACTTTGAGCACTTAGAGAAAAATGGTGATCCCAACTCAAACTCATCTATTCGAGCGTGTGTAGTGACACAACTGCTCAATAGCGTATGGACCTATGGTAAGAATCTTCGAAAACTTCTTTTTGAATTTTGAATTGATTTTCACGCCTTTTGCAAATTTTTGAAATTTTACGCTTAAATTTTTTAGCGCATCCATAGGATACAATAGTGCATACATGATATTTTTTAGCACATAGGAATAAAGTTTTGGCACATGCATAACCCGATGTAGCGCATCAATTAGGAATTTTATCCTATAGGATTACCCAGTTCTTAGGCTGAATAAAGTAGTGCATCCATGTATTGGAGTAGTGCATCCATAAGATTAGCGGATACATGCATTGTTCTAGCGCATAGGTGTGAAAATTTGGCGCATACATCGAATTATCACATTCATGACCTATTATGGTGAATAGATCAAATTTTCTAGTGCATCTATGTTTTAGCTCATAGAAGCATTGTAATATGCATCCATTCTAGAATAGAGGATTTTTTATTTTTTTTCTCTTTGATTTTGGATGTTTTTCGATCGCGTCAGCGTTCGAGTTGATGTTGATTGATGGTGTTGGTAGATTAGGTGATGATCAATCTCATGATAGGTGAGACTCAATTATTGATTGATGATGATTGTCCTCATGATAGGAGAGGATCAATGATAGGTGAGGTGCTTTGATAGATTGATAGGTTGATAGGTGATTGATTGATTTGATATCATGCTGATTTTGTGATTTTTGATGATGATAGGAGAGTGATTTAGGAGTCTTGATATCTCAAGAGTGATTCTCGAAGACGTGGTATATGATCCCATAGCTGGTATAGGATGACATGGATGTGATTGAGAGATGCAGATTGTACTTTTGATTCATATTCCCCAAGTTAGGATTAACCAGGCACTATTGACAACATTAGCAGAGAGGTGGTATAGCGGCCACAACACTTTTCACCTAGCTACTAGTGAGATGATCGTGACGCCAGACATATACCAGATTCTATGGATTCCCATGGTTGGAGAGGTATTTGTTTATGATGCCACCGAGTAGGGAAGCACAAATGCATTACGAAGGATCTTTCATGATCACTGTATTAGTGGGTATGAGATGCGCTGGTAGGATTTATTTGAGAGTTATGCCCAATTACCATCTATACTTGTTGGTTTTGTTGGTGGTTTCCTATGTCCCAACTGTAGGTCAAAGGGACTATCATTTGGCTAGGTTCGTACATTAGAGAAGATGATCTTACAAGGGACTCGATATGCTTGGGGTTCATGCATATTGGCACATCTTTATCATGACCTTCATTAGGTAGTTTACCTTGGAGCTGACAACCTTTTTGCAGGAGTCACATTACTACAAATCTGGGCATGGGAGCACATAGATGTTACCCAACCAGTTGTAGACAGGTTTTAGCCGAGTGGCAGGCCATATGTGTATGGATATAGTGGGCTAGTTGTCCAGCATAATTTGGGAAAATTAGAGTATTGGAGATGAGTACTTGATGACCTTGGCACAGTGACATGGTGGCCCTACCTAGACTATGAGTAGTGGGCTAAGGATTAGCTAGAGATGCCCTATGTATGTACTGCTAGGTTTTTGATTGGTCAGACACGGTTCATCATTGAGAGGTTTCTTTTAGGCTAAGTGCACTGATAGTATGACAGAGTGCAAGGCATTCCCTAGGGAGTAGCTTAGTATGCAAGTAGACACCAGGATATACTAGAGTGGGGAACCCTCTTATCTTATGATGCAACATATTAGGAGTACTTCATTTTGTAGCTAGTGGCATGGGATTATTGTCCTGAGATCACAAATGTCATCATGTCAAATGAGTATTCTTAGTATTATTTCACACATCCATTTCCCAAATTATCCAGTCCAAACAAGCCAATGCCAACATTGGATGATGATGAGGAGAGGGAGGGGTGATGGAGATGAGGGTGGGGATGGAGGAGGAGGTGATGGGGGATATGGGGTAGATGGGGGTGGAGGTGGTGGAGATAGAGGCAGAGGTGGAGGTAGAGATGGTGGGGATGGAGGAGGTGGTAATGGTGGTGGTGGAGGAGGCAGAGCATTTGATGTGAGGGATGTGGTGATACCTCATCACTGGAGATCCTTGGTGGATGTAGAAAAACAACACATACATATTGGGGTGTCTTCATAGCATAAGCATGCATAGATTGTTGCCTTGTAGGCATAGTTGGCTCAAGCCCAAGGACATACACAGAAACTATAGGGTTAGCTAGCTCAGGCCTAGATACAACTACAAGCACAGGGATAGGCACATGCCCAAATTGACACTTTAACGATGGAGAGGGATGCAGCCAAATGATAGGGAGAGTAGGTGGTGGTTGTAGCTAATAGGCTCCAGAGAGTGGCCAATGGAGCTAGTACAAGAGATATTTTAAGAGAGCTTCATCAGTCTACCAAGGAGGTAGAGTACTACAAAGGTATATATTATGAGGCAGTTCTTGTTGAGCGAAGGGTTAGTTATGCCCAGTCACGATCTGGTCGGATGCAATCCAAGACCACTAGCAGGGGTGTTACACAACTTCTGGGGGGTCCACCAGGTGGAGCCCCAAGGGAAGGCACATCAGGTGCAAGGGGTGTAGGAGGATCAGTGAGACCTACGACATCTGTGGGGAGCACTACAAAGCCCTGAGGTCACTCTTGATCTATTGTTGATACGTTGCATGCACTGCTTCAAAGACATTTATGATATTGCCATATTTTTGATGTTGTATCTCTTCCTATTTGGATATCATTTGTACACTTGACATTATGATTATTTTGAGATTATATGAGATACAACAATGATGATTTTGATCTACATGTTGTTGATATGATGTTTTATTATGATGAATTCTTATATGATGGATGCATTTACATTTTATATTCTATATGTTATGTGATGTTCTATATGATTATGTCATGTTTTATGTATGGATGCACTAATGCAAATGTTATGGTATGCGGTGTATTTTTGTATTTTTTCATTTGTATATATCGATGATATGGATGGATGGATGAATGAATGCAAAATGGTTTATTATATGAAATGCAAATATCTAATTCTCTATGTGGATATGAATGATTTATGATTTCTAAATGCATGATAAATGAATGGATAGATGTTGGATATGATAAATAAAATGTATGGATATATGATGAATACAAATGCATGAATGTATGAGGATATTGTTTTCTTTTGGATTTTGTTGATGCAAATATATGATCCAAATGCATGAATGATTATGTGAATGGATTATGATGATGTATGGATTTCGATGTTATTATGGATGATGCTCTATTTTTGAATTTTTATGTAGTCACATGATTAAATGTATAGATAGATGTATGAAATGGGAATGATTTATTTGTGTATCTATGCAATGTAATACAAATGTGTGATAGATGCATGGAGGGATGGATGATGATGTATTATAATGCAACTACTATGATGGATGTATGAATGGATGTATGGTAATGCTTTCTAATGATATGATACATAAATGATAATGCAAACAAATGAATGTTTTGTTATGTCAAGTGTACTCAGTCTTTTAATGAGAGATAACATCATGTTGAAAGTTGTCAGTCTTGGAAAAATCTATAATGCAAATGTAGAACTAAATTTGAATGCAATCCTATCTTAGCCATGCAAACCTAACTATGCAATGTTTTCATTTGATACATTGTTCTTGGTATCATCATTTAACTTATTAAAATTTTGAAAATTAGTACAAACATCGATGGTATAATTAGACCATGATGACCTAAGTACAACTTCCATACAACTTTTGCTGAGTTTGATAGTGCAAGATAACACAAGAATCCATGTACAATGAGACTGAGATGACCTGAGCATCACTTGTGTAAACAAACAAGAGTTAATCATTTTCCTATGCAAATTCAAAATGTCATCAATGATACTTTGTAGAGCATGTCTCGTGACAATTTGCATAGTAGTAATGATTAACTCATAGACAACAAACAAAGAAAATATCATTCTCTTTCCTAGTTCCTCTAGTTTAGGACATCATTGAGGTACTCCAGAGAAATGATAACAAAAATCAAGATAAAGTAATTGAACATACGAGCCAATGTGATCTAACCATGATTCAGAAGATGATCATCCAATGAGATGTGATTTGTTTTGTTCGGATGTCGATTTGGATGGTTGATTGTTTGACTGATTGATGTTCGATTTTTAGTTTTATGTTGTTTAGGATGATTGTTGTTTTCACCAAGTTGCCTTGATGTTTTTTGTCTATTGGTTTAAGCTCAAGAAAGAGATTTTCCCCCAGTGAGTTCAGGATTTGTCCCCTAGTGGAAAACAAACCAAATTATTAAGGATATGTACACTGATAACCAAGTGAAGGAGGGACACAACCACAATAGTTAGATATGTACATGAAACTCATTTTATGATTGACATGTATGTGCAATGATAGCAAAAGGGGATGGTCAGCACACATTCAAAATAGATGGAGAAGCCAACTTTTCATAAATAGTGCTTGTTTGCCAAGTTTTCACTACTTGTATTTATTGCACTTTTTCAAATTTTATGATTTTTTTCAGGACATTATCTAATTTTTATGATTATTTTTAGGACTTTTTCTGATTTTTATGATTCCTTCACGACTTTTTCCTAATTTTTATGATTTTTTCAGGACATTTTTCTAATTTTTATGATTTTTTTAGGACATTTTCTGATTTTATGATTTCTTCAGGACATTTTTTTATTTTTATGTTTTTTTCAAGACTTTTTTTTATTTTTATGATTTTTTCTGGGCATTTTCTAATTTTTATGATTTTTTCAAGACATTTTCTGATTTTTATGATTTCTTCAGGACATTTTATGATTTTTAGGAATTTTTAAGGAATTTTTTTTATTGTTATGATTTTTTCAGGACTTTTTAAACATGCACTAGATGCATTATGTGTAGAAATTCTTTAGATGAAGGTTTTTCATCGGTTCTTCAAATAGATCCCCTTCTAGTGTGGATAGCTGATATGCCCCCGATTTAAAGATTGATACAACAACAAAGGGACCTAGCTAGTTTGGCTCAAATTTTCCTTTCTTTTCTTGATCCTACTAATTAGGGGGATTTTCTTTCAGTACTAGATCACCTACCTGAAATGTCCTTGGTTTAACCTTATGATTATAGCTCCTAGAAATTCTCTACTGATATGCTTTTAGGTGATACACTGCAAGTTGGCAACACTCATCCAATAGTTCTAATTCTTGTAGTCTAGACACTCGATAATCTTCATCAAAAATGATGCCTCTCAAGGACACTCAAAGTGATTGTAGTTCAACCTCAATAGGAAAGACGACTTTGGATCCATATATGAGGGCATATAGTGTGGCTCTTGTGGGTGTTTGAACACTTGTACTATAGGCCCATAAAGTCGGGTTCAACTGGATATGCCAATCATGTCCAGACTCATTAACAGTTTTATTGAAGATCTTTAAAATAGTTTTGTTTGAGGCCTATGCCTGGTTGTTCCCTTGGGGGTAGTATGGTGTAGAAAACCAATGTTGGATATGGAACCTTTCACAAAGCTATTGGACATCCTAATTCTTGAAAAAATTTCCATTGTCAGTGATAATGGATTGAGGGATGCCATACCTATAGATGATGTAGTTCAGGATGAAGGATGAGATCTATTTTCCTATGATGGTGGTTAAAGGAACTACTTCGACCCACTTTGTGATATACTCAGTGGTTGTGATTATGAATTTGTTGCCTTTAGAAGAAGATGGATGTATTTTTCCCACAAGGTCAAGTCCCTACTGACAAATGGGCTAGGTTGTTGCAAAGGGTTGCAACTCTTGTGCTGGTGCATGGATAAGATTACTATGGATTTGGCATTTCTAAATTTTTTTCATAAATTGGAAGGACTCCTCCATGTTCAACTAGTAATACCCCAAACGAAGGAGTTTCTTTGCTAGGGTGAGACCACTTGAATGTGTTCCACAAATTCCTTCGTGAACTTCTTGTAAGTTCATTTCAGACTCATCGCATTCTAGACATCGAAGGAGAGTTTCATCAAGACCTCTTTGGTAAAGTACATCCGTGATAAGGGTGTGTCTAGTGGCTTGATGGATGAAGTTTTAGTTTTGGTTTCTTGATAGCTCGGGTGGGAGGATGTTATCTTTTAGATAGGTGTAGACTTTTCCATATATGGAGGCATCAGAATCCATTAGGTGGCATACAACTTGGGACTCAGGGTCATCATAGGCAAGGGAAAATACTTGTTCCACCATGAACTCATTAAGAATCCTTTTATCTGGAATTTGTAGCAAAGAAGCAATAGTCGCCATAGCATCGATAGCTTTGTTGTCGATCCTTGGGATTTTATCAAATTTGATGGTAAAAAAATATTTCTTAAATTCATCAATCATCCTTTTGTAGGGCATTAGTTTTTCATCCTTTGTTTGATAATCATCATTTTCTTGATTAATGACTAGTTGAGAATCCCCATAGACTTGCAACTCTGTAATTTTCCATTCTATAGCTATTTTGATGCCAATTATGAGTGCTTCATATTCTTCCATGTTGTTGGTGTAGGGGAACATCAACTTGTATGATTTTGGAATAGTATTCCCTTGGGGAGTGATGAATATAATTACTGCTCTCAATCCATGTTGAGTATATGATCCATCAAAATACAATACCCACTATTTTACTATTATAGTAAGGACATCAACTTCTGGAAATTCAACCTGTAGAGGATGATCATAATGTATCGATGCTTCAACTAGTTGGTCGATGATGGCTTTCCCTTTGATTTATTTTTTGTTGACATATTAGATTCCAAACTCATTGAGTATCATTACCCACTTGGCTAATCTTCCCGTCAAATTTTCTTTCCTAAGGAGATATTTCAATAGATATATCTTAGCTATGAGTTTGATTGTATGAGTCAGCATATAATGTCACAATTATTGTGTGGTGAACACTACTGCTAGACAGATTTTCTCAATGGATGTGTAATTTATTTCATAGCCATTTAAAGTTATAATGATATAATAGATCACTCTCTCCTTTCTTGTTGATTCTTCTTGCGCTAACAAAGCTCCAAATGATCGATCGATTGTGGTGATGTACAGTAAGAGAGGTTTTTCTTTTGGTGGTGGTGCTAGGACAGGTGGATTCATTAGGTATTTTTTTAGTTGATTGAAATCTACCTCACATTTCTCATCCCATCGAAAGGAAACATTTTTGTGTAGCAAGTGGGTAAAAGGATGGATCTTATCGGCCAATTGTGATATGAATCTTTTGATTGACTAAAATCTGCCTTGAAGGGACCTTAACTGACTGATATTATTCGAAGGCAACATTTTCATGATAGATTTTACTTTTGCAGGGTCTACTTCAATGCCCTTTTGTAACACTATGTATCCCAATAGCTTTGCCAATGTCACCCCAAACACACATTTCTTTGGATTCATACAGATGTTGAACTTCTCTAGTTGGGTGAGTATTTTATCTAGTATCTCCAAGTTTCCTTCTCTAGAGAAAGATTTTGCCAACAAGTCATCCACATAATCTTCCATAAAGGTATCCATCATGTCATGGAAGATGGTTGTCATGGCTTGCTGATATGTGGCTCCTACATTCTTTAATCTGAAGGGCATGATGTTCCAGTAGAAGGTTCCCCATGGGCATGTAAAATTTATTTTATCCTAGTCCTTAGGTGCTATCTTGATTTTATTGTAGCCGAGAAAGTCGTCCATGAGTGAAAACATGCCATGACTTGTTGTTAATTCTATGATGATATCAATGTTTGGCAAGGGAAAGTCATCCTTCAGACAAGATTTATTAAGGTCTTTGAAGTCTGTACAAATTTGTATGTTGTTATTAGGCTTTGAAATAGGTACAATTTGGGATATCCATTCAACATAATCAATGGTTCTAATGAATTATATATCCAATAATTTCTTTAGTTCTTCCTTCACCAATAAGGCAATATGGGGATGCATTTTTCTCAACTTTTGCTTGACTGGTTTGACTCCTAGAGGGATAAGTGGTGCATGATGAGATCTAGGTCTATCCCTGGCATGTCTACATATGACCAAGAAAATTTGATTTTCCACTCTTCAAAGAGCTTGATGAAGTTAGGATTCTCTTGTTCTGTCAAGGATTCTGCTAGATGAATAGTTTTCACTATGTCTGTGATGCCAATATTGATGAACTGTATTGGCTCAATCAAAACTTTGGATCTCTCTTGAAAATGATTTAGGAGAGTGTTGAATTTACCATCCTTTAGGGCCTCAAGGAAGTTTTCACCATTGGATGTGCTCTTTATTTTTATTCTTTATTGATCTGATACTGCCATAGAATGGTTTTCAGCATAAGATATTCTTTTGTTTTACTCATTTTGCAGCTAGGAAATTTGACACTCCCCTATCTAGAAGCTTCGTTATGATGTTCAATGGTGGAATAGATTCTAGGATTAACAACATATAGGAATTTGACAATGGCTGGATGTCAAGAGGCTCAGCTTAGTCCTAGTCGATAAGTTCAGGATGTACTAGTGGTAAGGGATCATTAGATTGGTTTAGGTTAGAGGTTGTTAGGGTCCTAATGGTAATGTCGTCATAGGATTCGAGAGCCATATCAAGGTATATGATATGATTCTCCTCCGAATAATCTATCTCACTAGGAGTCTGATCATCTTTGCTCAAGCCATCGATAGGTTATGATCCAAATTCAAGTGGTCTTGGTCCTGAGCTTTGTCCCTCCTCGAATGTGGGGGTATAGTTGTGTACCAAATCAATGTCCTTATCATTAGAGGACTCTTCTAATATTGAATCCCACTCATATTCATTAGAATCAGTTTCATAGTCATTGCTTGCTTGGAGTTGCAGGATCCTTTCAACAACTTTCTTGGTAACTTCTTCTTTGGTTCCCTCTTTATACCCCAACCCTGTCTTGTCTTTTGGATTGGTTAGGATGGGTTGGATGGGTTCCACAATGCCTTCTTTCCTTTTTATAATAGTTCCTTGTCCTTTGTACCCCATTTTATCCAAGATTGAAAATCCTTTGCCATATTATGTGGTTTGTACATTAACCATTGCTGCTTGAGATTCAATTTCATCCTTGTAAATCCAATTCAAAATATCTTTCTCATTAGATTCTTCTACTTGAGTTATTGATTTTATAAATCAACCATCAAAAAGTGTGATAGGTTGAGAGGATTGTTGTAATGAGATTGATGGACTAACCATAGGACTTTGGAGAAGTTAATTGTGAGAGGAATAGGGATTGTTCAATGGAATATTCACCCACACCCTTTCCTTTAACCTAGACCTTTTTCTCAAATTATTTGTTATGAGGCACAAAGAAATCCTAGACTGACTTGAGGGTATTGCAATATTCGGGACTATTAGAATCAATAGGAATGTTAACCTCTTGCCCATTACAAGGAAATTTCAAACATTGATGGTATGTTGAGGGGACCGACTGCATTTCATGGATCCAAGGACAACCCAAGAGTATATTATATGTTAAGTCTTTATCTATAACTTGGAAAATCACATCTTTTTGAGTAATCCCCACCTCAATTGGCAACATAATTAATCCCTTTGAAGTCCTCTCTTCATCATCATAGGATTTGATAGTGATCTTTTTCCTTGGATCTATTAGAATCCCAAGCACATAAAAGCTTCAAAGTACATATATTGAGATCACACTTGACTCATTTTTTATGGATTAAGAC
The DNA here is from genome assembly GCA_007115665.2 of Sequoiadendron giganteum. Classification (NCBI taxonomy): domain Eukaryota; kingdom Viridiplantae; phylum Streptophyta; class Pinopsida; order Cupressales; family Cupressaceae; genus Sequoiadendron; species Sequoiadendron giganteum. Next base: position 489,286,231 of record CM021106.1, read on the forward strand.
CTTGATGTGGAGTGCAACATTATGAGGATGAGTGATGGATACGCCATCATTTTTAGAAAAGGATAGGAAATGAGGTGTAACCAAATGCCCCACCATGGCTTGGAATATGCAAAATTCTAAATTATTTGGTACCGATGTATCCACTAAGGCCTTTTCCAAAATTTCCTTGTAGGCGGGTGAGATCTTGAGGAGCTCTAATATAGATATCTGCGCTGGGATCTTTTGGAGTTGGTCAACAATGTTATATTTATGTGACGGGGCAGCGAATTTTTTTTTTGTGCTTTCTTTAAGAACATATTTGGATTGTGCCCTCATGGTCATGTTTATGGGCACACTATTTGACTTTCCTTTTATTTTTATGACATTGATTTGATTGTCGATTACAGACATGTTTTGTTGGATGTTATGGACTTGATTTAATGTAATGGTGGTTTTATTGATTTGATTTTCAGTCATGATGGTATCTTTTCCATGTTGAATTGGAGGATCATTAATTGGGTTGTTGGCTGCAATAATTTCAGGTGTGTTATTAATTTCAATGTCATTTGTCTGATCTTCAATGACTGAAATATGATAGATGATAATGTCATGAACATAGTTCACATTTTTCCCCTTGTCATTCATTGTAGAATATTCCCCTTTATCATAATTTGACAAGGGGTTCTTGAATGCCCCATGATGAACGTCTGTTTGGGGTCCTTCTATTTGTATAATATTATTGCCAATATCAAATCTTGCACCTTGTGCTCTAATTGCATATAATTGTTTGTTAGATGACCTTTGCATCGATGAAATTCACAATAATGAGCATCATTCCACCATGATGATTTCACTTTTGGTTCAAAAACTCTAGTGTCTAGCAAGGTGATAAGATTCTTTGCAAGGAGTTCTTTTAATGCAGATTCGAGTGATTGATGCAAAGGTGTGAATTTCCTATGATTTGATGGAATTGGATATGATGATGATCGAGGTGGAGCATTATTTTGATGACTATTTTGGTTGGTGCCTTTATTTTGATGGGTGTTGTTTTGGTTGTGGGTTTGGGTGGTCTTAGGTGTGATTCCAAATAGATTAAAGACCGGCTTGGAATTATGTAGTTCATTTGAAGCATCATTATTAGTGTTCTTTTACTTTTTCCAAAACTTTGGTTTATCATTGTAAATTTTCAAGATTCCTCTCTTGATCAAAGATTCTTCGATTTTGATCCCATTTTCAATAGTTTTTTCAAAGGTTGGTGGACATTGCAATTCAAGCCTATAGCTCATATCCTCATTCAATTTTTCAATGAACACTTCCATCTTTTCTTTTTCTAGTATGTGAAGAGGATACCTTGCGAATAATCTTCTCCACCTTTGTAAAAATACAAGAAAGCATTCACCCTTTTTTTCTTGACATTGCAAAGGTCTTTCATTGTGATCTCATGTTGAATGTTATAGGAGTATTGGGTGATAAATTTGTTGACTAATTCTTCAAAGGATTTGATTCCTAGAGGTAATTGTGAAAACCATTGCATGCATTTCCCTCCCAAGCTTTGTGGGAATAATCTCATCAAGTATGTTTCCTCGTGGTAAAATTCAAGGCTCAATGTTCGGAATTCCCTTATGTGATCGATTGGATCTATTTTTCTATTGTATTTGTCGTATTTAGGGAATTCACAATGCTTGGGGAATGGTATCATGTTGACACTTTGATCAAAAGGGTAGGAGCATATGACTTTATAGAGTATCTCTTTATAGTTCCCTTTTGCATGTTTGAAGTTGTTGTTGGAGGCTTTGTATTTGATTGGTTAAGGCAGTCACTTGATCCACATTTGGGGGGCTAGTTTTGGTCTTTTTGGTTTCTCTTTTTAATTGGTTAATGTCAAAGTCATCGGGTAATTTTACACCTTGTTTAGCCAACATCAAAAGGTATTTTTCTTCATCTTTTTTGAAAACCTTTTCTAGGAATTTATGGAAATTTGGGTCTTGTTGGGCTTGTTGGACGTCTTCCTCATTTATCTCCTCAATTTCAGGTGTGTAGAATTTATGGAATGGATTCTCCTCGGCTTGAACCATGGTATTTGGAATTTTGAGTTCTTTTTCTTGGAGTTTTATCCTTTGGGATCTTGTTTGGATGGGCATACAAGTGATGAAATTTTGAGTAAACTTAGATCTTTGTTTGGGAGTGCCAAAAGGATTAAGTTAAATCTGATTGGACAACGTTGGTTTCAAGATAAAGGATGATGAATACTGATGGTGAAACTTGATTGCTAAATTAGAGATAAGTGTGAATGAGGGGGCACTTTTGGATGTTTGATCAAAGTTTAGGAAAAGGGTTTTCACTTGAAAATGCTAGTTTTAACAAGTTTAAGACTATGGTATGACTGAGGAAAGGTTCTGGACTGAAAATGATCCTGAATTGTGAGATTAAAATTCAGATAGATAGGGAATTTAGCTCTTTGGTTTTGGATTTTTTTGGATACGCAAAAATAGTGCATAGATGTGCTAACAGGAAGATGAACTAAAGGATGGCTTGAATGCGCTAGAAGATGGGATGTATGCGCCATAATAAGAAAAGTATGCACCAGAACAATAAATGGATGTGTTGCAGGATTATACAGATGCGCTAAAACAAGGGATGAATGCACTAGAATAGTAAATGGATGTGCCAAAATATGGAAGGCATGCACCAGAACAGTAGATGGATGTGCCAAAATATGGAAGGTATGCATTGGTGTAGTAAAGGGATGCATAGATCTAGAAAATGTTCTCTGGATTTCTACAGTTTGAAAGATTTTTTCTTATTTTTTGGTAGGGAATCTGATTGTTTGATTGGATACTCTTCTGAATTATTGGTTGAAAATTTTTGTGTGATGTTTTTTTGGATGTGGGTTTAAAAAAACATATGTAAAACACAACAAACAAGTACAATCCTAGGTTGTGTAAAAAAATATTTACTAGATTCCCACTTGGATTACTCCAGCTATGCTTACTTATAGCAGATGACTAGAAGCTTGACCACATTGGCTCCCCTCCATGACACACACTTCTAGGGTCAGCCAAGCTTCAGCTCTCATGAATCTCCCATGATGAGCTTTTCATCTCTACTATAAGCCACCAAAATATGGGACGGCTTTAGAATGACTGTTCTTGCACCAAAAAATAGAAAAGAAATTTTTGGCTTACTAGAACAAAGGGTTCTAATATAGGCATTCCATTCATGGGGGATCATCCATGTGGCAAGAGACCATTGTTTCCCTTCTTGTTAGAAAAATCCTCGTGATACTTGAACTTTCCTCAAGTACCCACACTTATATACCAACTGGAAGTCGCTTGGCTTTAACATGTTACCGGTTGGGCCGTTCCCTGGGGTGATTAGTTTTTCCCACCAGGTAGGCCCTTTAAGGATTAAATGCAATAAAATGACAAAATGTGGGCCTAGCTTTCTGATCACCTAGTTAAGGGGAGAGAATACACACCTACCACTGTCCAAAAACAACAGACATGGTGTTCATTTTCCCCTAATTAAGCTATGTTCCTAGCTTAACCAAAAGAAAGAACAATGAAATCCTTACAATCCAATGTTAGTAGTTTCAGATTTGAATTCTTTGACAGTTTTTTTGAGGGTTTCAGCAAAGTCTTTGACATCATGCAATTCCTACAAAAATAGAGAAATTTTGATCAGTTTTCCAAATTATGAAAAATTTGCACAATAACATAGATGTGCCATTACAATAGACAAACACACTAATAAATCGCATAGATGCACTATAAAGACCAATGTGTGTGCCTGAACAGACTATGTATGCGCTAAAAAAAATTATGAATGCACCATAAAACTCCTTATATGTGTTGAATGATGAGACAAATGCACTGCATGATTCTGCTAATGTGCCAGAACATAGCACGAATGCTTTAGAGAAGGTTTTGTATGTGCTGGGAGAACTCACGATTACACTTAAAGATTTCATGTTTCAACCTGTAAAACAAACTTTTCCAGAAAATGTTAAAAAGAGGGTTTTGGCCCCACGATGGGCGCCAATTTAATGTGGTATAAAAATGGGGGAAATAACAAAATAAATCCAACACACATCAATAAAAATGTTTTACATAAAAGGTATTGAAATAACAAACTAAACTGCTATGACTATCCTCTCAAATCATTTCATTGCTCTCTAATCTTAAGGACCTTCGAATTAGTGCTCTTAGATTTGTATGTTGCACATGAATTCACAAGATGAAAACCTAAGAAATGAGAAGATGTACTAAATGCAAATCTACATGCCTACATTATCATGTTTTTTGTATTTTTGATATAAAATCTGAATGATATATGAGATTGTTGCTATGTAAGTGATGCTAAGATTTTTTTTATTGATGTAATATAAATCTAAATGCAATTCTATGATGAACACAATAAAACTAATGCAATAATAAAATGCTACAAAGTAAATTTTCCATGATAACTATACTAAATGATATGCAACTCTAAACATGTTGGCCCACAGTTGTCGTTGCACCAAAAGATCAACCTGTTAATGCCCAGTACAACTACCAAAGTTAAGGGATCCATGAGAGGCAATTATTCCATGGCAAAAATCCCGAGGGGATCACTGACCATCTGCCAAAAAACTCCCCCTCAGCGTTACCTAGGGGGATTCAAACTCGACACCTTTGGCTCTGATACCAATTGTTGGCCCACTGTTGTCGTTGCACCAAAAGATCGACCTTTTAATGCTCGATACAACTGCCAGAGTTAATGGATCCATGACAGGAAATTAGTCCATGTCACAAATCTCGAGGGGAGCGTTGACCATCTGCCAACAAAAAATTCTCTCAATTGCTCTCAATTGCTAAGATAATTCTAGCAGCATAAGGATTCTCAAATTCTCTATATCAAAAGTTATAGAATGATCTCCTATTTATAGATTTTTACAAGACTTGAATGAGGTGGCAAAGATGGATGGTCGAGATCATGATCCTGAGACATCAATGATGGAGCACAAGGAGGTTGGAGGAATTCATGGAGGTTGCTCCACTTGGAAGGGAAAATCATCCAAGTGTCAAAGAGCATCAATTAGAAAGAGGAGTCATGTGTCTCCAAGGAGGTTAGGAGGTTAGATGAATATTCCTAATTTAGAAATTAGAAATAAATGAAATCATGTGACATGTGATGATGTGGAGGGTGATTTGGAGGAAGTTAAAAAATTATGGAGACATGTGACAAATTTGAATTAAATATTCAAATTTAATGAGGAAGGGGAATAATCAAATAACAAATTATTTGAATTTGTGTATTTAATTATTAAGAGGGAATATGATTTTGGAATAGAAGAATTAAATATGTGAACTTTACAAATAAATTAATCAATTTATTTATATAAGTAGAGGAATTAAGATTAATTAATTAAATAACTGGTATTTAATTAATTTGTGCTCCAGACCATTTTTATGTGTATACAACTCTTTCTACATCTGAATCATAGTATGTGGTAGCAGTATCTTGTTGTAATCAAGTGTTATGGATGAAGCAAACACTTAAAGATAATAAGGTAGAGTACAAGGAACATGTCTCTGTTCTTTGTAGCAATTCAAGTGCATTAAACATATGAAATAATCCATTGATGCATTCTACGACCAAGAATATATCAAACAAGTATCACATTTTAAGAGAGAAGATAGCAGATCAAGAAGTCAACATGGAATATGTGCCAGCCAAGGAATAGGCTGCAAAAATATTCATAAAACCTCTTCCCAAAGAGAAATTGGAGTACTTGAGACATAAATTGGGAGTAGTCATTCCTGCCTAACATCACTAATTCTTAGTGACAAGGCATGAGTCCAGGAGGAGCTTCATAGAAAATGTATCCATCCCTCGAAGAGGAGAAGAAGTCAAGTTGAGTATGATTGTTTTTACAAATTTCTAATGACACGATGGTTGTAGATATTATGGAAACACTTATTTATCTATTGAAGGGGAGGAAATTTTGGTCAAAGGGGGATAAAATTGATGTCCCTCACAAATTGGTATCAAACAAAGGGGGGAGCACTTTTAGTATCAATAGAAGTATGGTGTCCATAAAAAGTCCCTTTGCCATTGATTTCAAAGGGGATAGAGTTGCAAAAAATTTGTACATGTTTAAATAAAAATAGATATGCCTAAGGGGGAGAATGGTTGTTGTGCATATGGTTAGTGTTGTGGTTGTGCAAAGAATTTAGGTTTTTCCATCAATGACATAGGGGGAGATTGTTGGAAATTTTATTGTCATTGATGTCAATAGGGAATCTCATTGATTTCAAAAGGATATTTGAGTGATATATATTGGGGAGTTGTTGTTTGATGTGAAAAGGTAATCATGGGATTTTCATTGAAGCAAGCCCTAAAGAGTTGCAAAAGTTTGGGCTTCAGTCCTTGGGCTTACATTATACCGCTTGCTAAAGAAGGAAAGAGTTAGAGTATTTGATCCAAGTCTGATCATGCTTCAGACTTCGAGCTTAAGGATTACCTTATACAACATGTTGATCAAACATCAGGCTTCTGGGTATGTGCAGGATCATCATGGAAAAAATAGGCCCTTAAGTGGCAATAAAATTAAAAAAATCAGAGTTAGGCAACTTGACGTAAAAAATTGAATAAGTTATCTATATTATTTCAAAAATATGTAAGAATACAATTTGTAGAAAATTGAATGTAGTTTCTAAACTGCTAGGTTTATTTTTATTTTTAAAATCTATTTAGTGAAAATTTGAAATTTCAATGCAGTAGTACTTAAATTTTAGGGAAAAAATAAGTAGGTGTCTGTTTGACAACCCTAACCACAATAAAATGATAATATTTTTTATAATATTTTAGATATAAGTAGGGGACTCATGTCCCAATGTGATGCATATTTGTTTGTAATTTTTTTCCAAGTAAATAAAATAATTATGATTTTTTTATTATAACTTTTAAAAAATATAAAAACTTGTATGTCTGACCACCTTAACTTGGTCAAAACTTCATGAAATTCAATAAAAAAAAATTTTAATCCTATAGTATGTGAAGTATAGAATGTGACACATGTTTTGGATTCAAAAAATGTGATACCGTTTGAAAGCTATAGATTTTTTTCAACCATCCTATCAAACAGTTGTTTAGTCGTAATTCAAATAGAAAATGAATAATAATTATTTATTAAATTCAAAGTAAAGCATAATTTATATTGGTGGAAATATGAGAATCTCCTTTAAAAACCCTTTTCATTTCATCAATTTTCGGTAAAAAAAAGTCTTCAGCCACATGGGCCATCATATCACTTAGATATCGCCACTTTTTGGCCCATCATGATCCTGCACATACCCTTCGATAATACCTCATACAAAATGCACAAAGGAAAAGTATTTAGAAAAGTGGAAGTAGGAAATGGCATTGGGTGTTGGAGTTAAGTCTTACACCTTACCTTGTTGGGCATTGGAGGTCGATGTTAAGGCTTACACATTAACATAATATTAAGTAATAAGTATGTGAGAAACCCAAACCTCGACATCTATAAAGGTTTCAGAGTTTGTGGGTTAGCGTTAAGGCTTCTACCTTAATATTATGTTAAGTATGAAGAAAGGAGGAAGCCCGAAGGCTGATACCTGAAGGGGTTAACACTAGAAAAGAAATTTATCGGGAATCATGGAATGGAAGGAAGGCTTACACCTTAACACAAAGATAAGTAAGGAGTATGATGTAGATGTGAAGTTTGACACCTGAAAGGTTTTGGGGATTCAAAGTTTGATGTGATGGCCTATGAATGGCATGAAGTGAAAAAAATAAGGTGAAGGGTAAGGTCAATGGCTGAAACCTTAGAATAAGAAGTTAAAGGGGATTAGCGAATATCAACCCCTCATGGAAAAGAAGAATAAGGTCAATAAAAATAGAGTATTTCTACAATTCTAATGAAGGTATGTGTTGACAAGAATTGGCCAATGTCAAATCATGGGAAAGAGACATGTACAAAGAATTGGTTGCAATGAATAGGTTATTCACATCATTTTTGTGAATCATTAATCTATGGCCCTCATTTAAATAAAGGTGTTTGAGAAATAACCATCCAATCTTAGCGTGAAGATAGAAATCGATGACTAGATTTTAAAGATTTGGATATGTCAATGGCTAGGAAGCAAAATAGTGAAACTCATAGTTTAGACAAATGGATTTATGTCACACAAAATGGAGTAAATACTCCAAATACTTTGTTGTTGGTGATTGTAAGGAATAGATGACCTTCATTAATGCATAGAATACTACAAAAATATGGAACAAGTTGATCAAGCAAAAACCACAGATTTCATTGAAGCTAAAAAAAGAAAATGCAATGAACGAGGTTAGTGGTGGATGGCTCGAGGAGTAGAACACTTGCTGAAAAAAATATTTTAGAGGAGTGAGTGTGTTAATTACATATGCATGTTGTGACAAGAAAATTGATTACATCATTTTGGGTATGGATTTTCTAAGATAGAGTAGAGAAAGGGGAGAAGAGCATAGAAAGGTATGATTTGTTGAGCTAGCAATAGAAGAGAGTGAATGCTTGCATAGAGGCTAAGAAGAGTATGAGAAGTTGCAGAATAAGTGTGAAAAATAATTGGATTTATTTGAATCACTTGTAATTTGGATTTTTTAAATCTATATTTTCATTTTAAATATAATTGGTTGGTTCCATCAGATGGCTTAGTGGGTGCTTCCTTAGAGTTGGTTCTCTTAAATCAAGGGATTGGTGCCTCCTTAGGGTTGGTTCCCTTAAAAATGGTAACTAGTGAGGTTCTATTATGAAGCCAGATTAGGATAGTAGATCGAAGAAAAATTTCTCATTGTGCTTTTTCCCATATTTTTTTTTCCACATATATCTAGGGTTATGTGTATTTTTGTGTTTGCATGATCTCTGCATGTTTGTTTAATCTACATTAAAAGGGTTAAAAAAGATATAATTGATCTAGTAATTCACCCCCCTCTTAGTAGATAGTTGTGTTCCAACAGATTAGAGGTGTTTAGAGGTTCTATATCTAGAGTTTCATGCTTTGGATTTCCCTACAATGAAGGTTATTCTTGATGGTATGTCTATTTGGTGAAACAGGGTGTCTGGGAGAAATGAGACTACTCCACATTTCTTCGCAGTGAAGATTCTTGTCTTGTGAATCTAGGAACATTCTTATATTGTTTGTACTAAGATTTCCTTGAAGTTTAAGGTGTTGTGGTGTTTCAAATGGTTATTTGGTTTTTTGGATGTTCGTGCTAGTGTGTCTAGCTACACAAAATATTGGTGTTCTTAGCTTAGGTGGTTGTGGTAGACTTGTGGAATATTATGATGATGTTGGAATATTTTGAGAAGTTGTATCAATATTTTGGAGTGTTTTTATATAGTCCTTAAATTTTTTTTGAACCCGGTTAAGCATGAACTTAATTTTTAAGGGCATTAATACATGTTTAGCCAACCTAGTGTGTTAGTTCTAATTGGGGAGGATGATTGTTGTTTGCAGAAGTGTTAAGAAGTGTATCAGCGTAGATTTGGGTCCTAGTTAAGTTTTGGTATGGTCTTCCTTCACTTATTTACATATTGAAAGTATTTAGTGTTGACCTATTTGAAGTTAAACAATTGAGGTGCATATATTTCCTTAAGGCCTAGTGGAACTCTTAATTTTTTTGTGTTTCACTAATTTTAAGTGTAAAAATTGGCTATCTTTCTGGTTTGGAATGAGTCTTGTAATTTAGGGTTTCCATTTTACTGATGTTCTATGGTTTTATTCGTGCTTTAAACCCTAAAAAAAACCCCCTTTTTTTTAATCCTTGTGTGCATTCAAAATTGTTTCTAACTAGTATTGGTGAGTTCTTGGTACATCAAGTCACCACTTGAGCCATTGAGCTTGTTAAATTTACTGGCCTCTTGTGCTTAGTCAACTAGTCACTACCCGTCAAATAATTTTAAATCATGTTTTATGCTATAGAGGTTCAAAAATATCCTAAATATTTTCCTTTATCCTAAATCTCTATTTAATTTATGCCTAGAGACTTTTATGTTATAAACCTAAGAAAATGACCCAAGTCATGAATTGATGCACGTGCCTTTTAAGACCCTTAGTAATGCTTGGTGGATCCCACTAAACACATCCTATTGGTTCCTCGCTAGCTCGTCAGAATAAAATATTTTGATTAAAAGTTGGCAGGATAGTGGGCAGGTGACACCTGTCTACCCTCATGGTGTGTCCTACCACTCCTCAAAGGCACCAATGGTAAAAGGCATTCAGATTGACAACTAAAATGAGTTCTGATAGGTGATTCTTGGTCGTTCCCTACTAGCCCATGTGGGACCCACTATCAAATCTTAGCCCATGGCGGGATAGCGGGTGAGCACCACATGGTACCATTGCCACCATCTGCTAAACTATTGAAGGTGTAGAAATATTTGATGAAATATTTTGCAATGACTATCGATTGAGTAAACTGTGAGCTACTAATTTTTTTTGAGCATGTGCATAATCACTCATCAAGATGTTTTAATCTCATTTTTCCATTACTGAAGGAAGATATACATCATGAGCACTAGCCTATGGGATCAAAGTGAACACATGTTGAAGGTCATTGGGTTGATCTAGGGAAATTCCCACTAGCTTGCAATCGTAGATCTAAACCTTGCAGTTTCTAGCAGGCTAGCGACCTACTGACACATGGATCTTCTTACAGCCTGTACCTATTTAATTTGTCAGAACTTAATGTGTTAATCAACATATTTTCATATAAACAAGCTAGATAGTGCTGATGATGGAAAAATACATATGGAAATGATTGACATACACAAGCATTTACTCCCAATGCCCAAACTTATTTCTCAAGGCGTCTTGCCAAATTTCCCGTACAATTCACCTCTTTCCCTCTGGTTGCTTTGATATTTTCTCCATTGTCATCCAACCAGAAATAGATTTTCCATTGGTTAGGTTCATCGATGCATCTTTTCTATAAATAGCTATGCCACCTTACTACAATATTCATTTGAAAAATAGATTTTTAAGTTGAGCAATATTTTCTTGCTATCTCTCATTCCTCTATCCTTAAATTTTACTGCCATCATGTTGTCTGGTCTAGGCACTCCCATTCGAATCCTTCCATGAAGGCCACAATGCTCTTTCACTCATGAAATTACCAACGACAAAATTAAGCATCTACAAAAGAAGAACCAACACCTCATTTTCGTTGCATTCAAGTGGGTCCTTGGCAAGGACTATGTGAAGGATGAAACCAGTCGCAGTGCAACTCCAATGTTGTCTCTCACTTTTTGGCCTCTCTTCTTTACCTAGACATAGCCAAGCCCTAGATAATTGTGATGTGTCATGCCATGCTTGACTCTCTATACTTGGACAAGCTTGACGAAATTGTGCTAGTGGCCATCCCTAGAGTTGGTATTTCAAACACCATGGGCCTTCGTAGGCACATTGACTATGGGGAGGATGTGGTCTGGATACCCTTACTAAATTTCAATCCATGGACATCAAGAGGTGCTTCTCACTGTCTCATCCTGTAGCCACCTTCCTTCTGAGGGAGTTTGGCATGGATTACATTGGTGGGATTGACTAGAAAAAGCTCTTCGATTTCCTAGCATACAACCATGGGAATGAGGACTAAGGTCACTGGTGTGTTGGGCCCACATGTGTTGTTTTGACCCCTTTTCACCCTATCAAAGAAGAAGAATAAGAAATAAAAGAAGAAGAAGAAGAAACCAACAAAGAGCCACTTTTGATTGCTTAGTGATGACTAGAGGCTTATGAATCTCACTCTTTTTTTCTCGTTACCTCTCTTTTTTGTCTTTTTGTAGTATAACTCTTTTTGGGTTTTCAAAAGAAACTCCATGTTCTCTTGGAGCCTCGAGCTCGTACTATAATGTAATTTTTTAATATAATATAATATAGTACCTTTTTTATTTCTTCTAGTGTTATTCTCAAAAATAAATTGTATTTTACAAAACAAATTACATATGGTACATAACTAGATGAAATTTTTTAAACAACATGTGCATTTTAATAGAACAATTTTAGATAAATACCATTCAACAGTATGTCTAGAATGTTACCTTCCATATCTTCTAGCTCATACGCATTATTTTCCTTTCACACACTAATATGGAAGGGTCCCTTCCATAGTGCTTGAAATTTTATATGTTTTCCTAGTTTCACAGTGTGTTCATCTTACTTTAGTACCAGGCTTCCTTCCCTGAAATTTGGTTTGGAGGTATTTTTATTGATCCATCATTTTCCTATATTTTGGAAACTGATCATGGCTCCATAATCATTTTCTCTGTCTTCCTCAAGTTTGAGGAGTTATGCTAACCTTACTTCCATTTTTCCACTCTCTTTGATCTCCAAGGCTTTTAACAGTTACAAGGCATGGATCTCTATGGAAACAGGTAAGACTACCTCTTTTTTGCATACTAGTTCATAAGGGGAGGCTTTCAAGATTTTTTTGGGCGTAATCATATCTTCCCATAGTCTTCCCATAGAGCATCTCACAAGTGCTTGTTCCAATCCCTTTGTCGCTTTGACCTAATGTGCTTGATTAACCTAATTAGGTTTTTGTTGGTTGATTATGTAACCCATTTCCTTGTGGATAGTAATTTGATGAATTTTTAAGGTAAACCCCATGTTTGATAGTGAAATATGACATCCTTGAACCCAAAAAATCCTGTGCGTTGTCACATATGATGGTTTTTGGCAAGCCAAATCTTGTTACTAGATTTTCAAGGAAGTTGATGATCTCACCTTTTGTAGCATTTTTTAGGGAGATGACCTCCATCCACCTCGTGAAGTAGTCGAGTTTTGTAAGAATCCACTTATGGGCAGTACTGGAAATAGGATTTATCATCCTGAAAAACTCCAAACCCCATTGAGCAAAGGGATCCTCAATTACAATTGGGCTCAAGGGCAAGGCATAATTCTTTCTTTTTCCAACAAAATATTGGCACTAAGTACAATTTTGCACCAAATGGTGTGCTTCAAAAAACATGGAGGTCCAATAATATCCTGCTCACATTATCTTTAAGGTAGTATTCTTGGTGGAAAAAAGTCCACCCTTAGGAATTATATGAAATTGATTAAGAACTATTTTTGCTTGTGGCTTATTCAAGCATCGGAGCAAGACACCATCATAATTCCTTTTGAATAAGATAACTTTAATTAATACATACCTGGTACCTTGCAGTCGATAGTACCTCCTTTTTTGAGATGGAAGGTTTATTGGGTACTGCCCCTTTTGCATATACTATGTTTGATCCATCTTCCAGGACTTGTTGGAATCAAAATGGTTTGTGTAGACCTGATCAGTTTCCTTCTCAGCTAAGGAACTTGATTTATACACAAGATATTCACATAGAACTCTTCCCTAAACTAGCTTGGCTAGTTTAATATCCACATCATATTCCAAGATCTTAGTGATCCACTTGGCCCTTTTTTTCAGTTATTCCACCCTCTATGATATACTCCTGCACACTAAAATGTGCAATGAGAATGGTGATTCTATTGGCTGACACCAAGTGTCAAAAATTCTTTAGGCTTTTAATAATAGAAAATGCCTAGTTTTCAACAAATTTATACTTGGCTTCATATCCTTTGAGATTTCTTGAGTGAAATGCAATGGGATGCTCTCCATTATTTCCTTTGCCCTTCTGAGTGAGTACTGAAGCTATTCTATGTTGGTCATTGTATACATAGAGTAGAAAATTTTGGGTTAGCCAACACTGGGGTGGCAAAGATGGCTACCTTTATCCATTTGAAAATTGCTTTGCCTTTGAGGCTCCATTTGAAAATTAGGTTCTTTTGAGCATCAACATGATAGGTCTCGTGATGCCTACGAAGTCTAAAATGAACCGGCTAACAAAAATGATCATCCCTAGAAAAAACTACAACCCTTTCTAATTTACTAGTAGGGGAAACTCTATTTTAGATCTCACCCTTTCAGGGTCTATTGCTATTCCCTCATTTGATACCACAAAATCAATTATCTTTCCTTGGGGTACTTCAAAAACACGTTTTTTGGAATTAAGGAAATCTCGACCTATCAACATTTCTAGAAAACCTTTTTGAGATTATCAAAGTGATCATCCTTTGACTTTGAAAAGACTATTAGGTCATCCAAATTTATTAAAATAATCTAATTAATTAATCCTCTGAAAGCAATATCCATTGCTCACTGAAAATTCACACCAACATTTGAAAGTCCGAATGGAATTTTTGAGTATGTGAACGTTCCCCACTTAGTAGTAAACATTGTCTTATGTTGGTCACCTTCCTTTCCATATACCTTGTTATAACCCGAGAAACCATCAAGCAAGGAAAAAATCTCTGATCTGGGTATAATCTGCAAGAATTGCTCCATTGATGACAAAGGGTACTGGAATTTTAGTGAGGCTTTATTCAAATTTCTAAAATCCACACAAAGCCTAATATCACCATTCTTTTTCTAAACCAATACCAGATTAGACACCCAGGTGGAATTTTTAATCGGATATATGATGCTTGATTTGATTAATTTGGTGATCTCTTGTTCCATCAATACTTCGACCTTTAGATTAACTACCCTTTTTTTTTGTCAGACGAACTTTGATCCTTCAGCCAAGTATATAGTATGATGAATTATGCTTAGATCATACCCTCTAAGATAATCATAGGTCTAGTCTATGACCCCATCATATCTAGAGCATAGATCCTTTAGTCTTTTATTATCCTTCCTTGGAATGTCCCTTCCAACCTTTAACTTTTTACCGCTCACGAAATTGAGCTCTTCATACTCCCTCGCATCTATAGTGAACCTTTGTTTGTTATTTATTGTGTCCTCATAATCAAAAATATTTTCAAGGGAGATTAAACCTCGAGGAAGCTTATTACCTTTTAACTGGATAACTTTCCCTTTGGGAGATTCTATTTCTAGCTATGAATGGTGGGAAGCTTTTCCTCATTTTCATAAAAAGGTGATGATCTCTATATCATCCTTAAATACTTACCAATTTTGATCATTGTCAAGAATTTCTAGTCAAATGATGATCTGCACTGCATTCTTATTTATTTCTAAATCAAAAATTTGTTCAAATTGTGAACCGATTGAAGCCACCTGATCAACAAATTTTTTTTGAGATCGAGGAATGACTTGCATATTTAAAAATTCAAAACTTTTAATAAAATCCCATATCTGATGTTTGTATGACTTCATTCTTATATTCTTCACAACCACTTGCCCACAAACATGGCTCACAACTAACTCTAAATCTCTGAATGTCTCCATTCTCTTTATGCCTATTTGTTCTACAAGAATCAAAATATGAACCAAAGCTTCATATTTCACATCATTGTTTGTGCACGGGAATTGAAAATGAAAATCCTTGAGGGTCTTTGATCTTGTTGGTGACACTAGTTGGACACCCACTCTAGATCTATCTTTATATTTAGTGCCATCAAAATATAAGGTCCATAGACGGTTGTCACCTGGATCATCATATTCCTCCTGGTCCTTTATCAATTTTGGATAGAATTGATCATCATCGAAGATCACATAGGTTCATAGTCCCATCACATGAAATTTGTCAAATGGTTTGGAGTTGATGAATTGGTTGAGGAGGACCTCCTCTTTGAGGGTCTGATCACTTGTGTCTTCTTCATCTTCCAACATCTCTACACAACACCTTTCCCTTTTTGAGAAGGAGGTGTGTGTTGCTTTAAATAATAGGATTGTGTTGTCTGTTATGTGTTCTGAATGAAAAGATTCAAAAAGGATTTTCATCATCGCCCCATGCTTGGTCCTTAATATCAGGTGAGACCAATCGAGCGCTAAATATCTACCAAGCTTTCTTGTGAAATCTCTTGAAAGACACATTTCAAATACTGGAGGAATTTCTATCGACACAATTTCTTGTGGGATCTAGAAAATGTAGGTTATATATCCTAAGAGGATTCTAGGCTCTATGATCAGACTTGCAACTTTCTTGAACCAATGAATGAAGTTAACCTATTAGGTTGATACTCCCTACTCTTTAGGCTCTACTAGACCTGGGCGGGTTGACCTTACATGAAGCAAATTCAAATTCTATCCTACTCCTAACTAATGAAATATACTCATAGTGGCAATGGAAAGTGTAGTAGATGTAATGGATAATTGTATAAGAAATATCAAGGTATATAAATATTAATAGATGTAGTTATTTGGAAATGAATACTTTCTAAAGTTCCTAAAGTGAATTTTATATGATTGAATGGAAATACCAGTGCTTTGTTGAGTATGCAGAGTCAATGGAATATAATGATGAGTGATCAGTATTGGTTTTAGTTCTAATTGTTTGGAATTTGTGAATTTTTATAACTTGTATAAACCTGCAAATATGTGACTGGAAGACTCTTCTTTAATAATCCAACTAATCCTATCAAGTTACTATTATTTATTAAAAGGATTGTAATCCTTTCTTGAAGGAACCAATCAACATAATCACACAATAACAACAAATGTGTATTGACAAATCAAATATATCTTTTAATCTAAATAACAAGATAACATTAGAGTGGAGATAGTATGACAGCCTTATCAATTATATAACTCTTCTTAATGATCCCAATGTTACTCCAAAGTAATTGCAATCAATTAAAAGGATTTTAATTCTGTGACATAAACCTATCAACTTGATTACATAATAACAAGTGTGTTTTGATGAAATTGAGATATCAACTTGGATATACAACTTCAAATAATAGAGAAGAAACAATGTGGAGACAACTAGATAATTTCTTTAAATTAACAAAAAATAGACACCAATATTGAGCCACAAAATTCAAGATCTTCCATTAAACCTCCAAAATTTATGCATGCAACATAGTCATTGTACAAGTATGAGAATTATATATCTGTATCTACCTATTCTACAAAAATTTGATGATGATCCCTCAATCATCATTGAGTTCAACATAAATATCTATATTTTGAAGGGTACATACCTCTTCAAAAGAGCCTTTTGAAATTATCAACAACTAAACACAAGGGATTAGGCTCTAGTGAACCACAAATGAAATGTTTTCATGTGATCCAAGTAGTCCTGCCTCCCATGAGTATCAACATCTTCAACAACATTCCTTGCAACAATGTCCATGATCGCCATTTTCTCTAGATGTTCACCAGCCTCACCTAATGTCAAGTCCTCACTCTTTACTACTTCTAGGGCCCTATTCAATACTATCCCACATTCTTTTATCCATCCATTCCTATCCTTCAGCTCCCCACCCTCTTTGAACAGAGCAAGAACTCCTTCCTTTGTAACATCCACGAGTTCCTTTGTATCTTCTTGAAGTTCACATAATACTTCTTGTGTTTCTTGAGGATATCTTTAACATCTGTGATGGCTCCACTATTTGAAGGATCTTTATCTTGTACTTCTTGGATATTTTCTTGAATTCGGTCGCTCACCCTTTTATGTTCTTGAACTACAACATGACTCTAGGAATGAGTTCCACACAATTTATTCATCCAGATCATCAAGTTAGTATACCTTTTCTGTAATCCTACAGAGATTGCATCATATCTTGCTCTGGCCACTTGTGCTTCCCCTTGCTTTCCTTTTAACTAAGAGCTCTCCCCCTATGTTAACAACTTAGTGTCCTTCATAAATTCATTTTCTCTCAATATTCTTTCATTACTGGTTTTGTACATATCCCTCTCTTTTATTAGCATTTGAATTTGTTCTTTATTCAACTTGGCCTTATTGATGCCAATGTCAGTCATAGCTATAGGATTAGCTTCACCCACCTTCAGTTTCATCACATGTCCAAATGCTTTTTCTGTGTCAATGATCACAAATTTCTTGTGCTAAGGGTACAAAGCCCAAATCATGAGGGAATTCTCATCAGGATTATATTTTGATCCTGTATATACCTTTGTGACTCCTTCAAGGCTGAGTTTGTGAGTAGTTGTATTATTATGCAAAAAAATGTCAAAAAAAAGAGTTGAGTTCAAATCCAAACTAGGAAAGATCATTACACCAAATTCTTCCAACAATTTCCTTCCTTTCTCTGGGGTGATATTCTTTATCTCATTGTCCACATCTATATTCAAATTTTTCAATAGTTGGGTCTCATTGCTAAGTGTGATACTTGGGACAAAGTCTCTTATTTCTTTCCCCTTTTGTTTGTACAAGAATGATTTAAATTCAAGTGATTTTATGAACTCATTATCAAGAACAAAAGATCTATAGGCCAATTGCCTTGCATCAGCATCAGAACTTTCATCAATTTTTTGTTCTCTACCTGGGAAGGTTGGTACTTTTCAATTCTTATCTTCGAGATCTTGTCATTCTGACCTCTATTTTCCTTTTCACCATTGGCTTTTTCACTTCCAGAGGATAACATTTCTGCCTCTTCTATCTCTTTCGATTTTCGCCCAGTCTTCCTGTTATACTCATCGATGGCTAATTCAACCTCCCTTTCCTCCATATTTTTAATTATGTCATATTTTGGGTAAGGTATATGTTCACATCCACCTAGATTCACTTTCTTTCTAGAAACATCAATTATACTTCAGGGTCGAATCCCTTCCTTGGTGTAGCCTTTTTCAAGTTGAAATGTGCTAATTTTTTTAGGATCAAATCATATCCCTCCTTAGAAAACATAGTGAAATACCCAAAGCATAAATTTACTTGGCATCAATGATTGTTTCTCATAAGAATTCAAATTCATGAAACTTGAGTAGTCCATCTGCCTAACAATTTCCAAGTATGCAACTCTATTTGGTATTGGTTTTGGTAAAATAAATGGTGCATCGTCAAAACCATACACCCTGATCATGGTAGCATCTACATAACAGTACCAATCACCCCAATTATGTTCAATAGTTGTGAGTCGACCAAAATCTTTGGGCCTAAGAAATCTTTTGATCTCATTAGTTAAGGAATACTCATAGGGATAATTAAAAAATCTATACAATGTTTTAACAAAATACTCTTCAAAAAGAACATAGTTTGAATTTAAGAACCTACTATCCCAAATAGTAGTCCATAGTTGTATTAGCAATGGTTGGCCATCCTTGTCAAATTGTGTAATTTTCAGTTCTTTTGACCACATCCCTATCTCTTGACCATAATATAATATCAAATGCATAAGGATGAAATAATGTTTGAAATGCAATGTAGGAGATCCATATTTTATGGCCATCAACCCTGAGTCAATCTCCTTGGTAATGTAAGAGGCATAATCAAATGGCTTGGATTTATGACATTGAACATCTTCTACAACCACCATGGGCCCTATTGACATGAATTCAGGAGCCTCAATCCCCAATACTTGACACATTGAGAGATATGTGTGTTTCATGTATGGCTCAAATAGATCCACATGAAAAGGAGGCCCTGCATCATCTTTATGAGAGACAAGGTTTCCATCCCTTTTGGTTCTATGCAATGGAAATCTCCACCCCTTGTAAGTTGTGTCCATTCTCCAGTATTCTCTTTCCAAATCTTCATACACAATTGGCTCATCACAGGTTCCATTTAGGTTAAAAACCTCTAAAATTGTAGTCTTGGACACATATATAAATGGCTTTCCCTGTAAATCATAGATAGCCTTTAGGCTAGGGTTGTAATATGCAGCCAATAGTCTTATCAGTTCCACATTCACAACTACATTTGGGACAACTAATTTTCCTAAATCAAAATTCCATGGATTGCATACTAGTTCAAATCAATTTCTTCAGTGGTAATGGAACATAAACAACTCATATCTCGTAACAGAAGTCCAAGTATCTCCTATATGTTTAAATTTGTCCTCAATTTTTTCTATATCAGCCCTTAGTTGTGTAGACCTTCTAGCCCTTGGCCCTAACCCGGACAATTGATCGATCGGATCCTAGTTGAAGTTCCTTTAGGTTGGTTTTGGCTCATCTCCTGTTTCAGTTCATTGTTTCTTGTTTTTGCTTTGACTACCCTCACCTGGTTGTTTTTTCCATTGCCTTTTGGAGTTTCCATTTTTAATTTCCTCAAGATGGCAGAAACGAATTCAAATTATCAATTATAGGAGGTTTCAAGTGCTTACTTGTATATTTTAGATTATATCGAATCTCTTGGTTTCATTTTTCCTCCCATCCTTCCTACTGCAACTCATAAAAATTCTTCTCATTTAATTCATTTTCTAAGCAGAATTGTTCACATAAAGAATGTTTGTGCATATGTTAATGTCCACTACTAGTATTGAATGCAACGGGTCTCTTTGAAATTTGAAATGTCAGATCGATATGATAGCTAGGCATCGGTGGGACTTCTTCTGATATCAAGACAATTTGTGTATTTCATTTCATGCCATATCTATTTTTACACTTATGATCGATCGTCAAGACATAACCGAATGTATCTTCAATTGGAGCTATCCTTTAGTTCTTTTACTACATTAGTGAGATAATTAATACTTTTATCGATGTCGTGCAATATCCCTCTCTATTGTTCTTCAATTTTCATTATTCGAGGGAGAGAAATTAAAATTTACACCAACTTTAGAATGGTCAAGTTTGCTAGAAGTTCCTTCGACCATCGCCCAGTTTCTTTCTGATGAGTATAAACCATCCTTTATCACTTTTGGGCTAACATAACTTATCAACAATAAAATAAGATATTCTACCAATATGTTGTGGTCTCCCTGATGTGTTTCCTTCACAAGTTTTGTTAATTAAGAAAGGTTAGTGTGAATTTCTCTGAGATTCTTCTCATCATCTTGACTTTCATCATTGGGGAGACCTGAGGGGTTCAACCCGATCATACATGTCTCCCCAACATATCTCTTCCATTGCTTTATCTATTCAGACGTATCGGCAAGACTCTCCCTAAAAATTCTTTCATTGGTGTGACTCATAGGATCAGTGAGATCAAAAGGATTCAAGCCAATAATATATGTCTCCCTGATAGATCAATATTTTAGCTTTATCGATAAGAGTATATGTGTTTCTTGCCGACGGAGCTTCTGTTAGTGTGACTTTTGAGCTCAGTATGACTTGAACAATTTTTTTCGACTGCTCTGCTCATGCCGATGGACCCACATAGGTGGAATGATAGGATTTTTCCTATCGATTATGTCATCTTGTTATCTATGGGGTTACTTGATCGTTGTGACTTAACTCATGTCTCACCGATACTGTAGAAAATGTTTAAATGAAGGATTTGAAACTCATTAATCGGAAAGACATATGAATGATCTCTCTGATAAGGAGCAATTATTCATGATATGAGAAGAAACTCTTCTACATTTTGGCTAGGCATGATATGATGATGGAGTTGAATGATGAAATGATAAATGGAAATGAAAATTAAAGATAACTCTTGAAGCCACATAGATCAATTGCTTTTTTGTTTTCTTTCGCTATGATCAGGGGAATATTTGTATGCAAAAGGCCACATTTGTGGGACTATGGAATGGATCATGTTGTACAATTTTGAGTGACCTGCCTTAATCATGAGATCAAAGTATGGTGACTTTTAGTGGGAGGATGGAAACAAATGGATGGAAGCTGGTGAAAAATGTGGTTTTTTTCTAGTCCTAACATGATCGATGATCAAAACCTTCTTCCTATCTAATTGCATGATTCCATTTTCAAGGGGCTCAAACTTGATCTTCAAGGCATCAGCCACTTGTTTTGGCATGATCATTGTACTACCTCCCGAATCAATCATGTTATTATGCAAAAGATTATATCCCACAATAAGTTTCAAAAAGAAAGGTGTGGGCTTTCACTTGCTTACATCTTTCTTTTTTGTATTTCCCATGTCATTCACATAAGCTGCAACTTTCAAAGATTGAGGGTCCGATGCGGGCTCTTTATCTTGATCGCATAATGGAGTTGCATCCATCTATGATATTTGTTCCTCCTTCTTTAATGCTTCTTGGAGCAACATCTTTTGTTCAAGAATGGATATGAAATCCCACAAAGATAAGTTAGCAAGAATCTTCTTCAATTGTTCCATCACATTGAGCATTCCAAATGGTGGGAACTTAGGTTTAAATGGTGGTATCTCTCTAATTTTTAGGGGAAAATGATTTTTCATGAATGGGCTTGGCATCTTATCCAACTCCTCTAGCAATGGTGGAGTTTGAAACTATTGAGTAGGTCAGCTATTGGCCTACAAATCCTACTTTTTTTGTAGTTTTAGTTGACGTAGTTGTGGATGCAATAGAGCTTGTTGTACGTATTCTCCAATGAGCCTTCTTTTGGATCTTGTGGAGAACTAGTCATTGGGGATTTTTTCATGAGTACTACATCCTCTTCCTCCATCCATAAAAATAGAACTTGGTCCAGTGCAATATCTAGCTCCTTGCATTTATGCTCTAAAATGGCTATTTTCCATTTCAGGGGATTCATATTCTTTCGCATTCAAGAGCACACCCCAATTTTTTTCGTTCCACTATCTTCTATTATAGATTTCCCCTTGGATAATTTTGGGGCATGTGGCTATCAATGCATAGAAAGCACCATGTGTTCTCATCTTCTGCCAGGTTGTTCTAGCCTAGGATTAATTATTTACTTTTGTTTTCCTTGACCATCTGTAGTGGCATAGTGACCGAAACTATTTGGTTTGTGGACACCATTTGTTGACCTTCTCCCTTGGAGATTCCTTGGTACATGTTATGTTAATAGAATGTTCTTCCCCCTTGATAGGTCTAAGTGGCCTGCTTCGAAGGTGCCACTTGGTGCCATTTGATGAGGACTAAATCATTAGCAAAAGATCGCATGAGACTCTTCATATCATTCATGTTTGTTGCTATAGAGGAAGATCCCGACGTGCTTGGTTGTGTGGAGAGGTACACGTACATGGATTGCAGTGTAGCCGATGTCACCACTTGTGGAGCAAAAGTAATTGGATTAGATTCCTCTTCAGGACCACTAGATATTTTTGCAAATACAAGCATTAGAGGTCGTGGTGGAAGCTTCCCAGCATTGATCAAACTGTTCTTCACTTGAACAACAAAATCATATGCATCAGGTAAGATATCCCCTCACATAGAGGTTATCATAACCGCAATGTTTGAATTGAAATCCTTCAAGTAGAATATGAACGCCATCATGGTTGGAGGTTGGGTAGTCATAGGGATTCTTTGTGAGGTTTTGTGAAACCTAGTGTTGAAGTTTTCCATGGCCTCTTGCAAGGCTCTTTTTATGGTGATTAATTGATGTAGCAATGAGGAGTGATCTCCCTTCTCTCAGAATTGTTCAAACAACATTTCCCCGAGCTGATCCCAGGAGTGGATAGAACCAAAAGCCAAAGATTGATACCAATCTTGAGCTTTTCCTTTGAACAAGGTGGCCAACAGCCTAAGAGTGATATTTTCCTCTACTATGTTATGTGCCCTAAATACCTCTATTATATCTTGGAAGTGTTCAAAGGGGGTTTTCAAGTCTTCTCCAAAAAAATTTGGAATAGCCTTGAGGGCATTAGCAGGTATGGCAGACCATACGTCTCAGGGCGTAGGTGGTTCTAGCCGACTACCACTATCCCAGGATACAAAATTTCTAAGAGCATGGGTAGTTATGTGAGCCATGGAGAACACATTCCTATGAATTGGGTATATTGGTATTTTGATTTGGAAAGTTTGACCTCCAGGTGGAGTAGATAAGGCTTTAGATCTTGGGCTTTCGCTTCTCACCATGTTACTCCTTACAGGTGATACAAAACATGTAGGTCTACTTCTCCTAGATATCTAGGTAGGTAATTGGGATTACTAAAAATGGCCTTTTGAGAATGCTCTTGTTTGGATTTTGGGCATGAAATTTCGAGCTTCTTTTCTTGGCCTGATTTTAGAAATATTTCTCACTTCTAATTAGGCAATTTTTTTTGGTCCCATCGAGCGTTCCAAAAAAAGAACTATTGATCATCAAAGCTTGCTCCTCTCCGATAGCCTTATGGGAAATTCAGTGAGTGGGGGACCAATTTTTGCCTCACTGAATACCTTTGGGATCTTTATAGAAAGTTGACACTTCTTTGAGTTTGGAGAAAAGGTAGAAAGAAATGTAAATATAAAACATGAAAATGGCGATGTGCTAAAGCTTTTGAAACATTTCAAACTCAATTCTTCTTCTATGAATGATATAATACACATAATGCCACAACACTTCATTATTGGGAAGAGAATGAACAACAAAGGCTAAGTACATGCACAGTGTAGTATTTCAAATCTCCCTACGAGAAGTGTTCATTAAGGTCCAATCAAGCATAAAATTTCCAAAAGTTAACAAAAAAACATTTAGAAATTGTAGAAAACCCTTCCTCTTTTTACAACATAATATGAATAAAAACAACATCCCTTAATGAAAATGGAGAAGTTCAATGGACATAATCCACTTTCCAGAAGTTATCATTATATCATAGAAGCCTACAACATGGAAATCAACTACTCAAACTATTGAATAAGCTTAACACAATGTTTTATTTTGAAATTAAAACATAAAGAAGAAACTTGAAAAAGGCCATAACATGAACAATTTCAAATATTTCTTCCAAACATATCGTACTTAAATATCAAATGAACATACAAAAAAATGTTGGATTTCAATCTAATAATATATTGAGTTAAAAAAATATAACACGCCGGAGAAAATCAGTGTTCTGCAAACTTTTAAAATTCTAAACATATTTCTATAACTAAGTAAAACTAAAAGAACTTTCAATGCATTTTTTTTTCATTTTTGCTGATGCCTCCTATTTATAGCTAAAAAGAAGAGAACCATCACTAAAATTCTAGAAGAAAATACTATCAGATGCCTATATCTGATAGGTCATGATCTGATCATAGATCTTTCATTAGATCACAAAAATCCTCATTAATGTCCATTAGATTTTTAGCAAAGACTACCATCTAAAAAAATTGAATCCTAGAAAATAGCTTGGAAAAATATGATTAACCAATCACATAGATTGATGGTGCTGACTTGAAGATTCCAACCTGAAAACAAGAAAGACCCAACATGCTCCAAAAAAATCCATAAAGAGATTGCTCCTTAAAAGCACAACTTTCCCAAAGAAAAGAGATGATGTGTCAAGCGGATGGGGAATATCAAATTTATGAAAATATCCCTAGAGAAAATCCCCACCAAGCTAACACGTGCTCTGACTATCTCCTGAAAGGAATATGATAAACAAAAACTATGGAGCCACCACATGGTGCATTGTGCACCTTTTAGAACAACTTTTTCTTTAAGCGTGGATCCATCCTGAAGCCAAAAAACTTATAAAAATCAAAAACCAAAAATTCGATAAAGGAAAATTTGCTTCACAATTTACATGGACGATCTGACTATATTTTCCAAGAATAGAGAAGACCACACTACTGACTTGTCAAAGTTCCTTGGAAATTGTATAAGCTACAATGTATCCCTCAACCCGAAGAAATGTGTGTTCAGGGTCTCTGAGGGAAAACTCCTAGCTCATATAATATCAAAAAGAGGGATTTCAATCAACCCTAACAGAGTTGAATCCATCATGAAATTGACCATGCCAGGTAGCAAAAAAGAGATGAGATCTTTCTTTGGAAAGATAAACTTTGTAAGGAAGTTCATAACCAAATTCACAGAAATTGTTAAACCCCTCAATGAGATGATGAGGAAAGATGCAAAGATTGAATTGAGTGATGAGGCTAAGGCTACCTTTTCACAAATCAACCAGTCCCAACTATTTAATGCCTTTTTACATTTATTCTTTTGCATCTAATCATTCGTGTGTTGTTGTTTTCACACAACAGAAAGGTGAAGGGGACAAATGACTGATAGCTTTTATGGGTTCTCCCTTTAAGATTGCTAATATTAGATACCTGCCATTCGATAAGTAGGCTTTCACACTGGTGAGAGAAATTCTGAACTTCTAGCATTACATTCTATGTAGTCATATCACAACCATATTTCCCGACCCTGCAGTGAAGTCCCTTCTAATGCAG
This sequence comes from Sequoiadendron giganteum, assembly GCA_007115665.2. NCBI lineage: Eukaryota > Viridiplantae > Streptophyta > Pinopsida > Cupressales > Cupressaceae > Sequoiadendron > Sequoiadendron giganteum. Next base: position 489,312,147 of record CM021106.1, read on the forward strand.
AGTGAGATGAGAGAAAGAAGGGGAAAATGTATGGCAATTTTCGAGTTTAACCTTGAAATTCACCCAATGAATCTAGTTTGAAGAAAAGGCCTATTCAAATCCATCATGGATTTTGATCCCAAAATTACATTTCAGCAGTACATAGTACAATCATTCATAGGTGACCCATGGTATGTTGATTTGATTTTCTTGTTGTTAAACAATAAGCACCCTGATGGGATGAACACCACTTAGAGAAAAAAACTAACACTAAAGACTTCTTACTATATGGTCAAAGGAGGAGCCTTGTATAGCACTAAGATCAGTAGTAGGTGAAACATGCCATTGTTGAGTTTCATGGAAGACATGGTACTAGGCATGGTTCAATTGACACCACAGCACATCAAATTTTGAGATCAAGCTATTATTGGCCTCACATGTTCTAAGATGCTCACTAATACATTAGGACATGTCATACATGTCAAACTTCAGCATCTAGAGAATGCAACCTAGTGATTCCCCTGCAACCCATATACGAGGTAAGATAGTTTTCCCAATGGGCATTAGACTTTGTCGGGGTAATTAATCTAAATTCTTCTGCAGGTCACAAGTTTATTTTAACTGTGATGGATTATTGCACACATTGGACCAAAGCTCAACCTTGCAAGAATAGTACCACTGATGTCATTATCAAATTCCTCAATGAACATATCGTTGCTAGGTTTGGGCTACCACTTGCTCTGGTATGTGATAACGGCCTTGCCTTTTCTTCTACACAATTTATTCAATGGACGTATGTACATAATTTTTTTTTAAAGTATTCATCTAATTACTAGCAATAGGGAAATGGGATAGCAGAGTCTACCAATAAGAATTTGTTGGAGGTAATTAAGAAGTTGCTAGAAAGTAATCATAGGGCCTGTCACATAAAGTTGAAATTTTCCTTATGGGTAGATACGACTAGAATAAAAGCCGCCTTAGGAAAATCATCATTTAAGTTAGTCTATGGCCTAGATCCAATCTTCCCTATACATATACAGATACTTGTTCACCATTTTATGAAAGAGTTATATTCTAGGGATGATAGGATAGAGGTCTAACTAGCTAATTTTATCAATCTAGAAGAATAGAGGGGCGTTGCTTTTCACCAGTTTTCCAAGCATCAGGTTGTAGTCAAACATTGGTTTGACAAGAGAGCCAAAATAAAGGCCTTTAGAATATCAGACCTTGTGCTACTATGGGACAAAGCCAAGGAGAGGAAGGGTGATCACCAAAATTTTTTTAGCTTTGGTTGGGTCCATATCAAATCATTGAGATCCTTGGTGAGAATGTTTTCCATCTTAGCACCTTAATTGGATAACCTATTCCATTGCCAATCAATGGGTTGTTTCTCAAACATTTTTTCGGCCCATGAAGGCTTGATTGTTCATCCATTGTACATACGTGGTTTAGTAGTTTTCTTTGTTTTCTATTTTTTTTTTTTGTTTGTTTTCCTTTGTTTTTGATTTTGTTGTTTTCTTTTTGTTTTTGGGGACTTTCATTTTTCCTTATTCTAGAATAATGGGTAGTTATTCAATGTATACTAAGGGTACTATGACCGATGAATTGATTTAGGTATTTTCAAGTATGCATGTTGAGCTCTTCTGTTTAAAAACTTATGTTTTATGCCCATTTTAATGACAAGTTTTAAAAGTTAAGAATAAATAGGTATATTTTAGGTGATCTCATAAACCACTATTGAATATGTCACATTTTAGATAGTATCATTTATTTCCATAAGGCACTATCTATCTTAGGGTAACCGTATTCATGATTCAGGTGAAAAATTTGAGTCTCAATGCTATCATGAGGTCCACTATAGTTATCAACCTAATTTTCAGATTCTTACATCTGAGTATTGAGGGAAAAGATAAGAAAATAATTGCATCAAGAAAACTATGGAAATAAATGAAAAGAGAAGCATAAATAACAATAAACTCAGTATTATAAGGGTGATTCAAGTATCTCTATCAAGGATATGGATGTCCGGCTGGTAGTAGATCAATATTTTGAGAGATCTAGAGGTATTCAATTGGGGCTATAGATGCCTTTTTGGTAGCAAAGCAATGCCCAGGATATCATTACATGATAGTTAAAGGGACTCACTTCATGTAGCTTGAATCTTAATACAATTGTTTCAAGGATAGGTAAAGTCCTTAAGGAAAGGATGAACCATACATGCACCCAATCAGATTCAAAGTTGTTGTTTGATTCATGTTTTGAGATTCTAGCTCAACCTTATTTGTCATAACTAATCCTACTCAAGTTAGAGGTTCATAAACCAGATATTTTGGGTGACTCAATTCTTCAGTATCTTGAAAATGGGTAAATCATTTTCCTAGTCATATCACTAATTATTATGCCTTGCAAAACCACCCCATTTTGTTTTTGGTTAAAATCGGTCCCCTTTTGGTTTTTTTGTATTTGGTGTTCTTGTTTGGGATTTGGGAGTTGTCTTTTTTCTCCTAAGTCCTTATTTTCCTTTTTTTTGGGTTCGGGTTTTGGACTATCACTGACACTTGTTACTTTTCAAAGTTCAAGTTCTTGTTTTTATTTTGATCTTGATCCCTGTGATTTTCCTCATGTTTTCATTGTTCTATCAGATTCAGGTATCAGATCAAAACCATCACCTTACACCCTTTAAAGTGTAAGTTCTTGTTTTCATTCTGATCTAGACCTCCACTTTTCTTTCTTTTGTGTTTTCCTTGTGTCAGAATCGGACATTGGACTAGAACCTAGAAATTTTTGATGTCTTTGTTCCTGTTTACATCTCGATCCCAATTTTTGACTCCTTTTGTGTTAGAATCAAACATCAGACTAGAACCAGAACCAAGAATTTTATTGAATTTCTAGTTTCGTGTTTTGTCCCGGTCTTGATTGCCCCATCTATTTTCTTGTAAGGGTTTGGATTTTGGATGTTTGGTTGAAATTTGCACTCATTGAAGGTTCGATGTCATGTCCTTTCTCGATCTTGACTCCCACCTACCTTCATTCTTGTGATGGAACATTTATGACTTTCACATCGATCCTGAGGCCCCACGTACCCATATTTATGGACACCTTTTCACACACATGAACTATTTTTTATTCCCACCGCTCCTTAGTTTTCATTCATTTTTTCTTGTACACTTTAACAGAATGAACTAGAGTAGCACTGAGAGTTAGGGTTTGAGGTAATGCTTGGATTTCTCACCATGCTATCAGATTTTTAGTTGCGTTTGGATGTAGGTGTTGTTTCTTGTGTTTTCCCTTTGTTTTTGGTTTTCCTATGTTTTTTTTGTCCATTGTTTCATGTTTCTAGTTTCTTTCTTTCTTTTCTTGCTTGTTCTTTCTAGTTTTTTTTCATTTTGCTTGGCACTCTTTGGTGCATTTTTATTTGTTCACAAACCTTTTGGTTCATTTGTCCTTGTTTTATTTTTGGTTTTGTGCATTTTTGTTTTGCTCACGTTTTTTTTTTGTTCGCAGGGTTTTCTTTTCCTTCTATGCCCTACTTTATCTAGGGTTTTTGTACTACATGGTTGAGTTTTTTTTAATTTGGTAAAATTTTGAATTTGGATGGTTACGAATCAAGAATCTTGAACCAAACCATTTCCTAATCCTAAAGGTTTGATTAAAAATACTATTACATTTGTTTTTCCTTCATATTTACTTGCAGTTTCTTTCTTGATTCTCGCATCTGTTTCAGAATCAAGGTTCAAAACTACACCTTGTATTGTTACCACCACTTGGGTCTCACTCTTTTCTTTGTTCTAATTCTAACTTTTGATTTTTCATCAGGATCAGGGTTTGGATCGTTACCCAAATAATATTAAGGGTTTTTATCTTGTATCACTTTATGTCTCGAACCCCACGTTGGAAGAATGAAGAAGTTAACATCTCTTGATATAGTTTTTTCTGTCATTGATGTCACCATAATATATGAGTTGCAATTGAAAGTTTTAAAGTCATTTTAATCTAGTATTCTAAATCAGTAATACAAAATCATCCTCTCGTATTTTTCTCTGAATTTCCTCTCTGGTAATTTTTGTTATCTCAGCTTTTGGGAAATGGTCCATGAGTGTTAAAATCATGCATGGATGGTATTTCGTGCATATAGATGCTTGTGGTTGTCACCAATATCTTTTTGTTGATTAGATTTTTCCTATTAGGTCTATTGCTAGCTGATGTAACAAGCAGTTGAAGATGAAATGAATTAAATTTTCTTATTCCGACATGTTGTCGCATGCCACATGGTTAAATTGTTTTTGATGAAGTTTTGTGTCTACCTGGAGCCAACCTAATTGTTAACTTATGGGAAATTAGATATATATACAAGATGATTTTCAAGATAAGAAGTGTGTGTGTGTGTGTTGGTGTATGTGAATGTGATAAGAGAAAAGATTGATCTACTAGCATGTGAATTTCTTGTGCTACAAAGGAACATAATCTACACTAGTGGTGTACTTTCATCAGTTCATCTCTAGCAGTTAGCCATTTTGTTTCTATAATTTATTTAGGAAATGAGCCTCCATTTTTGGATAGTGAGTCCTGGAAGTAAGCCACCCTTTTTGTAATATCTTATAACTAGTTATACTATATTGTGAGTTAATCTTCACTATGGGTTTTCCCATTCTCGGTTTTCCACATAAAAATATTGGTGTCTCTTGTGTTATGTGCTTCATGTTTAGTTGATTCTTATGTTGGTCCTAATTATCATATGCATTGAATTAATTGGATGGTATTTGTTCAGTAAGTTTAAGTATATACTGATTTATCCCCCCCTCTCAGTATATTGGATATTTAACGATTGATATCAAATCTTGGTTCCTCTAGAGAAGTCTAACAACTTGAGGGAGATCTTGGATTTTGAATAAATGGGTGATAATGTAGAACTTTGAACTACCCTTGATGATCTTGATAAACATGAAAAATGATAATAGAGATCTAAAAGAGAATCTTGGTGAAGTGAAAGAATGTGTCTAAAAGTTGAAGGATAAACTAAAGAAATTCAAAGAGATACATAGAGAATTCAGTGACCAATTGAAACAAGCAAATCAAGATATTAGCAGACTAAAGTTGTAAGTGGAAGAAAAGAATAGAATTGAAGAGTGTTTGAATGCAAAAATGAAGGACAAGTGTGATGAATGTTCCAAACTTGAACAAGAAATGGTGAATCTAAGGGCAGAACTGGAAAAGGAAAAAGTCTGTGAGGAGAATTTCAAGACAAACTCCACCAGGCTTGATGAATTGATTGAAGGACAAAAACCCTCTAAAGACAAAGGAGGATTGGGATTAGAAATAGGTGAAAGGTCAAAAGTAGTAAATGATCAAAAGACTCAAGGTAAAGGGAAGAAAAAAATAAATCTAGGAAGGAAACCACCTATCAGACAACGTAATGTACAAAGGTACCCATCTTTCAATGGAACATTTTTTTCATGTAGCAAGTTTGGTCATAAGGCAACTAAATGCAAAAGTGCGATGAATCAGTTCTTTGGTTCTTTCCCTAGGCAATGATATGCTTGTAATAAGTTTAGACATAGAGCTACTGAATGCAAAACTCAAATGATGAACCAGTTTAATGGAGGAAAAGAAAATCAATCCTTTGTTGGTTATTGCTATAATTGCAACAATTAATGGAATAAAGTGAATTAGTGTAGATCTTGGATTAATGGAAGTCGATCGAATCAAAAAAGAATTTTTTAATATAACTGCAAAAAACCAATAAATATCTCAAAGGTATGTAGAAGTAGAAAGGGAAAGTAATCTGCTCCAATGAAGAAGAATGAACCTGTGAAGAAGGTTGACAAAGAGGAAATGAAGAAAGAAATGAGTAAGATGTGGAAAAAGAAAGAAGAATCAGAATCTTTTGATGCATCTGTACCCTCATCCGGTGTAGATGATTCCTCTGGGAACTAGACCTAGCATGGTCTTAGGGGTAGGTTTAGCAAAAATAGTTTAAACCCCCTGATTTTGAGCATTTCAGTCCTTGGCATGAGGTGATGTTGTGAGAAATGAATAGGAAGAGGTTTTGAAAAAGAAACCAAAATAAAAGATGTATGTCTGCTCACTTGCGAAGAATATTAGGGTTTTTCAATGCAAATGAAAGGTTTTGTTAGCTTTTCAAATTTCAAGCGCATTAAATGTGAATTACGACATCACATTAATCTATAAAGCAAAATCATGAAGGAATTTCGATCACTTGTGCATTCAAAGAAGGCAAAGAGCAATTTAGAGAAATTTGGGGTGAATTGAAGTGCAACTGGTACAAACCCTAGTTTTGGCTATTTACAAAGAAAAAGGTATTTTCTTGATTTTGTGCTGTTGTGAGCTTGTGAAAATTCTTTCTTGAATTCTTTTAAAAAGCTCAAAATATAGAAAATGGAAACTCCTATGGTCATAAATACAACAAAATGACCTAGACCCTCTTACAAAAAATACTCAGAGAAGGTTTTTGAGGATGAACTTATGGGCACTTTCTCTTCAGCTCCTCATGGTGTCATTCCAATAGAGAATACAAGAATGTACATTAGGGTTAAGATAGAGGAATTAAATCACATCAAATTGATTGATATGTGGCTAAATGAACTCACTGGAGGTGATTTCTTGGTAAAACTGAGTATTAAAATCTTGTAACAAAGAATTTGGATTATTGGAACAACTTTCCAAATTTTTGTTCTACAGTGGATGATCAGTATGTAAAATCGGTCCTCAACAAAATTCATGATCAGTTCTTATGGACCCAAGAGCCGCACCTGATAACTAAGTAATCAATCAAATCCATCTCCATAATTTTTGAATACAAATTAGTACCAGTGCTAAAAGAAGTGAAAAATGAAATGGTGATGAATCTCACCAATATAACTTTTGATAATAGGGCTCTCGGAACAAAACCTATCACAAATCCAGCCATGAAGTATGCATGCATAATGATTGGCCACAAAATATACTTCACCAACAAAGAGAATTCTATGTCTACCACAATGATTTATACTGGTTATGATATGACTGTAAATGGTGCAAATTATGATCTATGTGAGCTTCTTAGACAACAACTACTTGAAAATATAAGAATTTCAAAGGAGAAGAAGTATCCTTTCATGTTTGGTTCTTTGATTGTTTTCCTATTGTTCTACTTTCTCAAAATTCTTCCGAGACAATCTGGAACAGTGTGTTGGGACCCATCATGACCAGTTGCCCATCAGATTTTTGATCACATGTGTAAGCTGGGTGATGTGAACAATGCATAAAATTCCTTGATGAAATTCTTTTCAGTATTCAAGAAAAATATGAATGAGAGAGACAAAATTCCAAAGAATATTGTTGAAATATATAAGAGTGACATTATATTTCATGTGTCTTCTAATGAGTGTATGATAGAAGCGGTTGAACCCTGGATCATCTGGATTCAACCCCTGGGTTATGAGATTATAGAAGAAGAAGATGAAGGGTATGTGAAACTCTTATTTAACATATGCAAAGAAATCCATGGAAGTCCATTTGGAGCACAACAAGGCTACAAGGAAGAAAAATGTAAAGCAAATGCTCAAAAAATCTGGTTTCACAGATTAGAAGATAGCTCTAGGAAGATCCATTGGAGGATAAAGTCTGAAGAATCACCTAGTGTAAGGAGATCCGGTAGGACCCCTCCTTCCATACCATCTTCTGGATTAGTTGTAGTGAAGATTGAGCCCAACACTGCTAACAAAGGCAAAGGCCCTGCCTCTTTCAGACCCACTACTAGATCAGGAAAGAGAAAAGGTATTCCTTTGGTAGCCCCTGTTAAGAAAGGAAGAAAATAAAAGGCTACTAGGGATAATATTATGAGCATTACTGGTGATCAGGAGGAAGAGGAAGAAGATCCAAGTACAAAGATGACAAGAAAGAGAAGGGTGAGTGTTTCCTCCAGTGAAGGTGCATCGCAAGAAACCAGTGTTGGATCAAAGAAAGTTCACTATGTATCTTCCACAAAGGATGACGATGAGCATAATGTCAGTGATAATAAAACCAATGCAAAGAAAACCAGAGTTGTAGAATAATTTCCATTGGACCAGGAAGAACATAATTTCTCTCTGGAAAGACCTGGTTCCCCTCGTAAACTAGATGTTTTGGTAAATAATTTGGTAAATCAAGAAAACATGGTGAAATCTATAGAAGAAGTGTATGATTTAGTGGGAGAAGAAGATAAAGAAACAATAAAAATGGCTATCATCAAATATGCCATTATATTAGAATCTAAGTGGGATAATATTAGGATTAATGTTCCTAAAAAAGTATGGGATGTACTGATGAAGAGAAGAGCTGATGCGGTTGAGCTGGAAGAGAAAATAAGAAACAAAGAATATAAGGAGATTGCATCCTCTTTGTCTCCAGGTGATCTAGCAACTTTGAAGCATATTTGTGCTAATATTTTTAGGGTGAAGAGATGAGTCAATACTCTAATGAAAAGAGACAAGAAGGAAATCAAAGGGATAAGGAAGGAAACAATAAGTATTATCAGGAGTACAACAGTAAAGTATGGAATGATTGGTGCATCCAATTTGACACTTGAATCTAGAAAATAAACATCTAGGAAGTTGTGGAAGAACCTCCTTCTGGTGTTGCTTATGAAAATGTGCCTCTAGAAATGAATGACTCGAATACCCTTCCAAAAATAGATAGTATAGAAGTTCTAACGAAAATCAATACTGTTAATGAGGCTCCAGAAAATGAAAAATAGGTTGAAGAAAATGTTGAAATAGAAGTTCATAATGTTACCCCTTCGGTACACCCTAAAGAAGAGGAAAAAGATAAATCTGAAGAAGAGGAAAGAGATAAAGCAGAAAAAGAAAAAGTAGAAGAGGAAAAGATAGAAGGAAAGGAAATGGAAGAAAAGAAAGAAGAGGAAGAAGGAAATAAGATATCAGATGATATTGCTGGAAGGAATCAAGAAGTAGCTCTATAGGCTATGGAATCACAAAATTCCACTGGAGAATCCTCCTCGAGTGATGATGTATTGAAGGGAATATTGTCTAAGCAGATTAGATTCCAACTCATAATTCCTCCAGAACTCTTGCAGCTTCCAATGAATCAAGGTTTTGCAGATCTAAACAAGATTTCTTCAGTACATAAAATGGTATTAGTGTTGGAAAAACAAGGATAGACAACTGAGAGTGGGGGGTAAATTAGTTGTTACCAAAATCAAACTTATTCAACATTAATCAAACTTTAATCTTAGATCTGATAATTAACAATGCATGCATAAATCAATAACACATCAGAGACACATGAACACCAATATTTTATACATGGAAACCCTATTAGGCAAAAAACCACGGTGTATGTTAGTCCACAAGATTATACCCTATTACAAGTATAATGAAGAATGAATAGGGAATGCACTTGCATTCAAGCACACTACCTAGAGCTCACTGCTCAGAGGAAGGCTCACTACCTTACATACAATAATTAGATTAAATCAATCTGATGAGGTTGAATTGAGAAATTAGTGTCTACAAAAGCCTGATGACAGTTTCAGTTAGGCACAAAAAAACTTCTACACACTCTTCCACACTTTGCTCAATCTCTTTCACACTCTGCTCTACTCTTGAATGATTTGATCTTTATTCACACATGTACACCACATACACACACCGAGCATACATCAAAATGAGGAAAATAACCGCTCGAATATATCCGCTACATGGATTTACATCAACTACTCTGTCAACCACAAACAAAGAATAAATTACAACTATCAGCCTCAAAACATAAGTAAATATTAATGTGCACCAATACAAGTCGGTCACAACATAGTGAGGACCCAAATAAATACCTTCTAACATGGCAAACAATAAAAAAAAATAATATTCATGGATCCGCAACACATTACCACCATCACATGTTAGCCAAGAACATGAAAACTCGAGCACACATCAAAAAATTCTTCAATCACAATCAGTCCGATCAATTTGGATGTATAGCAAGGATAGAGCACAATCTAGACTCATCCATGAATGTCATAGGTACATGCTCAACAACTGAAATTTCTAGAATTTCATCCTCTTCTTCCAAGAATAGCTGCTACAGTAACAGAATGACTGTAGGAACATTGAGCTTTATAACTTTCTCAAATATTGATGCATACCACTGAAAATTTTGTACAACATACTATATAGACTCAACAACAACCCCTTTAAAGCACACCTTCTGATTATCAACTTACAACACTTTCCACCACTATGATCTTCTCAGCTTCACTAGCTACCAACAATATATTTATTACAATTTTCTCAATCTCCTTGACATATACAGTCTTTAGAATCACCAATTCTAATAGTGTTGACATCAATGACAACCGCATATCAAAAAAATAACCACAACATCTAACAATCTCCCCCTTTGGAATTGATGGCAACACATGATGTGAAAAATACCATCAACCCAACTAGCTTTTCTCCAACAATCTCCCCCTTAGATTGTGCATTCTTTTCCTATTTTTCCTTCCACTTTATTCTTCTCCCATTTTTTTCACTTTTCTCCTCTCCCCCTTTGACATCAATGGAAAAGGAAAACATGCTCTAATCACATATATGAATCATTTGACTACTCCCCCTGAGTAGCAACCACTACAACATCAATCTGGAATAAGATATGGCTATGATTTCATGGACTAATGCAAAGACCTGCATCTTAGTTCAGTTTAGGAGGGGAAATCACCCCTAACTTGCCTCTGAAGTACTTAAAGTATCCTTAGGCAATGGCTTAGTAAAGATGTTTGCAATTTTCTCATTGGTAGGTATATACTCCAATCTAACTTCTTTGCCACTTACTTTATCTCTCAAGAAGTGATATTTGATGGATATAAGCTTTGTCTTTGAATGCAACACTAGATTCTTAGAAATTTTATGGTGCTTGAATTGTCATAGAATATGGAAATGGGTTCTTCATACTCAATTCTAACATCTCTCAACATATGCTTCATCCGCAATACTTGAGTACAACTGTTTGCAGCAACAATATATTTTCCCTCAGCAATAGATAATGAAATGAAATTATGTTTTTTTCTTAGCCAAGATACCAACTTCTTCCCTAAGAAGAATGCACCGCCACTAGTACTCTTCCTATCATCCACATCTCCTACCCATTCAGCATCAGTGAAAGTGCTCAAGATAAGATCATCATCCCTAGGATACCAAAGACCAAGATCAACTGTCCCTTTTAGGTAGTTGAAGATTCTTTTCACATCAGTCAAATGAGACTCTTTAGGATCAGCTTGATATCTAGCAATAGGGGTAAAATTTTCTTCAAAATCAATACCTTCCATCTATGAGTACCCTTTGCAAACTAGTCTTGCTTTGTTTCTAACCACTTCACCTTGTTCATTCAGCTTATTCTAAAACACCCATTTGGTTCCAATCACATTTTTGTTTTGAAGTCGAGGAACAAGATCCCATGTATCATTTTTCTCTATCTGCATTAGTTCTTCTTTTATGGATTCCATCCAATATTCATCTTTGCATGCTTCATTGATATTTCTAGGCTCAGTTTTTGAAATTAGACACTACTCTTCTAAAATTCTTCTTCTAGTTTGCACACATTTTCTCTTATCTCCTATGATCTAACTGTTAGAATGATTTCACCTCACATACTTGGGAGTTTTAGGATTTTCTCTAACTTCTTGTTTTTGTGTTCTTTCTTTTGCACTTCTACTAGTTTTTACTTCTTGATTCTCTTGCTTCACCAAAACAATTTGAAGTTGATTTTGTGTCTAAACAATATTTCCATTGTTAGCACTATCATGTTGATCATCTGAATCATATCCACTACATCTAGATGGTCTACCAATATCTTCATTAGCTTTGGTATTTGCACTTTCAACCATTTTCTTCAATCTTTTATTAAAGAACCAGTCTTTTAGTAGAGTAACCTAGAAATATTCCTTCATCACTTCTAGCATCAAACTTTACTATATCATCATCTCTCTTGATGTAGAATTTTCTTCCAATTTTTTTGAAATACTTGATAGTAGGCTTATAATCAAACCATAGTTCAAAAGGGGTCCTACCAAAATTACTATTGACATTCACCCGATTAATGGTATACACAACAGTACTTACATCTTCTCTCCTGTAGAAATGAGGAACATTTTCTTCCAACATCATGGTTCTAGCAGTGTCTAGAATAGTTTTGTTCTTTCTTTCAACAACTCCATTTTGTTGAGGGGTCCGAGGAGTAGATAATTGTCTTTGGATTCCATGCTCTTCATAGAAAGAATTGAATTACCGAGAAGTGAATTCACCACCTCTATCTAACCTTAGGCATTTGATCTTTTGACCTGTCCCATTTTCTACCATAGATTTGAAGCTTTTGAACTTTTGTAATGCTTCATGTTTTTCTCTTAAGAAAGCAACCCATATCATTCTAGAACAATCATCAATAAGTAACATAAAGTACCTTTCACCTTGTAGACTTCTGATTCTGGATGGACCACATAGACCAGTATGTATCAAGTACAGTACTCCATTAGAGCTATATTGTTTGCTCTGAAAAGAACTTCTAGTCTACTTTCCCATTTGACATTCCTTGCACATAGTGTTAGTAGGCTTCACTAACTTAGGAAGATCTCTGACTGCTTGAGTAGAGCTTATCTTGACAATGTTATCAAATTTCACATGACACAACCTCCTATGCCATAACCAACTTACATCAATTTGAGAAATTAAAAAACTTTCACTATCAACACTCAAGTGAAAAATACTACCTTTTGTCTTTGTACCTGAAGCAAACATATTTCCAGAACTTCCCCTTATTCTACACTTACCATCCTTGAAATGAAGATTGTAACCCTTGTCTACCATTTGTCCAACACTCAACAAGTTATGCTTTAAGCCGTCTACATAAAGAACATCATCAGTATTGTGCTTACCACTAAAATAAATAGTGCCTCTACCATGAATCACACCAGAAGTGTTGTCTCCAAATCTTACAACACCACCATCGTAGTTTTCCAAGCTTACAAACTTTCTTTTATCACCAGTCATATGATGTCAACATCCGCTGTCAATTACCCACTCATCCTTTTCTTCAATTTTTTCTGCAAGAGCTTTCTCAAAATTCACATTACTAGTAGATTTAGTGGACACCTGACCATTTTCTTTGATATCAATGAATACCCATTCATCTTCATTTCCAGTTTCTTTATCATATTCTTCATCAATTACACCTTCTTCAACATAGTAACATTTCTTTTGAAATCTAGTCTTCTCAGGTTTGTACTTAGAAACTCTTTCAGGACATCTTGATGAAAAATGACCTATCTTACTACAAGAAAAACATTTGATAGGTAACTTTCCTTTGTCCTTACCATGACCTCTGGCTTCTCTTTTCACAATCAATGCTTTCAGTTCTTCTAATTCTTTTTCTTCATCTTCAATCTGTTTCATCTCATCTTCATACTTGAATGTCCTTTTGGGACTCTCTCCCAGATCATATCTCTGCTTTATTTTCCCAAATACAATAGCCTTGAATGCATATTCAATCTTGGGAGCAGATTCACCAAATTCACTTAACTCAAAGGCAACAAGTTTTCCAATTAGCATGTCTCTTTTCACATTTGTCACTGTCCCGAGTTCATCAATAGCATGAGCTCTTGTTTTGTAGGAAGGGGGCACAGATCTAAGTATTTTAGCTGCAATCTCTTCTTCATCCAAGACTCCACCAACACATCTAATGCTCATCACCAGTTCATTTATCTTTTGAGAGAAAGAGAGGATGTTCTCATCTTCACTCATCTTCACATCCTCCCACTTGCCTTTTAGACTTTGTAGCTTATCACTTTTCACTGGTGCATCTCCTTCATATAATGTTTCCAACTTTTTCCAGATCTCATATGCAGTCTTCAATCCTATCACATTTTTCATCTTTGAATTTGTTAAAGCACTCAACAATGCTTCTATAGCCCTAGTATTAACATTTGCTTTCTTGATATCATCTTTAGAGGAGGGACCATTCTGAGGAATAGTATATGCACTCTGTGTGATCTTCCAAAAAGGTTCACCAATGCACTTCAAATGACACTCCATTCTGAATTTCCATAAAGAGTAGTGTGTACCATCGAATCTAGGACTATCCTTTTTGTATGGTGCCATTTCGGATGACCTCAAGTTGTTAGGATTCTTCAAAGGAACTAGCTTTGATACCAATTTTTGTAAAAACAAGGATAGACAACTGAGAGGGGGGGTGAATCAGTTGTTACCAAAATCAAACATATTCAAAATTAATCAACCTATAATCTCAGATCTAATAATTAATAATGTAAGCATAAATCAATAACACATCAAAGATACATGAACACCAAGATTTTATACATGGAAACCCTGTTAGGGGAAAAACCACGGTGGATGTTAGTCCACAAGATTATACCCTGTTAGAAGTATAATGAAGAATGAATAGGGAATGCACTTGCATTCAGGCACACTACCTAGAGCACACTACTCAAAGGAAGGCTCATTGCCTTACATACAATAATCAGATTAAATCCATATGATGAGGTTGAACTAAGAAATTAGCTTCTACAAAAGCCTAATGACAGTTTCGGTTTGGCACAAAAAAAATTCTACACACTCTTTCACACTCTGCTCTTCTCTTGAATGATTTGATCTTTATTCGCACATGTACACCACATACACACACCGAGCATACATCAACATGAGGAAAACAATCGCTCTTATATATCTGCTACACAGATTTACATCAACTACTTGGTCGGCCACAAACAAAGAATAAATTACAACTGTCGGCCTCAAAACATAAGTAAATCTTAATGCGCACCAACACAATTCAGTCACAACATAGTGAGGACCCAAATAAACACCTTCGAACATGCCAAACAATAAAAGATTAACCTTCATGGATCCACAACATGCTACCACCATCATGTCGGCCAAGAATATGAAAACTTGAGCACACATTGGAAAAATCTCTTATCATGATCATTCTGATCAATGTGGGCATACATCAAGGATATAGCACGATCTAGACTCATCCATGAACATCACAAGTACATGCGCAAAAACTGAAATTTCTAGAATTTCATCCTCTTCTTCTAGGAACAACTACTATAGTAATAGAAAGACTGTAGGAACATAAAACTTCATAACTTTCTCAAATATTGATGCGTACCACTAAAATTTTTGGAAAAAATACTAGATAGACTCAACAAAAATCCCTTTAAAGTGCACCTTCTGATTATCAACTTACAACACTTTCCACCACTCTAACCTTCTCAGCTTCACTGGTTGCCTGCAGTATATTTATTATAATTTTCTTAATCTCCTCAACATATACAATCTTTAGAATCACCAATGCTAATAGTGTTGACATCAATGAAAACCACATTTTAGCAACACAACCACAACATCTAACAATTAGGTGATGCATTTCATGCATCCGGTAGAAGAGAAATATTAGAAATGCATCAAAAGGGAACCAAGCTCATTGAAGATTCTATTAAGGCTTTGTAGGATGTTACACCAGATGCGTTTGTGGATACATCTCTTGCTCCGATTGAAAATCTGAAACTCTTATTAGACTCCTTCAAGGAGCATGCCACATAACTTGTTGAGAAAACAAAATAGGATGCAGAATAGAAATTGGGTGAGAAAAGGCTATTGATCCTTCATGACAAGTGTGCTTTGGCACATACCAATTTGGAAAAGAGACTTGAATCTATAAAGGCTTGTGAATCTGAAGCTAACTCTATGTTTTCATATTGCATAAGGTGGCTTGATGCCACACAAAGCATAAAATATCACATGGACTCCATTGAGTCCTAGTTTACCGCTATCTCCAGTACCTACAATTTATCCATGGATAGAGATAGATCATCTTGGAATTCTATTTTTGTGCATAGAGAAAATTTTTTCATGCTACAGAAGCAAAAGGAAGGGATAATCAGAAAATTTGGCTTGCTTGGTGACATTGTAAGGATGGAGTATGCTTTGGTAGCCAATGATTTGGCCAATACTGAGAAATTGGATAAGATCAATCTGACCTTGGATACTCTGAATGAAGTTGAAGAAATTTTTATTGCTCTAGAATCTTTGAAAAAAATGTTGATATTTGCTAAACAGAGTTAGGAGAATAGAAAAGCAGGCTGGCATGGCATTCTTCAGGAACTTCAAAGTGCTCCGTCCTCTGAGTAAAATGTGTTTTTACATTGCTTGGGATAAATTCCTTAGGGGGAGTTTCAGTAGTTTGATTCCCTATGCTCTACATACCGGACTATGTGTATATTTTTTTTTCATGTTTTTTGGTCAACCTTTGTCTTTGATGTCAAAGGGGGAGAATGGAAAGAGAAAGAGAATATAGAAGTCTATAAATTATTTTGGCACATGTTTCCATCAATGACAAAGGGGGAAATTGTTGGAAGAATGAAGAAGTTCACATCTCTTGATATAGTTTTTGTTGTCATTGATGTCAACATAATATGTGAGTTGCAACTGCAAGTTTCAAAGTCATTGTAATCTAGTATTCTGAATCGGTAATACAAAATCATCCTCTGGTATTTTGCTCTGGATTTCCTCTCTGGTAATTGTTGCTATCTCATCTTTTGGGAAATGGTATGTGGGTGTTGAAAGAATGCATGAACAATATTTCATGCATATAGATGCTCGTGGTGGTCACAAATATCTTTTTGTTGATTACATTTTTACTATTAGGTCTATTGCTAGCAAGCCTAACAAGCGGTTGAAGATGAAATGAATTAATTTTTTATTATACATGTTGTCACATGCCACATGGTTAAATTGGTTTTTAGGAAGTTTTGTGTCTACTTTGAGCTGACCTGATTTATAAATTATGGGAAATAAAATATATACAAGATGATTTTTAAGATAAGAAGTGTGTCTATGTTGGTGTATGCAAATGTTAGTGGATTATGTGTGAATGTGAAAAGAGCGAAGAGTGATCTACTAGCATGCAAATTTATTGTGCTACAAAGGAACTGAATCTTCACTAGTGGTGTACTTTCATCAGTTCATCTCTAGCGGTTAGCCATTTTGTTTCTACAATTTTGTAGGCAATGAGCCTCCATTTTTGGATAGTGAGTTCTGGCAATAAGCCACCCTTTTTATAATATCTTATAACTCATTATACTATATTGTGAGTTAATCCTCATCGTGGTTTTTCCCATTCTGAGTTTTCCACATAAAAATCTTGGTGTCTCTTGTGTTACATGCTTCATGTTCAGTTGATGCTTTTGTTTGTCCTAATTATCATATGCATTGGATTAATTGGATGGTACTTGTTCAATAAGTTGAAGTATATATTGATTCACCTCCCCTCTCTATATATTGGATATTTAATACCCCATTCTGGTATTACCATCACAATCAGATTTTGGACCGACACCAAACCCTTGACATAGTTGTAAGTTCTATTAATTGGTGTCATTCTGATCTGGGCTTCCAACATAGTGTCGGGGTTGAAACTCAGAGTTAACCTTTCCCCATTCATATTCCATAGATTCGGTTCCAATCTATTTTTTTATTCTAATTTCTGATATATCTAATCGAGATCAAAACTCAGGGTGATGCTTAAACTTGTTCAATGTTTTGAATTCAGTGCCAAACTGTTTCCTGATTCTGATGTTTGATAAGTAATCAGAATAAGAACTTGAAGTGATCCCTCAAATGATCTCGTTTGAAGATTGTGAGTGCCTACTACCATCCCGATCCCGATTTCAAAACACATTACATGATCAGACCATAGAATGAAATTAAACCATGTTCATCACTATAGGTGTAGGTGTTGAACCAAAACCCGATTCTAATGTCTAGTAGAATTGAACAGTGTTGTATTAAGTTTAGGTTCAATTTTTTCTTTGATCCCAACTTCTGATATAGTTCAGTATTGTCCTTAGAATGATCAGGTGCTTGGTTCTATCTTGAACCTGAATATTGAAAATGCTAAATTAACTTATAAAATGGGTTTTTTTCTAGAATGAATGGAGATTTAATATGAATGCTTGTGCTAATATTTTCTTCACATGTCTTCTCTTTTTTTGATAATGGTCATTATTGTAGGTGATTAACAAATTTTTGATTCAAAAGAAGAAGTTATCAATGAAGGAACACCAAAGGGAACAAGGGTTAAAAATATGAAACTAGAACAGGTTCCTGTTACAATGAAATTCAAGTTCTAGGGGACCCCAATACCATCTAATTTTGGTTCTAAGGTCATGAATATTACTGATACTTTGGTAGGCCACATTGATCTTAAGTAGTTTTATGATGATACATTTTTAGAACATGCTACCCCAAGGGCAAAGACAATTGATGATTCCAGGTTAGCACATGTGGCTACTTTCCATATTGTTGTGCAATGTCTAGAGTTCATTTTGACTATTGCACATGCTTACAATCCAGCTCAAAAATAGTGCATTGATTCAAAAGGAAATGTGATCATTGATTTAACTCTGGTTATGATTAGACTAGTTTTTGATCCTCCTCCTCACCCTAACCCCAAGATTATGTTTGAAGATGATGCACTCAAACACTGGGAAGTAGATGAGGAAGGAAAAAAAGGATCATTAATAAGAGGTGGCTTAAGACAAAGAAGAATTCAATAAAGAAGATGCCACCCAAGCTTAAAAGGTCATATTTTTTTATGATATTGGTGACATGATTACATTGTTGGCAAGGTTATTTGGAAAGGAAGTATCATACCTTTGAGCATTGGATTTTTCCATTTATTCAACTGATTCTAGATGGGAAACAATATTTGGATTGGGGATAGATAATTTTAGACAATACCCATGATCAAATGATGAAAGTAAGGGGAACCAAGACATTCTACATGTCTTCATATGTGATCTATTATGCTACAATAATGGGACAGTTTCTGAGGTTAACTACTATAAGATCAAAGGATGATGGTTATAATCAAAATAAATTATGGGAGCACTATGACTAGTTAGAGTTGAAGGCAATAGAGAGACATTTTAAAAGAGTCAATGATGTATTTTTATATGTTATCATCAATCATCTCACAGGGGATGTTGGTTTCAGGTTGTTGTGGGAGGTAATGAAATTTATTCAAGAGTGGGGGTTATTGGTTTATCCAATACCCCAAATCCACCTATTCAAACTATTTGGATATGACAAGCACCCTTTAAAATTACCAAGGTGTTGTGGTGATAGATGGATCTTGATGGATTTTTCTCATCAAGAAACATAGGTTAATGCCAAGTTCTCTACACAACATAAGGCTAGTTTCCACTCATTCCTAATGCAATTGGGGTTTTATTCTTGTTCCTCTTCCATAGTAGCTAAGCCAACAACAAAGGAGTTTCAGTCCATGAATCTCAAACATCATACATCCAGGAAGGAATTTGATCCTAAGAGGAAAATGAATTGTTTATATGCTTCAAATTTTCCCCTCATTTGACCACTTCTTGAGGAATTTTGGGTGAATTTGCAAGATCAGTTTGAAGTAAGAACAAGGGTATATGAAATATTGACCATTCCCCAAATGAAATAATTTGAGGTTACAAAGGATATACCAAAAGTCACCATTGATGATAGGATGACTCTTGTTCCTTTCTATGGAATGGATAAAGTGGCCACCAAGGATTTGGAGCTAATCAATTGGATGGAGGAGGAAACCAATATTCATAAAGTGTCACAAGTAGTGGTTGATAGAAGCCTGAAATGAATTAACCTCTATCTAAAGGAACCAAGACTTAAAGATTCAAGGAAGAAGGATTCTTGCATTGAGCCCACTTCCTCCACTAAAACAAGGTAGTACAAGAGGATAAAGAAAAAATTTGTAGCTACGGAGGCAACCATGGAGGAACCTACTCAAGAAAAAGAAGAAACATTGGTGAAGAAGGTCACTAAAGCCATTGAAAAGGATAAGGTTACTTATCAAATTGCTATTGTAGGAGTCATATCAAGTCTTGGTACCACCCACATAGATATTGTATACCCTAGGGAAGAAACTACTAAGGAGGGACCTTCTACTATCCCTATGAAAACTAAGGATACTCCTCCAACTACACCATCAACATCAGGAGCAACAACTAGTAAAGAAGAGAGGCCCCTACTAATTGATGTGGCAGATTCACCTATGCCCTTAGACTCTGAGAAAACTCTACCTCAAGAAGAAGAAAAAGAATAATGGGAAGAATATCTTGAGAGGGCCAAAGAGGAAGTTGGAGAGGAAGACACTAGGTTTGAGGAAGGAAGCCTTTGGGGTGAGGCTACAATGAATGATGTTCTAATAGAAGAAGAGAAGAAAGAAATATTGGAAGATTCTCAAAAATAAGTTGTCAAAGAGTTAGCTGAAGAAGAAGAACAAAAAAGAAATAAAGATGAAGAGATAGCTTGGAAAGAGGAGGCTACAAAATCCTAGAAGGAAGCTGAAGAAGAGGCTCATGCATGAGAATTGGAACAATAAGAAAAATATGAGCAAGACAAGGCAAAATAAGAGGAACTCTGTGTAATGGAGTTAGAACAACAAAGATTGAGAGATGAAGAGGAGGCTATACAAAGGAAGAAGAGATGAAAAATATAGAGGAAATTAGAGCTCAAAATGAGAAAAAGGAACAGGAAAGGCTACAAAAAGAACAAGAATAACATGATAAGATTTCTTCTAAGAAAATAGTAGAGATAAATTTTTCTACACCTCCTTCATCAACACCTCCTAGTGCTCAATAGGTAACAACTCAGTGCACTGCCCCTACTTGGCTTAAATTGAATCTTGAGAAGAGACAACAAATTCAAGCTCGGCTAGTGACTTGGGATGACATGGTAAAAGAAGTTGACAAAGTGAAGCCTAAGAAGAAACCCTATGTTATTCACTCTATGAGGATCATTGATGATGGAGACTTGGTAGCAGATATAGCTACCCTAGTGGCAGATAAATATGACAGGGAACTGCAAGCTTTAGATTATCAAGTGAGCATTGTTAATCTAGGTAAGTAGACAAGAAATCAATAGATAAATATCATTGGCATTGTGGCTACCACTAGCAAGTCATGATTGATCAAAGACAAGCAAGCTAAGGATGAGATTAAAGCTTGGGTAGGATAGGTGAAAGTTTTTCTAAAAGAATTGATTGCATCCACTCCTAAATAGCCAACACCATCAAAAGTTATTATTTTAAAGAATCGCCAAATGCTAGATGAGTTGACTGAAATAAAAAGGAAATCCCAAATGATGGAAAAGTGGATTGACCTTCTGAAGGACACAAAGGATCTTTTCACTACTGGTTCAAATACTTATAAAAAGGTAGGTGATTTGATCAAGTTCTTGGGAGAATATATTAAGTTGCTAGGATTTGAAGAAGATCAATATATAAGGGATCTGAAGAAGTTGAGAATATTGAAAAGGGTTCCCAAGGAAGATGTAATTGAATATTCCATTTTGGAACATTAAGATTTTGGTTATCTGGAAAAATGTATGAATATACCGATCTTTAAAACAAAAGTCCTCATGGAACATTGAAGAATATTTTAATAGGCTCAATAGGATTTGTTTGATGAGTGAAAGGTCGTAAAGGGGATTATTGTTGAATTGATTGCTAAGGAGGCTTCACCAAGTGTTAGTTTAATTTATTTATAGGAAATTAAAGATAAGTGGAATAATAAATTGGAGAAGATGATTAAGAAAGGAGATGATGATGAAGGGATTCTTTTGGATAATCTTATGCATATTAGATTTTATGTATGAGATGTTGCCTGGAATGTTACCCAGCTATAGGATATATATACAACCACCACCAAGGAGTATGAAAGAGCGATGTTCAAGGTGGAATGGGTGGATGTGCATAAAGAGGAAAATATAAAATAGATTTTTAATAATATGGATGATTATTTTAAACATAAGGCATCCAAAACAACTAAAAGTAGCTAAGTGGAAAGGGAATATTCTATTTTTTGAAAACGGGTGAAGTCATAAATGTCAACTAGCTCCAATCACCCTTTCGACATAAACATCTCAAGATAAGTTTTGGGACAAATAGATAGATCTAGTTCAATTTCGATGGGCCAAAGACTGGGTTTGATGATCAACAAAAGACAAATCCATAACTCTCAATCAACCTTTGAGTAGATTGGCACAAGGCGCACTCTACAGCTTCAAGAATTTCAACAAAAGGAAAACTCAGACTCAACCAAAGACGCCCCTATTATTGTGGACCTAGGCCCCGAATTTGTGGATTTTTGGTGTAGGGGCATCCAATGACATTCTAAAAATTGAGCCAGTTGATAGTGAAGTTGTAGAGGTCGATGGTGTAGTGAAGTTCTATTTGATGGATATCTCCATATCATGAGAATGAGAGGCCACAGATTAAAGGGTTTGTTGGCAAGTGGGTCTAGTTTATCCATCAGAAGCTTCAAAGTTTCACATGAAGACCTAAAATAATTATGAGCATCTAAGTTTTGATAGTTGTTATGTCGCTCAATTTGGTGAACCTGAAAGGAGATGATGTGATTCCAATAAGTGGAGTTGTTGTGGATGTTTCCAGAACATGTGTTGTTGGTCCACATCAATCGTGGTGCTCACAATTGGTGATTTTCCTTTGAGAGTTCATATTTTCCATATTCTTGGTCGACAAGGTGTTGGTAACGTGTTGTGGATCTTCGAGGATTAAATTTTGAAGGTGTTTCATGTTTGAGGATGTTGATTTGGGTCCTTTCTTTGTTTGGGATGACATGGATGGATTTGTATTGATGATTGCTTATGGATTAGGGTCAACAGTTCACACATCTTTTATATTTTGTTGAAGCCGACATGTTATTGAGGTTACCCCTAGATGCAAATATATATGACCAATTGTTTATACCATTAAGGGAGAGGTGAAGG
This sequence comes from Sequoiadendron giganteum, assembly GCA_007115665.2. Taxonomy (NCBI): domain Eukaryota; kingdom Viridiplantae; phylum Streptophyta; class Pinopsida; order Cupressales; family Cupressaceae; genus Sequoiadendron; species Sequoiadendron giganteum. The sequence continues at coordinate 489,334,988 of CM021106.1, forward strand.
AAGTGGGAGGCCTAATGTGAATAATGTTCTAATCTTGTGAAGGTTGAACCCATCAGATGGGGTTTGGGATTGATTGTGTGAAGTAATTAAGTAGGGTGGTGAGGTGTTATGATCTGAAAGGGTCATAGATCAAAGGATTTGAGAAGTATATGAGAGATCTTTGATGGTAGATGTTATTGTTGGAATGGTTTGTAATTCCTGGACTATGGCCTAGCATCTGTAAAGCCTGAGTGGCATGTGTAATATGTTTTTGTGATCATAATATAATGAGGGATGAGGTTTGAAGGTTGGCTTTTTTCCTTTGAGGGTTTTCCCAAGATAAATCTTTGTGTTATGTGCTCTTGAATTTTTATTATCTTTATGTGGATTATCTGTTAGCTTCCATTGCATATCTACATATCTGAGTGATATTTGTGTTAGACTACAAGGTGGGACAGTCCCTAACCAGATCCTCCTACCTTCATATAGATTTGTTTAAAGATCTGGTTGGAGAGCTAGTTGAAGAGTTGATTGAAGAGTTTATCAGAGTAGGTTGCAAACCAAAAAATCTGGTGATGAGAGCTAGTTGTGAACCTTGAGTGGGTTTTCATCCTTGTGGCATTCCTTGGGTGAACATATCATCAATTTGAGGCAAGCTATAAGTGTGTTCAATAGATCATTAAGAGAGACGGAATTGAAACCTTGTAGTTAGATCGTCGAGTTGAGGTAGTTGCACTTGAGCAAGGGAAAAGATGTCGTTGAGAAGGATGAACCCTAGAAGATTAGAGAAGATGATGGAGGACTTTAAAAATGACATGAGGAATGAGATCTGAAACATCTTGGGTGGTTTGAGGAGGAACCCTGAATCAGAGGATGAATATGAAGA
>CM021106.1:489335952-489469807 GCA_007115665.2 Sequoiadendron giganteum
AGGAATCTCTATCATAACTGGTCAGTTAACTAGTTCTAACTCATATGCATGAAAGCATTTATTAATTAAATATATTTATTTAATTAATTAATTCATGTATGCATTCAAATTCTTTATTCTTTGACTTCTAACTTTGTCTTTGACATTCAAAGTCCATTTCTTCTATTTTCGAAGACTCTTAACTCAAGATTAAATTGTTTATTTAATCTGGAACTCTTGTTCTTTCTATTTTCAAAAAGTCTTGACACAAGATTAAGTTATCATTCTAATTTAATCTTTATCTTGCAAAATTTTCTAACTCATGTTCTATCTGACACATAATTCACTTCACATGACATTCATCAATCTCATCCATCGATCTCTCGTTGAATCTAAGCGGATTGTTCGAAAACCCAAAATCTATAACATGGCTTGTCATTATCATTATTCCTCCTCCCGAAAACAATACACTTTTGTGAAGAAACTTAATTTTTGATATTTTGCTTAGACATTAAACAAGGTTATGCTTGCATCAATACTAAAAACCTGAGGGCAAGAATACTGAAACAACAAAATGGAGAAGGGAAATCGAGATAATTCGGAGTGGATGCATATTCAGTGAGATCTTTTCAATTATTTGTTTTGATTTATTCATGTTCCTTTACTCGGTCTTTGTTGTTTTGATTTAGATTATTTGTTAGATTAGACTTGATCATTTTAATCTGTGTAGCTATAGCATTAATCTTTCCAGAAAATCTACATTACATTTGGTGAACCCGATGTGAACACGCTTCAAATTCGCATATCATCTTTCCATTTTTCCATGTTTTATTTTGCAGGTTATTGTACGGCACACCGCATCCACTCAAATAAACGACGCATTTGTCTTTGCGAACCACATCTACTACATTTCGCAACACATCTGCCATTCTACACTGCATCCATGACACTTTCCACTGCATCCGCTTGTCAACAATTTGCATCGCGTCCGACTGTCAACATGAACTGCATCTGCCTATCAACATTGCCCCGCATCTGTGACTCGAAAAGCTGCATCTGCCTGGTAAAAAAAAAATCACTTTTTTTATTAACTTTCGTACATTCGTGTTTTCATTTTTCATTTTTCGTGTTATTTTGTTTTTCGCTCATGTTTGTTTACAGCTGTGTTAAGGTGGATTAACTTAGTTTTTGTAGGACGAAGCATAGAAGACCAAATAAAACCAAAAACCAATATTTTCTACAAGACGAAAGCCGAAAAAAAAAACCAAAAAAACTACTGATCAGTTTGCATGCACGACCTAATGAATTTATTTTATTTAAAAATCTTTCTGTTTGGTAGATAAATCAGTGTCATTGGAATTAAAAAGAATCAATGTTTGCTTTGTCTAGTGCGAAAGCACATTTTGTCACCCTTTACGATTCGGTATATCGAAGTATCCTCTCTCCTTGCACAGTCATGCAATCCTAGGTGTAAGAGAAATGGTTACTAAATCTAGAATTTGGGCCTGTCTTTGTGGGAAAAAGTACTCACCCCAAGATGACTCAGACCGGTAACAGTCTTTAGCCAGCAACTTCCACCCGGTATATAAAAATGGATTTCTGGGAGAAACCCCATAAATCACGCTCACTATTTTGAGGAGAAGGGCAAAAATGGTCTCTCGTCATACTGGATGGTGCCCCACAAATGGAATGCCCTTACTAAAAACCATGTTGTAGTTTTGCCAAAATCCTACCTATTTGCTGGTGCAGCAAGTTCGGACTTGTGAAGTTGTCTTACATTCTTAAAGTTCATGTGTGGAGATGAGATGTATGCGATGGGAGTTTCATGGGTATAGTAGCTTGGTCGCCTCGTATAAGTGAGTGTCATGGAGGGGAGCCAGTGGGGTCAACCTACTAGTCATCCGCCTTGAATATGCGTAGCTAGATTTATCCAAGTAAGAACTCAGTAAATATTGTCCAAAAAGCCTAGGTTGTAAATGTTTTTTGGTTTTAACAGATCTATCACTACAAACTAAAAACACATTGATTTTTGTGCTTGTTTTTTCTGTATTTGTCAAAACACTTGATCATCAAACGAAGTCAGTTGAAACACAATCTTCAGAAAAATGCAACTGTCAAATTGAGTTGCAACTGTCATTTTTAACACCACATTTGTTCTAGTGGGTCACAATTTTTAGGTTAAATGCCACATGTGTCTATCAACAAAGTCCACTTTTACACAGTTTAGATATTATGAGCCACAACTGTCAATTTTTGAGTCGCATGTGTATATGCAAGCCGCATCTGTTAAACAAAAAACTGCAACCATCTGTCAAAATTTTTAGGTTCATAGAATCCATATTCCAAGTCGCAACTGTTATCGTGAGTCACATCTATCAAAACATAAACCACATCTGTCACAAGTCAAAATTACCAGTCGACATTCGAAACCTCTTTTTAGTCAAATCACCACATGTGCATGTTAAACTGCTTCTGTCAAATGTAGAACCGCATCTGATAGGTGAACCGCATTTTACTGTCAACAAAAAACTGAGAAAACTTCAAACCAAGTCTGAAAACATAACTGTCATTTTTTGCTTTTGTTTCTTAAGATCAACCTTGGATAGAAATTGAAAAAAAATTGCTCAAAACCTTGCATCATTAGGTGTCATATACATCCTAGTCATAGTCATCCTAAGTTGCATGCATATAGATACTTCCTACGAAATTGCATATCGTTAGAATAGATAACTTTCCTCGTCATTGGACACGTTCATGTTCTGGTTTGTCACAATCATTGAACCTAGTCACTTTGGTCCTATTACTGAATCTTTCCAGCTCAATAGTCTAGTTTAGGAAATTCATCTTGTCAATTGTCTGTCCTACAATCAGGTTCCTTGGTCAAATTCAAATCCTTGCATGCATTTATTCCATAGGTGGTAGGTTATACCCATTTTAGAATCATTTACCATCATAATCTACTCAAGATTTTGAATACTGTTCGTCCTACCATACGTCATCTTAGTATACGTCATTTTAGAAATCTTTAGCAACATCCTTTATTGTCAGAAAATCCAAAAAAACATAGCAATAAGACATATCAGTTTTGGGACATAGTTTGCATTACCCCATTTTGAGCAAATTTTCATGGTCGAAACAAGGTCTCAAAAGAAACAAAAAGCAATGTCGGACCCTAACGAATTTTTCAATCCTTTTGCAAATCAACCATTAGGGAAAGAAAGACCACACAAACCTTTGCTTCAAAAACACGTCACTAGAGACACACATGGAAAAATTTATATTGAAGACATAGATGCCATTGTGCAAGATCCTAAATTTCCATCCTTTATGGATGAGTGTTTGGCAAATGATCCCCAACGATATCTACCAAAGTTGCTATTAGAAGGTTCCATACTACCACCAGGATTTGATATTCATACTTTGAAAACATCGTCTACTCAACCAATACAAACTGTGATGACAAGTGTTTCTATTCCCCAAATTACCACAACAATACCAACTGGCATACCAACTCAAACATCGTCAAATGTGAACCCAACCCATTTCAACATAACACAAGGTTTTTAATTTACTGCGGGAGCAACTTCATCCAACCCCTTTGGCAACAACATGACTGGTAAGAGATCCAAAGTTGGCATGAATATTCCTATACAAAATCAGAACATTCAGACAAGAAATATTCCCAATCCAAATCAGAACATTCAGACAGGAAATATTCCCAATCCAAATCAGAACATTCAGACATGAAATATTCCCAATCCAAATCAGAACATTTAGATAGGAAATATCCCCAATCTGAATCAGAACATTCTAACAAGATATATTCCCTCACCAAATCATAACTTGTCACAGAACACAACATTTCAGAACACCTACATTGATCCAAATAATGCAAACAACTTGTCCTTGACACAAGTAGATGTTCTTCAAAACCAAATTCAAATGCTTCAACAACAGATGGACAACATGTCTGTCAGGCAAATGAACTATCTCGGAAGACCTATGTCCATGTCCATTTGACAAAGCACTTTATATGACACCCTTCCCCCATGGATACATCATACTGAATTTTCCTAAGTATAATGGGGGGAAGAATCCTTTGGAACACATTAGAGAATTCTCAACAACATGCATGGGCATATCATATGACCCCACATACTTGATGAGACTATTTTTGTGAACCCTTATAGGGATAGCACTGGAATGGTTTTCTAAATTACCATATGGCATACGATCTTGGGGTGAATTAGCTGAGAAGTTTGTCAAACACTTTGCTTTAACATAGAGAATGAAGTAACAATAGCTACCTTGTGCCACACAACACAAGAAGACAGCGAAACTTTCACCACTTTCTTCCAAAGATGGAGAAGTCTAGGTAGCAGATGTCCAGTTGAAATACCAGAAAAATAAAAGGTCACAATATTCCTTGAAAACATCAATCCAAAAATGAGAGGTGACTTAAGGGTACATTGTTGTACTTCATTCCTAGACTTAGTACAAAAGGGCATCATCCTTGAAAAAGGCCTTATTGACAAAGGAGAAATAAAAGTACCAAGCAGAAACCCAGTTGTCCGACATCAAAATGCACCCAATGATAGAAACAAATTCTGCTCTAGAAACAAAAATTTTACAAATGACGGCATTGTGGATGCTAAAACCATACATATAGGACCAGTTATCACACTTAGAGGTTACAACCCCAATCAATATATGACGAATAGTCCAGATCAAACTACCAATTATGTCCAAATTCACAACAACAACGACCACAAAGGAGATTTCCTACATGTGAATTTACCTCCCTAGGGCAACCAATCGAGACAGTTTTCAAAGAGTTGATTAAACATAATCTCATTAAACCTTTGGAACCAAGAGAGTATGATCCTGGATAGTTTAAACCTTCATGGTGGGACGACAATGCCTATTGTGACTATCATTGAACAAAAGGACACAACCTACAACAATGTTGACAACTGAAGAATACTATAGAATACTTTGTTGAAAACAGAACCATAGAAGTCACTGGGCAAAAAAATACCAAGAACAGTGATCATAAGGTCTTCACAGACCCATTACATGACCACATGAAAGGAAAGGCCTCCAGTTCCAGAACCAAGAATAATCCATCAGCCAATTATACCAATACCAAATATGATTGTGGAAAAGGAACAATCATAAATCACCTCCAAGCTACGAATGAAAACGTCCATACCATCATCATTAAGAAGCATTCAGAATGTGTTGTAAAAACACGCAAAACTAAGATAACTATTCCAGGTCCTTCTTCTGATCCACCTACATAGCCTTCCAAGTTTAAATATAACCTCCTTGATCAATTGTGTAAAACCCCCACACAAATATCCATTTTGGAACTCTTAACTTTATCACCTTAGAATCAAGCCATTCTCGACAAATCTTTATAGAACACGACTGTTCCTACAGACTTAGATGTCAATCATTTTGAATAAATGGTGGGATATTTAACTAACTCACATCATGCCACATTTTACCAATAAGATTACTCAACCAAAAATTCTAATCATAATGACCCATTACATCTTGAAGTCCTAGTCCATCAAACCAAAGTCAAATGAGTCTTGGTAGATGAAGGAGCGGGTTTGAACCTATGTACCCTAAAATTGGTTAAGGCATTAGGATTCTTAGAAGAATGCGTAGACACCTCTAAGAGTATAGTCATCAAGGCTTACGATGATGAGGAAAGATCATCCAAAGGAGTTGTCACACTCCCTATCAGAATTAATAATTATGAACACTAGCTTCCAAGTCTTGGATCTTACCCTTCTATATAACCTATTATTAGGTAGACCTTGGATACACACAATGAAAGTTTTACCTTCAACATATTATAAATGTCTTAAATTCCCGTATAATGGCACCGAGATCATGATTGATGGTGATCCTGATCCTTTTCAATATTGTACAAGCCTAAGGGAAATTCCACAATGATAGGTACCAGTTAACCAAGAAGCTTCATCATCCACTTTATCCCTATACATTGATCCATCACATCTTACTAAGTCCATTTCATTCAAACCACCATCATCCACTCCTAAGGTCAAGATCCAAGACAAGGGTTGTGGGGAATATTACATGAAGGCATCATGCTATGTCATTCAACTGGTTCCACCTAAGGCATATGGTCTACCCATGTTGGATAGAAGACAATCTGTGGTCACATTTCATGTTCCCCCTACAATGACATTAACCAAATGGGGAGAGTTAAGTGAAGTAATTGTGGATCAAGGTGATATTACCTATTGGTTGTATCAAGAAGACAATGAATACCCCTCGTTGTCTATTCAAATAGCTAAGGACCAATAAGGAAAAGGCTTTAAGATAATGCAAAACATAGGCTATGATGGGCACAATGGGTTAGGACTACATCAAAATGGAAGGATGAAACCAATCACTGTCTCACCATGACCGAAATACCTAGGGCTAGGGTGTCAACCACTTAGAATTGGTTTCCTAGTACTTTGTCACCATTTCAAGAGAAAGTGAGTGCTTGTGCAGACATCGAGATATCTCCTGAACCACTTCCCCCAGTTTACAATGAATCTACCGACTCAAGCAATTGTGAATGGGATTCCCTTTCCTCTACTAGTACCATGAACATAGATGCTCTATTTGGAGAATTGGACCTAAAGATAAAACCCTTACAAAAACCATCTAGTCCCCATCATAGGAAGCACTTTTCCAAAGAAGAATGGCATAAGAAATATTATTGGGAAACCCTTGATCATGCATCTTGGGCACCTGACAAACCATCTTCTAACGACTCTGCCCTTACAATAGTCCCACATCAGAGTTTACCTACCCATAGGAAAAAGAATAAGGAGTTAGTCCAAAACTTCTATGACCATGTCAACCACTCTATATTCACCTTGTCAGCTTCCACCTTTGATAACTCTAATGATGACAAGCCTCTCATATATCCCAAACTTATCGACTGGGATCAACAAGCTACACCCATCATAGACACATTCGAGAATGACGAAGCAATAGCTGAGTTCATGGGACTTCGAGAAGGCATACCAAGAGGGGATCATAAAGCTAGTTTTACCATAGACTTGGATGAAAAAGCATATTTTGGGGAGTCTATTTACACCTCTAGTGACAAAAATGAAAATAAAAAGAAAAATGATGAAAATGAGAAAAATGACAAGTCCCTAGGTGAAAACCGAAAGGCACCTTTGGATGAAGAAACAGTCAAAATAAAGGATGTATCTAAGGGCGAAAACCTCTATGAGGCACCCAAGGATAGAGGTTTAAATATTCTCCCCATTGAACAAGAAAAGTCACCAATGCTAGTAGAAGAGTCTATTGAAGTCAACATAAATACAAAAGAAAACCCTTGGCACATATACTTTGCAGCTTCATTGACAGAGGCAGAACAACCTGAGTTTAAGGACTTCTTCCCAAAGAGATAGATAAAATTTGCATGGTCATACATTGACATGCTTGGGCTGGATCCAGAACTTATATTGCACCATCTACCATTATAGCTAGGTATTAAACCAGTCAAACAAAAGTTAAGGAAAATGCATCCACAGATTGCTCTACTGATCAAAGCAGAACTTAAGAAACTCTTAGATGTCGTATTTATAAGAACTATCGATTATGTAGACTGGATTTCAAATCTTGTACCAGTGACTAAACCAATTGGGGGCATCCACATTTGCAAAGACTTTAGAGACATCAACAAGGCATGTCCTAAGGATGACTTCCGTTTGCCAAACATAGACATGATAATAGATCTTACAACAGGATACGAGATGCTATCCCTCATGGATGGTTTCTTTGGATATAACCAAATCAAAATCGTGGCTGAAGACCAACACAAGACAACTTTCACATGTCCATGGGGCACATACTATTGGAATTTTATGTCTTTTCGGCTTAAGAATGTAGGAGCTACCTATCAATGAGAAATGACTACAATTTTCCATGAATTTATACATACTCTCATGGAATATTATGTAGATGAAATTATAGCTAAATAAAAAACAAGGGCAAATCATTTGAAGGTTCTAGACAAGATATTCCAGAGGCTAGAGAATTACAATGTCAAGCTAAATCCAAAGAAGTGTGTCTTTGGAGTAAAATCAAGGAAACTTCTAGGGTATATCATTACCAAAAGAGACATTGAAGTAGATCTAGAGAAGGTAAGAGCTATCATAGAAATGCCTCCTCCTATCAGCATTGGTCAACTAAGAACACTAGAGGGAAGGTTACAATCCATTAGGTGTTTCATTATATAGCTGGCAGACAAAATACACCCATTTCAACATTTTCTCAAGGAAGGAGTACCATTTGTATGGACACATAAATTTCAAGAATATTTCCAACAAATAAAGGATTATTTTCTCACTCCACCTATCTTAATGACCCCTACAGATGGAAAACCATTGATACTATACATTTCAGCAACTCAGTCAGCATTAGGAGTTCTTCTTGCACAAAATGATGATCAAGGTCATGAACGAGCAGTGTATTATATCAGTCATACTTTGGTAGGATATGAATTAAATTACAACAACATAGAATGTGCCTATCTTGTGGTAGTCATTGCTACCCAAAAAATTCGGCACTATATGCTCAATCGCCAAACAATGTTGGTCGCAAAGATTGATCCCCTCAAATATATCCTTAGTAAGGCAACATTAACAGGCCGATTGGCTAAATGGGTTATGATACTTAGCGAGTATGACATCCAATATGTGGAATGGAAGGCTATAGAAGGACAAGTGATTGCAGATCAATTAGCAAATGTACCCATGAAGGTAGACCATCCTTTAGTGCAGATTTTCCTGACGAATTTATCTTCAACATTAACACTAGAACTAAATGGAAATTGTACTTTGACAGATCACATACAAATCATGGTTCAGGAATAGGTATCCTATTTGTTACACCTCAAGGTGATACCATTCCTAAATCATTCAGGATTGCTTTCCCTTGCACCAACAACATAGCAGAGTATGAAGCCTTAGTGACAGGATTAAAAATGCCAGCCCAGTGGAAGATTAAGAGTCTACGTGTTTTTGGCGATTCTCAACTAGTAGTCTGGCAAGTAAATGATGATTATGAGACTAACGATGAGAAACTTGCCCCCTACAAGCACATGGCCAATAGTTTCAAGCAGTACTTTGATGAAATTACCTTTCAACAAATACCACGTATTTATAATAGGGTTGCAGATGCTATGGCAACCGTGGGTTCTTTATTAGATATTCCGAGCAACGTGCCTAAGTTTGAGTTTTTGGTTGAACAATTGTTGGTCCTACCTCCCCTTGGTATAAAGAAATATTAGACTATCTAATTGACCAAACCTTACCTCTAGACCTGTCAAATAACCAACACCAAACCTTTATCCGTAAGTCAGCTAAGTACACCATCATTAGAGATACCCTATATAGACGTACCTTAGATAACACCCTAATGAGATGTCTCAATTCTGAAGAAGCACATATAACTTTGCGAACGGTACATGAGGGTATATGCAGATCCCATTTGAGTGGTCCTACTTTAGCCCATAAGATTATGAGACTAGGTTATTATTGGCCTACAATGGAAAAAGACTCATATATCTTTATAAAGAAATGTAGACAGTGTCAGATACATGAAGATTTGATCAGAGCACCATCATAGGAGCTTCGTCTGATTACATCACCATGGCCCTTTTCCCAATGGGGACTTGACCTGATAGGTAAGATACACCCTCCATCATCCAACGGCCATAAATTCATCATAACCGCCACCGAATACTTCACCAAATGGATTGAAGCTATTCCCATGACCTACATCACCAAAACACAAATATCCAAGTTTATCCTAAACTATATCATTTGTCGGTATGGTGTACCCCAATCCATTATCACAGACAATGGTCGCCCATTCAAAAACTAAGAAGTACGCCATCTATGTGAAGAGTTCCATATCAAACATCATTTTTCCACCCCATATTACCCACAAGGTAATGGCCAAGTTGAGGAATCTAATAAAACCATTTTTAGAGTCTTAAAGAAGACTGTCAATGATGTTGGTCGTGACTGGCACCTACAGTTGAATCCTGCCTTATGGGCTTATTGCACAAGCATCTATACTCCCACTAGTGCCACTCCATACTCCCTAGTATTCGGATCTAAAGCTATCTTACCTATTGAGGTTGAAATTCCTTCCCTGAGGGTATCCTTGAAAGGTCACATTGACGATGAAGAATACCGTGTATCTAGATTACAAGAGCTAGAATTACTGGATGAGCGAAGACAAAAAGCACTAGACCATTTGCAAGCATATCAGAATAGTCTTTGTCGAAGCTATAATAGGAAAGTTCTAAATAGACACTTTGACATTGGTGACCTGGTTTTAATGGAAAATCCCAAGAATCAAGCTGAATGAGAAAAGCTAGGTAAGTTTGAACCTAATTGGTTAGAGCCTTATATTGTCACAGAAGCTTTTGGATCAGGAGCGTACCAACTCTCTACCCCTGAAGGAGAGCCACTTTTTTCACCAATCAATAGCCTACATCTGAAGAGGTTCTATGTGTAGCTTCTGAGAGTCTATGTCTTAATCAGAAAAATACAAAAAAATGGTTACCTTGATGAAAACTTGGCAAACAGGCATCTTTGTAACACCAAAAAAAAAAAAAATTGAAAAATAAAAAAAATATAAAAAATAAAGAGAAATAATCCATCCAATAGTGAAAACTACTTCAGTGGTGCTATGGATAAGTACCATGGTGAAAACCTGGCAAACAGGTGCCATGTGTAGTCAAAATCACTCTTCCATCTACCATCATTCCAATCATACTTTATTGCCATCCCTCATAATAAATGGTTGTCCTATCCATTCCTTGGAACGATTGACATCAAAGTCTATTTCGTCACATTCCCCACTCCATTTCACATGTCTTAATCCCGAATGGGGGAAAATCCTTATTTTGTGCCATGAAGACCTTGTACATAACATTACACCATCAGAAAATATCCTGAAAAAATCCAAAAATAGTAGAAAACTTCAAAAACACAAAAAAAATCAAAACATGTCAGAAAATCCCAAAAAAAGAGTCAAGTCAGTCATGTTAAGTCAGTCATAGACATAGTCGAACTATGTTTCCTCTGTGACTAGATGTAGGCAAGGCTAATCAATCGATGTGCCCCCGAGGAATTAGGTTTGTCTGTCTAAGTTTGTCATGTATCACACACATTAAAAATCATGACTCTTTGTACATTCAAAATCATTGGTCGTGTCGAATTATGAGGTCTCTGCGTGTACAACATAGGCAAGGCTAAAAAATTGATGAGCCTCCAAGACCGCACTAGGTCAGTCCAATAGGGTTTATCACATTCATATTCACTATCATACATGTTCCATATCTTCAATGTAAGTACATATATTTAGTCAGTTATGTCAGTTAAAGTTTGGTCGAACTACGAGGTCTCTGCGTGTACAACGTAGGCAAGGCTAATCAATCGATGAGCCCCCGAGGCTGCATTAGGTCAGTCCTTTAGGGTATCATCTCAAGTCATACATGGTAAATATACACACACTCTTTTAATCAGTCAAGGAATCAAAACAAGTCATGCATCAACAAGGCAACATCTCAAAACAGTCATCAAGTCAATATCAAACACATTGTCAAAGTGATCAACCTATGTCTTAGCAAGATATGTCTTTCTTGTCAACAAACGTCATCAAATTGTCATAGCCTCATGTAGCTTGTCGCATCAACGTCATCAGGCTCCAACATCTTATATGACACATGTCTTTCTGAAACCAAGATTTGTCATGGCTTACATAGATAGTCACCAAGTCAAAACCAGGCTCAACGTCTTATTACGGTATGTGTCATCCCTCGCATTACGCTATGTCAAACATTAAACAATCAAAAAATCCCACAAGATCAAGTTTTGGTGAATACTTCTATTTGGATTTGTGACTTTATATCTTATGTTGTCTTATCTTTCTATCGATTTGTGAATTAAGTCCGGTTACTAGCTTTCTCAAGGATGTCCCTTGAAGGATTTAGAGAAGCAAGGATGTCTCAGGACTCTTTTTCTTTGGCTGTTGTCTGTCAACTATATTTTTAACTTTGGTTTCTAATTCATGTTACTAGCTTCCTCAAGGATGTCCAATCAAGGATTTAGAGGAGCAATGACGTCTCGTGACCCATCTTTTATTTGTTTGTTGTCTGTGGTTTTTCTCGACAAAACGACTAGGGCAATCTTGTCCTTAGTATGAGTTAAGACACTCCTTGTCTACGACTATCTATTTTTCATAGATGGATGACTTTGTACACTATGGTTTATCTCATATCATAGTGTGTACTATCCATTTATGTCAGTCCCACCCAATGATGATAAAAAAAAAGAAATCTTAGTATATATATGGCAAAATATCAAAGATTACATGTCCTTGAAACAGCCTTTCTTGTTTCTTACTAATATTTAGAATTATCCATGCTAACATTTCTTCCTTTTTGCATCTTCACCACCATTATCTATCCATTTCAAGAGAACACTTGTGTTCTTTTAACCCATCCATCCTCTTGAGGGGGCATACTAATACCTCCTCATCATCCTTCCTCACCCTACTTTCACTGGAGCATATCTTTTTTTTCAAATTCTTTGACACAATGCCGAAACGACATTGTATCAAAGAGGGGAAAATTGTAGACACCGAAAATTGTTCTAGGCCTATGAGCACCACTTTCGACATAATTTTCTATTATCCATGATTAAATAATGTTTATTATTTAATTACCCTTTCTAACACATATTTCCTCTATTAGTTAAATACTCCTTTTTAATTAATTCATTAATTCATAATGACCCTTTTATTCAACTTGATTAATTAAATAAATCATATTTATTTAATTATGTCGCTAACTAATTAATTCTTCCTTCTTAATTAAATAATTTATTATTTAATTACCCCTTTGTCATATTTCAACTGTAATTAAATATTTATTATTTAACTATTCAATTCCACCTTTTCAAAAGTCAAATTAAATAAATTACATTATTTATTTAATAAATCTTGCAATTTCGAGTGTTGAATTAAATTAACATTTAATTCATTATTAATTCTTTATGTCACATTCTTCTGTCATTCAGTTATCTAAATCATTCACTCACCTTCTAACTCAAGATCTATTTTGAATCTCCCAGTTATCTCCAGGTTCGATATCTGACCGTCTCTGCGAGAGGACTCTCTATCACAACAAGTCAGTTAACTAGTTCTAACTCATATGCATGAAAGAATTTATTAATTAAATATCTTTATTTAATTAATTAATTCATGTATGCATTCAAATTCTTTACTCTTCGATTTCTAACTTTGTCTTTGACATTCAAAGTCTATTTCTTCTATTTTCGAAGGCTCTTAACTCAAGATTTAATTGTTTATATAAACTGGAACTCTTGTTCTTTCTATTTTCGAATAGTCTTGACACAAGATTAAGCTATCATTCTAATTTAGTCTTTATCTTGCAGAATTTCCTAACTTGCATTCTATCTAACACATAACTCACATCGCTTGACATTCATCAATCTCATTCATCGATCTCTCTTTGAATTTGAGCCGATCGTTCGAAAACCCAAAATCTATAAAATTTCTTATCATTATCATTATTCCTCCTCCCAAAATCAATACACTTTTGAGAAGAAACTTAATCTTTCATATTTTTCTTAGACATTCAACAAGGTTATGCTTGCATCAATACTGAAAATTTGAGGGCAAGAATACTGAAACAACAAAATGGGGAAGGGCAATCGAGATAATTCGACGGAGTGGATGCATATTCGGTGAGATCTTTTCAATTATTTGTTTTGACTTATTCATGTTCATTTACTCGTTCTTTGTTGTTTTGATTTAGATTATTTGTTAGATTAGACTTGATCATTTTAATCTATGCAACTATAGCATTAATCTTTCCAAAAAATCTACGTTATAGAACTTGAGGCAGTTTTGCAAGGTGGACCTGAACAAATTGTTCACCTTGAGGTAGTTGCAAGTACCTATAGATAGATCACCAAACCAATTCAAGGAATAATAGACCAAAGTGAAGATGATCAATTTTTAAATAACCCTGAGAGTTTGATGCAAGGGCATCTTGCAACATTCTAAAAATTGAGGCAGTTGATAGTCAAGTTGTAGAGGTCGATGGTGTAGTGAAGTTCCATTTGATGGATATCTCTATATCGTGAGAATGAGAGGTCATGGATTAAATGGTTTGTTGACAAGTGGATATGGTTTATCCACTAGAAGTTTTATAGGTTCACATGAAGACCTAAAAGAGTTATAAGCATCTGAGTTCTGACAGTTGTTCTATCACTCGAGTTGGTGAACCTAAAAGGAGATGATGTGATTCGAGTAAGTGGAGTTGTTGTGGATGTTTCTAAGGTTATTCATGATGATCGTTGATGTTTCTAGAATGTGTGGTGGTGGTCCACATCAATCATGTTGCTCGCGATTGGTGATTTTCTTTTGAGAGTTCATAGTTTCCATATTCTTGGCCGATAGGGTATTGGTAATGTGTTGTGGATCTTCGAGGATTAAATTATGAAGGTTTTTTGCATTTGAGGATGTTGATTTGGGTCCTTGCTTTGTTTGGGCTGATATGGGTGGATTCACATTGATGATTTCTTATGGATTAGGGTCAATAGTTCACACCTTTTATATTTTGTTGAAGCCGACATGTTATTCAAGTTATCCCTAGATGTGGATATATATGACCGATTGTTTATACCATTAAGGGAGAGGCGAAGGAAGTGGGAGGCCTGATGCGATTAATGTTCTAATTTTGTGAAGGCTAAACCCATTAGAAGGGGTTTGGGATTGATTGTGTGAAGTCATGAAGCAAGGTGGTGAGGTGTTCTAATCCGGAAGGGTCACAGATCAAAGGATTTGAGAAGTAGATGAGATATCTTTGATGGTGGATGTTATTGTAGGAATTTTTTGTAATTCCTAGGCTATAGCCTAGCATCTGTAAAGCTCGAGTGGCATGTGTAATATATTTTTTTGATCATAATATAATGAGGGATGAGGTTTGAAGGCTGGGTTTTTCCCAAGATAAATGTGTGTGTTATGTGTTCTTGCAAATCTTTTATCTTTACGTGGATTATTTATTAGCTTTTGTTGCATATCTATAGATCTGAGTGATAGTTGTGTTAGGTTGCAAGGTGGGACAATCCCTAACCAGATCCTCCTACCATGGCTACATCAATTTTGATTTTTGATAGGAGAAGTTGATGTTAATTTTTTCTATAAGTTATATTTTTCTCCTCATTGTAAAGGTCACTCGATTGAAGCTAGCTTGGCTACCTAAAAAGAATAGATATAGTTTTTATTTTACATCTTTATGCGAGACAATTGAACAATTTTTACAGATTTTAATGCAAGTAGTTTATTTTTAGAAGTTAGTTAGTTTAACGGTAATGTTGATAGAAAATGGTTTTCCATATGTCAATGGATTTTTTTGTGCATAAATGTTTCTCAATTGATAAAAATCAATATAGAAGATTTTGAATTTAAAACCATCTATTGTGTTATATGTGGATGATGTTTCTTGTTTTTTATAGATCTGTTAATCTTGGTGATGAGCTTGTGATGTTTTATGATTAAAAAAATGATTCCTAAAAAAAAGTAATGATGAATGGTTACCTGTTTTAAATCTACACTATGAATAGATGCAATGGTATGAATTGTTTCATGAATTGTGTTCTTATATAGTTTTAGTTAAAATGCTCATTGGAAGAATTACATGTCTAAACTTAAAGGAATTTATGTTCAAGTTTTTTTGTTCTAAATCTTTGACTAATATTTTTCTATTTATTTCTGAAATGGTAAAAATTGTGACCTCCCTCTAGGGCTTTTAGGGTTTTATACCAAAAAGGAGAGAGGTCAATTTTCTTCTTGGACGTTTACTTCAAGAAAAAACCCTTGAGATTTCAATGCAAAGGAGATTGAAATTTGGCAAAGGGAATGTCCTAAGAGATTGAATGATGTAAAATGAAGGGTTCACCACCAAGTGTAAACTTGGAAAATATGTCTGAAAACACAATGTAGTATGCAAGATGACCTAGAAAGATAAAAAAAATGTAGTAGAAGGCTATGAAACTGAAAGTGTGCACCTAGAAGATTGAAGAAGGAAGAATGGAGATCTAGATCACTAAAAAATATATGGTTTATGCTAACTAGGACTCATTCGCCAAGCTAGGTGAATCAGTCTAGTTTCTAGGAAAATATGTAGGAACAAGGTTCAACCAAAAGTGTATTCAAATCTGCAAAAATTATGTTCAGGCTTGTACAATGGGACTTATTCACCAATAGTGGCGAATCAGTCCACTTCTACTTTTCTAGAAATTTTGAAGTGGATTTTCTGCCTCTTGGTCTACTCTACTCTTCATGACTGGTTTCCATATCTAAATCTACAAAATAACACCTATAGGTCTTCTCCAAGCTTCTCCAAGCTTGAATGACAACTTTGACAACATTCAACACTTGACAACTTTTCTCTAACTTTTCTCCTTGACAAATCTACAACCTAGACCAAACCCTAGCAATAAAGTGTTGCAATTACACTTGAAATGGATGCAATGGATGTTGTTCTTGACTCTTGCTTGGTGTTGATAGATCTTGAATGCAATGCTTGTTTGGATCATGAACTCTACATCACAATTGTGAGCACAATAGAAAACAGGGAGAATGTGATCTTTGACATGATGATTGATGCTTGAAGAATGTTATTGAATGCTTGATAATATTCCCTTGAAAGCCTTGAATTATCTTGCTCAAATGCTCTAATGAACTCAATTTTTTGTAAGGATCACTTGATTGCTTTCTAGGAGAAAATGAGTGAAATAATATTGTATTTATACTCAATTATGCAAGAATTCCCGAAATTAGAACAATACAAGCCAACATCATATCTAGGAGAATAAAATCATGTCAAAAATTTGATTTAAATTTTAATTTTGGTCACATGGGACTCATTTTCCCATGGTGGACAATGAGTCCCATCACACATAATGTATGGGACCAAAAATAAAAAGTGTCTAGAAATGTGTGAAACCTACATCAAGGCCAAAAAGAACTAGGTGGAAGGTGGCGAATGATTCCTAGACACTAAATATAGGACACACAAGCTAGGAATACCTAAATTATGATAGGACACTAATTGGTGTCACAATTATCCTTGAAAAGATGCAATAAATGAGGCCCGTGGATGCAAAATAGGCCCAATTAAAGCTTAAGGAAGCCCAATTATTAATGACAAGGCTAGAGGAATGTTAAAGTGTGTTAAAACACTTTACAACACTCCAAATAAGGCAATATTAATGTAAATTATGATTGAATATATGTTTATTATGCTTAGTTAATTGATAAAACCCTAGAAAAGTGTGAAAGTATGTTACAACACTTTGCAACACCTTTTCAAGGTACCAATAATACATTATTTCAAAAGGGCCCAAGACCTCATTTGAATGCTTTATCCACATTACAACACTAAATCGAGGCAATATTAAGCCAAAATCCACAAGGAGGACCCAAACACGTGTGAAAATTTCAAAGGACCCTTTTTTCAACACTACATTCAACCCCCACTTTAGTGAGAGGAGGAACTTATTTCAAACTCACACTAAAGTAGACAAACATGCATCAAGAGGGGATTCCACTATACTAATGCTAGCAAGATGAGACATCAATGATCAAGAGGGATGATCAAGCCCCGAGGATCAAGATCCCATGGAAAACCAACATAAGCACAAGGGAACACACATGAAAATGATATAAAGAACAGCAACAAGGCCAGTCATACACTACCAAAGATGAAAAAGAAATAAAAGAGTAAGTCAGATCAAGCTTCAACTATTTGTCCATCTCGATGTGGATGAAATCTAGGCTATTTTTTCAAAAATTCCATACTCACTCTGAGGTGATGGACCTCATGGATTTCCTTCTATTGAGAAGTCCTAAAAGGTGAGAAACATACAATCATGGCTCGTATGTACTCACACACACATGCAAGTGGCTATTGGGAAATTCATGCCTTGTATTGGGCTTCCTGCTCTACCATACCAAAGTTATACCTCCTGATAAATTTAATAAGGTGCCACACAAAATGAATTTTTGAGCTTCATGAGACAAGCAAAACTTTGTATTCTTAGAGCTCATGAACAAACATGATGGCTCCATAGGCATGCAAGATTTGTTATGAAAGGTTTCCATATAAATGCAACACGCAAAAATAGGTAATGTTCAAAAGAGTCTTGCTTAGTTCATGTGAAGTCTTTAACTTAGGGAACATTGTGCCTAATGTCTCCAAGAGAGGACCAATCAAAGAATAGAAAATTCACAACTTAGGGGATGTAGTTTGTCACATCAAGCCAATAAGAGGAATGCAATATGCTAAGAGAGATCATGCTCATGAAGAACAACATACCTAATTGTTGTGCAGTATTTGTACACACGCCCCACTGAAAGTGGGGACCCTCTTTCTTCACTTTTTGGTGTTTTGACCCTTCTTTTCTGGGGGTTTTTGCTTGCTTGGGTTTGTGCTTTAATATCCATCTTTCCAATTGAAGTGGAATTCTTATAAGTTTGATTGAAAATTGGAAGTTCTAGCTTCATTTCGGGTTTTTCGTTGTTTTCGAGAAAATCTGCCTAGGTCAGATTCTCCCAATTTCCCTAAAATGTCTGAGGCTGCTGCCTTTTGCCTTGTTTTTAGGAAAATCCACATGGTCCGGATTTTCCCGAAGTTCGTCACAACGTTGAATCCCCAGTTTTTTCGTGGTCATGGTTGTCTTGTCAAACGCATTAATGGCGTTTGTGTGGAGGTTTTGGGGCTTTGATATATTGATTCTTTAGGAAGTAATTGATCATTTGAGTTTGTGCATTTCCTATCATTTGACCTTGTGTCTTCTAGTTCTTTGTGATTTGTTGGATATCTGGATTTTCAAAGCCATTTGGACTATGCATTTGTGTTTCATGTGCGTGGGTTGTATCTTGCTCACATTAAATAGTTATTCATTCGCTTTAACAACTTCAACCTTTATGCTTCCGTGGTATGTAAATTTGCCCTTTTCTTTGTTGATTTCAATTGCTTTTCTTCGTTTGCTTGGGAAGTCTTTCATTGTTTCCTTGTTTTGGTGCACGTCACCATTGGTCGTTTTGGGGTTTTCCATTAGTGAACTAGTCCATTTGATTGATTGAACATTTTTCATCTGGTATTGCTTCTTTTTTTGGGCATTGACTTGCTTTAGTTTTAAAAACTCCCCTTTTTCTATGAGCAAGTCATGCTTCATCCCCTATTCTTTCATGGCAGACATTTTAGGTTTCTTGACCTAGGGCATGGCCAAATCCCCTTCAAATTGCTGTGAAGAGGTGGTCTAGGTTTGTGTATCAGTTGGAAGCCCAGGTTAGGTTGGTTTTGGAGTTCTATTTTAAGCTTGAAGTAATTTGAATCGCTTTGGTGAAAGTAGTGAAGATGTAGACAGGTTTGGGTTTTCGAAATCCTTGCGGAATTTCACTTCCCCTAGATTTCCCTAACTTTTCTCTCTCTTTCTCTTTTATCACTTTTTACCGGATTCATTTGGTTTCGCCAAAATCTGTTCCATCCGGATTTTCTCGATGTCCATAGTCGGGTTGTTTTACCGATTTCATATGTTAATAATGTTATATCTAGATTTCGCCAGAATCTGTTCCATCCATATTTTCCCAAACTTATCCGTGTCTCTTCATTTTTCCCGAGTTAGCTATAACCGGTGCTATTTTCACCAAAATCCATCTCTAGCGGATTCTTCCGGGGTTTTCTAGGAAATGTTGGATTTGATGGTTATAAATGATTGGTTTATGAATGATGTATTTGATTGATTTAAGGGGCTTATGCTAAGTGTTTATATGGATTTTCCTTTGATAATTGATGAGTTTAAATGATATTGTTGGATTTTGCATGCTTGGTTCGCTGGAATCCGCCTAGTCCGGATTTTCTCAAAAATCCTCTCCAGTGTATAATCCATGAGGGGGGCTAAATCCCGAACTTTGAGGTATAAATATTCTGCACATTATTTCTTATGGATCTAATTGTGGTCATCTTCATGTGTTTGTAGGTAGGATTAGGGTAGGATGTTGCTGGTCAAGGAAAGGGAAAGGTGTCGGATCCAGGTGCAGAGAGTTCTGCCATCACAGATGCAGAAAAGGTTAAGTTGGATATAAAGAGCTGAATTCCTGAGAGTAAGCTGACCTCAATTTGGTCAGGGATCACAGACACAAATGTAGGCATGTGGGACTACGAGGAATTCAAGGCTGAGATGTCAGCACCAAACCCTCCTCTATTGGAAAAAGGGATGGTGCAATCCGGATTGGCTCATGTGGTAGGTTTCCCTCCTACAGTGTAGTGTTATGAGCTAGTATTAGAATGTGCTAGAAACTATGATAGAGGGACATAGAGGATAGTTGGTCCCCAGGGAAGGATTCTAGTTGGTTTCAGTCCTGTATCTATTGCTGCAACCTTTGACATGCCTGATAGGTCCCATGTGGTAGGTTTTTACATGGATGGTGCTAGGAAATATTATGAAGAGAACATAGTCAAGTCCCAGCAGGTGATTAAATCTTGGTTAGAGAAGCCAAAATCACATTTTTCCAAGTTGCCTAAGAAATTATTCAGGCTTAAGTTCAAGAGAGAGTACTATAATGCCATCACTCTTCTTAGCAGGTTGGTGGGATTGAAGAGTGCAAGTGTATTTGAAACCTGGATGTTTAATGTGATTGCTAGGATGGAGTAGGGAATTGACTATCACTGGGTAGGTTTTATCAGTGTTGTAATTCATGAACAGTTGTGCAACGTCTTGTAGACCAAGACTTTCACTATGACCTCTTACCTAGTATATTCATTGGCCAAACTTCATCCATACAAAGGGTTAAGCACTAGGGGTATTTTTGGGTAGTATGCCATCTATGAAGTGTATCCATAGTTGCACTTAACTGGTGGAAGCTACAGGAGGTCAAATGATGCCTTCACAATGTACATTACTAGACTACTCCAAGGTGTTGAGCATATGAGGATTTCTGACAAAGCAAAAGAGTTGATAAGGAGGTATGGAGCATGGTTTATCCAGTTCCCAACCTTCTCATATATTAGAATTGATGGTTTTTGGAGGGCTCCCTACAGACTCCCTAGGTATCCCACAGACCATATTGTATTGTTGGAAGTCACTAGACAAATTTGTGACATTGACAATGTTGTGAAGGGAGAAATGCACAAGACAGGTTTTGGGAATGATTTCCCCCTAAAGATAGGAATGGGTGAGGTATGTCCTTCTATCCAATCTACTCATGCTGTCGAGGAGGAGATGAGTACTTTTGGGATCTCTTTCCATACTAAAAGAGCAAGGTTTGATATCACTGGTGAGGCTCAAAAGAAGGCTAGTAGGGATTATAGCCATAAGGCTCACATTGAAGATTACTAGATTAACCTTGCTGATGAGTTTGAGGTAAGAAAGAAGAGATTTTCCAAGCTACTAGTGGATTTGGTGAGATTGTACAATGTAAGGGCCATCCTGGACCAGGTGAAGGAAGATGGAAATGTGATCCAGGGTCATGTTTACAAGGCAGTAAAAGATAAACCAGTGGGAGAAGTTGATTGGTTAGAAGAAGAAAAGACTGATTTAGATTAGGTCATGGCCCTAGTGATCAAATTTACCAAGATGTGGTTGAAGCACAAAATACTGGAGCTGGAGAGTGAGGTTGTTCCATGCACTTATGATCTAATGGGAGACTTAGAGTCTCATTCTACTTCTGAGGCTTCACTTGAACCAAAGAAAAAGGGAAAAGAGAAAGTGGATTCTCATTTTAGAATTCAGGTAAGAGAAGTTCAAGCTGAGAAGGCTACAGAGGTGGGCAAACAGAGGAAGCCTGTTGCAAAGAAGAGGAGGCATGCCTCAAGGAAAGAAGTTGAAAAGAATCAGGAAGAGGAAGAGGAGGTAGAGAGTGTTCATCCATTGATGAAGAAAAGAACAGTTACAAGGCCATCACAAAAGGTGGAGGAGGTCCCTAAAGTTGACAAGGAGGTTGATCCACCAATGGTAGAGGTGGAAAGCTCAGGGGAAAAGACATAGGTTTATATGAGGAGATCAAGGACTCCTTCCCCAAGGGATACAACGGCCAAGGAGAGTGTTTCAGAAAGTATTCTTGTTGTTGAACAAGTAAATCCCTCCATTCCTCAAGATGCCAGTAGCATACGAGGAGAACCAAAGAAGGATGAAAATCCTAAGGATTTGGGTGAGGAAGAGTTTCAAAAAGGGGACCTCTTCACTGCAGAGGCAGAAATTGATAAGGTGGTTCAATCTCCCTTGGTGGCATATGCAGACTCACCCATAAAAGAACAAGTGAACAAGTCTCCTCAAAAGGGGGCTGAAATACCAGCTAGGGCTCCTTCACCAGTGCATGTGGTTGTGGAAGAGCAGGTACAACAGGAAGATAACCCAACTGTGGATGTTCCTAAAAGTCCAAGTGTTGAAAAAGATGCAACTGCTGATCAACAGGAGAAGGAACAAGATAAACAAGACACAATGCCTGCTAGGTCCCCTACTCTAGATTGGATTGAAAGAGAATTGAAGAACAAAATGGTAATAGTGGAGGACAATCCTCCGAATTGGGATGCCCTCATGGTTAATGTAGAGAGACAAAAGGCTAAAAAGAAAGCAAGGGTTGTATCTCGAATTGAAAGAGATGGGTTAGGTAATAGAGTGGTCCATATTGCTACCCCTACTCCAAACAAGGACAGAGACAATGTGACTACCCAGGACTATAATGTGTAGACTGTTGACTTGGTGCATGCTACCGCAGAGCACGAAATTGAAGAATATGAGGGCTCCAGTGCAGTGATTGTGGGGAGATTGAAGAAGGCAGTACAAACTAGGCATGAGCTGGAGAAGGAGAATGAAAAATTAAGTACTTGCAAGAATTGATGAAACCTTTGCAAGATATTGGTTCCTCCTCTTCTGCTGCAGGGTTTCTACCCCAAAAAATGATCTCTGAGCTAGAAAAGATGAAGGGCACCTCACATGCTGCAGTTACTTGGTTGTAGAGTGTCCAAGCTAAAGGAGACGAGGCCATTTTAGGGCATATTGTCAACTAGGGGTGATGCAATGAGATTGAAGGATGGGTTAAAGATTGCATTGGCACAAGATAATGTGGATGCCAACCTCCTATTGCAGAAGACTACAACAATCATGGGGTTTACTGAGGACAAATTGGTACAGTGCAGGATTCTTCCTTTTCCAAGAGTTTTCGAACCTTGGGAATGGTTTGAAATCCTGGAAATGAGGCAGAAGGCCCTAAAGAAGATCCACAAAAGGAAAGGAAAATTGAGGATACCTTGGCTAGTATCTATGATAGGTGTATTTCATTCTTTGAGGTCATGACTGGAAGGAAGAAGTTTTCTTCAAAACATCTTAGTTTGGAGCAACTTAGGGAATGGTGGAGAGATGTTTATTCTCCAGTCAATGAAGGACCAGTTACTGGACACCAGTTGGATAATGCGATAAACTATATTACAGTTATAGACAGATATTTGGCTAGCAAGGCCGATTGGGATGGTATAGTTAGGCAGGCAAGAGATGACATCAAGTCTCTTGAGAGAAAGATTAGGGTTTTTCCTGTGCCACCTATTGCTGACCTAGATAGGGTCCTGTTAGCCGTACATGGTGAAGAGGATAAAGCTAAAGACAAGGATGGGGAGTAACTATATAGGGTTACATTGGTATTTGTGCTTCCCATTAATTCACATGTATTGGGATGACCTTTTGATATCTTGGCGATTTTGTCTGAAATTTGTGCCAATGGCACATTTCATATGTTCGAATTATTCTTTAATGCTGACCTCTTGTAGGTCATGTTTTATTGTAAATTATCATTTGGGCCGACCTATCTTAAGGATTCTCTATAAAACAGGCATTTTGCCTCATTTGAAGATATAGGAGGATAGGTAGATTAAGAGAATTAGAGAGAAATAATTAAGTGATATTAGAGCGAATTAGGGTTTATTCTCAAGCAAGTGTTGTAATAGAAAATTGGAGTTGTTGCTACTTTGGATGATTTAATATAAGGGAGATATTGTGTTTGGTATCTATCTTCTGGAATTTCATCAGGCATGGTTCTTGTTATTCTATCTTTCAAATTGCTTAATAGTTAATGGTTAAATGGTTTGGTAATGCTTAAGGGTTTCATGTTTGGAATGTTTGTAGCGATCTCTAGTCCATACTTTTTGCAGTTAGTTGATGGTTAGCTACTTTGCAAAGTTAGCCTGGACTTATATTTGTGCTTAGTTCAATTATGAGGGTTTATTCATCTCAATTGCAATAGGATTGACTGAATGAATGTTTGTGATTTGAAAATCTTTAAATACCTTAGAAGATTGCACTATTTCTGTGAAATTGTAGATTCATCTGGGTTAAACAGAAAGTAGTTTATGAGAGATCGGTCCATTCAAAGCATTTTATCCTGACATTTCCAATATTAGAGTTAGAAGTAGTTTTAGAATTGTTTCTGAAACCTTTATCTTTTTTTGTTTCTTTATTATCAAGGTTCTAATCAAGTTTTCAAGTATCAACTTATTGTTCATATCTGATAGATTTGAAATCCAGTGTTTGCTCATAGTAAGGTCCCATTGTGATTACCAGCATTTTCACATATTATCACTGAGTTATTTATTGCATTGTCAAGACCTAACATTAGAGACCATGGGGTTATCTCTTTTCCCATAGAGATTTACCTTTCAAGAGAGATAGGATATCATATTTTGTCTGAGTTGTTGTTGTGCAGAAAACACCATCAACACTAATGTCATCCACAAAGTGACAAATGCATTGTATGAAGCAAGAAGGCTGCACTAAGAACCATGAAAAAGGAAAAAATGCAAAATAATAATGCCAATGTATGGCCCCAATTTAAAGAAATTTCTAAACACCATACTGTGAGCAATTACTTTAAAGTAGAAAATGAAAAATTCAAACAAGAAGGAAGACATGAAAGCCAACTTGGAAATCCCTCTACCAAGTCATATGTTTCTAAGTAAATTTGTGTAATGCAAGAGAAAAATAAAAGAGGGAGGGGGTTGCCCCGAAAATGAAAACACCAAACAAATAAGGGATCTATAGATTTGGGGTCAGTATGTTCTTTTCTACAATATTTTTAGAGATCTTGGAACTATCATCATCCCTCAAATACGCATAGAACTTGAAGAATGACACAAAGAGAGAAAAAATAAAGAAAAACCTTTGGGTCAACACGGAAGAGACATAGGGTGTCTCAACACCTTGCATCATGCCAAAAAGGAAAACACAAGAAAAAGATAAAGATGAAATGAAAAATGAAAAGGAAAAAGAAAGCATTTTGGGTCAACATGAAGGGGACATGAATGTCTAGATGCCTTGTGTAATCCCTTAAAGTAAAAAACAAAAAAAGATAAAGATGAAAAGCAAAAGCGATGCATGACGTAGACAAGAATGAAGGTATAGATAGGGGAATTTCACAAAGAGAGAGAAAACAAAATTTCATAGGGGATCACATCACACACATGAAATCACATAAAATAAAATGAAAAAGAAATGATACAAAAGGCTAGTAAGGAAAATGCAAGTCAACCTATGAGAAAGTCATCGACCTCCCAGTCTCAATCTGCATAAGAAAAAGGGGAATGACAAACCCAAGGGACAAGGACAAATGCATTACTAGGACAAGGCTATCAACTTTGTGCCCCCATTGAGTGCGAGACAAGAATGAGTTGAGGTATGTGATGGGGAAAGGTCATGTAATAGAGAGAAGAGGATGTTCTACAACTAATACATGACAAAGGTGGTGAAAAAAGGCTAGGAAATCACACGATGGCATTCATTACCATCAAAGTGAAAGTCCTTTAATATTAATTGGAATGCACAACACTCCTTGGTACTATGTCTGAGAACTCAGTGATATGAACAATGTGGGACCTTTACATCCTTAGGATAGAGGATTAATCTATTCATAGGTGTTCATGTTATGAATCCTTTGTTGAGAAGTAGTTGTATTTTCCATTCAATTTCGGGTGGTGGGTGAGGAGGTTGTAGTTTTTTTAACTTGTAAGGATTTTTATGTTTGCAAGATTCGCCAACTTCTCTAGTTCAAGGTTGTGGAGGAGTACCTGAAGATATCCTCTCGTTGTTATGAATCATTGGATTTTCTTTAGCAAGAAGGACATTCGTATCGGGATGATGATCTATAATAACCGTACCATCACTACAAAGCCTTAGATGTTCTTTAGGAACATGTTTGTTTTGAGGGGTATCCTAATATCCTATTCCCTTTTTATTTTCCTCAACTGGTATTTTCTCTAAGAGTTGATGAATTTTATGTTCACTTGTGGTATCAAACCCTTGTTTTCTCAAAATTGTGAAGCCTTTTCCATATATTTCTTGAA
The DNA here is from genome assembly GCA_007115665.2 of Sequoiadendron giganteum. Classification (NCBI taxonomy): domain Eukaryota; kingdom Viridiplantae; phylum Streptophyta; class Pinopsida; order Cupressales; family Cupressaceae; genus Sequoiadendron; species Sequoiadendron giganteum. Next base: position 489,362,414 of record CM021106.1, read on the forward strand.
GATTGATGGGATTTTTTGTGACCTTGTTATCATAAATGGTTTGAGTGTTTATTTTCATTGAGGAACTAGGTTCACCTATTGTAGGGAACTTAGGTTCAACTTTTGTTTCGGAATGTAAGTAACCAAACATTTCAAGAGGTGGTATCGTAGGAGGTTTTGGTTTGTTCATGGATGGATAAAAGGATGTGTTAGCCTCAAGGTTACTAAGACAATCATTTAAGAACCTATTCATGCTATCATGATCTTCTCCAATAATGTCAACATCATGAGGAGGGCATGCATTAGGAGTTGAGTGAACATGAGTGAACTCAATGTCATTAGGGTAATTTCTAAAGGAACAACTTCACACATCCACTATGGATTTTAATGGCATCCAAAGTTTTCCAAAGCACATATGCATGATGCAAATTTTAGATTCTAAAGTATGCAACAATGTTGTAAATGCAATTTTAATTTTTAAGCAATGCACAAGATGAATGAATTTAAGCAATGAAACAAAAAAAATTGAAACAGAAATAGAAAAGAAATAACAAAAAACATAAACCCAAAATCTGAACTATAAATGATAGAAATGTTGGATGTTGTGGTTGTATTTCTAATATGTTGTTTTCATTGATGTCAACACTATTAGCATTAATGTCTTTAAAAATATATGTGTCGAGGATATTGAGAAAATTGTAATAAAATATGTTACAGGTTGTTTGTGAAGCAGTGAAGATCAGTGTGTTGGAAAGTTCAGTATGTTGATGGTGAGAAGTTGCGTATTGAAGGGTTTGTTCACAAGCCTATCTAGTTTCATCCCTATAAGTTTCAGAGGTGTGCATGAAGATTTGAGAAAGTTATAAGTTTTTTTGTTAAGACAGTTGTTCTGTAAATGGTGTTCATGGAAGAAGATAATATGATTATCGCAATTTGAGGTGTTGTGTATGTTCCTGAACTGTTTGTGGATGTTTCTAGATTATGTTCTATCTATGTTGCACATCTTCATTGATCATTGTGCTCGCGATCTGATATTTTCTCTTGCATGTTCATATTTTTCATGTTCATGGCCAACAAGGTGTTGAAGCGTGTTGTGGATCTCCGAGGAAGAATCTTTGAAGGTGTTTTGTGTTTGATGACATTGTTTTGGTTCTCTACTATGTTGTGGTTGACCTTGTTTGATGCACATTGATAATATTTAATGTTTTGGAACAATAGTTTGAATTCATTCTATTATTTTGTTGAAGGTGACATGAAGAAAAGTAATTTCTTGTTGCGGATATATATAATTGATTGTTCTTCATTTGAGAAATATATGTATGAGTGTGTAATGTGAAGTATGTGAGTGCTATGTGCGAATAGGGTTTAGATCATTTGAAAGAAGAGTAGAGTGTCAAGAAGAGTGAAGAAGAGTGAAGAAGTGTGTATGTGCTTAACCAAAATTATACCTAGTCATTAGCAAATGCTACTTTCTCAGTTCAAATTCTTTAGATGGATTTAATCTAAATTTTTTTCTATAAGACAATGATTCTTCCTTTGAGTAGTAAGCTCTAGCTATATAGTGTGCCTAAATACAAGTGCATTCCTCATTTTTATCTTCTTATACTTTTAACAGGGTATAACTTATGGATTAACCTCCACCCTGGTTTTTCCCCTAATAGGGTTTCCATGCAAAAAATTCTTGGTGTTATGTGTGTTTCTAATGTGTTGTTGATTCATGCTTTCATTTTTATTAATCAGATATAAGAATAAAGGTTAATAAGCTTAATAAGTTTGAAATTATATGAAAAATGACTCACCCCCCTCTCAGTTGTCTGCCCTTCTGTTGCCAACAATTGGTATCAGAGAAGTTTCCTTGGAAGAATTTTAACAACTTGAGGTGATTCAGGATGGCGACATACAAGAAGGATAGTCCACGATTTTATGAAACAAATTATTCTCCATGGAAGACTCGAATGGAGTGTCATCTAAGATGCATTAGTGAATCCCACTGGAACATTACAAGTAATAGGTATGTTATTCCTCAGAATGGTCCTACTACTATTACTGAGATTAGGGATGTTGAATATAATATCAAAGCTAAGAATGCATTGTTAAGTGCTTTGACTGATTCTGAGATGAAAAATGTTATGGAGCTAAGGACTACTTATGAGATCAAGAAAAAGTTGGAAACCTTGTATGAAGGTGATGCAAATGTAAATATTGCTAAGCTACAAAGTTTGAAAGCGAAATATGAAATGTTGAAAATGGGTGATGATGAAAATATTGTTACTTTCATGCAAAGAGTGAATGAACTTGTGTGTGGCATCAGATGTGCTAGTGGGTAGTTAGATAAATCAAAGATTGTTGCTAAAGTGCTTAGATCCTTGCCTATTGCATACAAAGTTAAAGCTACAACTATTGATGAGCTTTGAACTGTGACAAATGTAACCAGAGATATGTTGGTTGGTAAACTTACTAGTTTTGAGTTGAGTGATTTCAGTGATGCCCTTCCTAAGAAAAAATCTAAATTTAAAGCTACTACTTTCGGGAGAGAAAGCAGAGATATGATTCAGGTGAAATTTCTTCTAGAAAGGTATTCAGGTATGAGGAATAAATGAGACAAATTGAAGAAGAAGAAAGAGAAATGAATGAGCTTGAAGCACTTATTGTCTAAAGGGAAGCCAGAGGAGAAGGTAAGTATAAAGGAAAGTTGCCTATAAAATGTTTTTCTTGCAGTAAGATAGGTCATTTTGCATCAAGGTGTTCAAAAAGAGTTCCTAAGCCAAGACCTTACAAGCCTAAATTTCAAAAGAAGTGTTATGATGCTACTTATGAAGGTGTGACAGATGATGAATTTGACAAAGGGAATGCAAGTGAAGATGAGTTTGTGTTTATTGATATTAAGGAAAATAATCTCATGTCTATTGAATCTGCTAGTTGTACAAAAGTGGAGAAAGCCCTAGTTGCTCGAGTTGAAGAGAAGGATGAATGGGTAATTGACAGTGGATGTTCACATCACATGACAAGTGATAAAAATAAAATTTGAAATCCTGGAAAAGTATGATGGTGGTGTTGTAAGATTTGGTGATAACACTAGTGGTATAATTTGTGGCAAAGGATGTATTTATTTTGATGGTAAGCATAATATTGATGATGTTCTTTATGTTGAAGGTTTGAAGAATAATCTTTTGAGTGTTGGACAGATGGTTGATAAGGGATACAATCTTCAATTCAACGATGGAAAGTGTAGGATATTGGGAGGTTTTGGAAATGTGATTGCTTCAGGTACTAAAATAAAAGGTAACATCTTTCATCTGAATGATGCTAGTCAAAGTTGTTTTATTTCTAAAGTTGATGAAAGTTGGTTGTGGCATAGAAGAATGTGTCATGTAAACTTTGACAATATTATAAAGATAAGTTCCTCACAGGCTGTGAGAGATCTTCCTAAGTTGGTGAAACCTACTAATATCATATACAAGGAATGTTAGTTAGGAAAACAAACTAGAATTTCATTTTAGAGAAAGAAAAATTGTTCAAATGAATTGTTGGAGCTTTTACATACTAACTTATGTGGTCTTTCTAGAATTAGAAGTCTACAAGGTTACAGGTACTTCACATTTCTTATTGATGATTAATCTAGGATGATGTGGGTTACTTTATTAAGGGAGAAATTTAAACCTCTAGAGAAGTTCAAGATTTTCAAAGCTAAAGTTGAGATAGAGACAAGTCTGAAGATTAAGTGTTTGAGATCAGATACAGGTGGTAAATTCACTTTTGGCGAGTTTGATTCTTTTTGTGAAGAACATGGAATAAATAGACAACTATCTACACCACAGACCCCTCAACAAAATGGAGTTATCGAAAGGAAGAACAAGACATTTCTAGCTACTACCAAGACTATGATGCTGGAAGGAAATGTCCCTCATGTTTATTGGAGAGAAGTTTTGAGTACTGTTGTTTATATCCTCAACCAAGTACAAATCAAAGGTAATATTGGTAACAATCCCTTTGATCTATGGTTTTTTCATAAGCCTACTATTAAATATTTCAAAATCTTTGGGATTAAATGGTATATCAGAAGAGATGAAGATATAGGAAAGTTTGATTCTAGAAGTTATGAAGGAATCTTTCTTGGTTATTCTACTAAGAGTAAGGCCTACCGGTGCTACAACAAGAGATTGAATAAAATGGTTTAAAGAGTAAATGTTAAGGTTGATGAAGACATTCCTAGACCCTCCATAACTTGTGGATATGATTCTGATGATCAGAATGATAGTACAAACAAGATTCAAACTTCAAATCAAGTTCAAATTGGTCTAGTGAATCAAGAAAATCAAGAAGGAGAGACTAGTGAAATCACAAAAGAGAAATCACAAGATCTTGAAATTCAAGAACATTCTAAGACTCCAAGGTGTGTGAGATTAAATCATTCAAAAAATCAGATTATAGGAGATAAGAACAAAAGTGTATAGACTAGGAGAAGAATCACAAAAGAATATTGTTTAATTTCAAAGACTGGGCCAAGTAATGTCAATGAAGCATGCAAAGATGAACACTAGATTGAAGCCATGAAAGAAGAACTACAACAAATTGAGAAGAACAATACATGGATTCTTGTTCCTAGACCTAAAGACAAAAATGTAATTGGAACCAAATGGGTCTTTAGAAATAAACTAAATGAACAAGGTGAAGTTATCATAAACTAAGCAAGACTGGTGTGAAATGGATACTCTCACATGGAAGGAATTGATTTTGAAGAAAATTTTGCTCCTAGTGCTAAAATTGAAGCTGTGAGACTGTTTCTTTCTTATGTTGCTTACAAAAACTACAAAGTTTATCAAATGGATGTCAAGTCAACATTTCTAAATGGTGAATTAGAAGAATAGGTGTATATTGAGAAACCTAATGGATTTCAATTGACTAATCTGGGAGATATGGTATGTCGGTTGAAGAAAGCATTGTATGGACTCAAACAAGCCCCTAGAGCTTGGTATGCTAGGTTGAAAAGGTATTTTTTGAAGCTTGGATTTAACAAAGGTACTACTGATAGTAATCTTTATTTCAAAATTAATGATGATAAAGATTTGTTTGTGGAAGTCTTTGTTGATGATATCATTTTTGGAGGAGATGATGGTTTGTGCATGAAGTTTGCTAATGAGATGCAGAATGAGTTTGAGATGTCAATGATTGGAGAGTTGAAATTATTTTTTGGGATTGCAAATTACTCAGTTAGATAAAGGAATCTTTATATCTCAGTCCAAATATGTGAAATAAATGCTAAAGAAGTTTAGTATGGAAGATTCAAAGCTAGCTGGTACACCCATGGTGACCAGATGCAAGCTAACACAAGATGATGATTCTATGAAGGAAAATAAAACTACATATAAATTAATGATTGGTGGATTGATTTATTTGACTCAAACTAGAGCTAATATCATGAATTTTCTATGCATTTTTGGATAGATTTCAAGTCGATCCTAAGGAATCTCATGTGACTATTGTGAAGAGAATTTTTAGATACTTGAAGGGAATAGTTGACTTTGGCTTATGGTATCCTTAAGATGATGATATTACTTTAAGTGCCTTTACTGATTCCGATTGGGTAGGATATGTTAATGAAAGGAAAAGTACTAGTGGTGGTGCATTTTTCTTGGGAAAGAAGTTGATTTCATGGTTAAGTAAAAAGTAGAATGTTGTTTCTATGTCTACTACAAAGGTAGAATACATTGCTACTGCTAACAATTATACTCAAGTATTATGGATGAAGCATATGTTTAAAGATATCAAAGTTGTGTATGATGAACCTATTATCATATTCAATGATAATTCAAGTACTATAAACATTTCTAAGAATCTAGTGTTGCATTCAAAGACCAAGCATATATCTATCAAGTACCACTTTTTGAGATAGAAAGTGAGTGATAAGAAAGTAAGACTGGAGTATGTGCCTACTAAGGAAAAAATTGTAAACATCTTTACTAAGCCTTTGCCCAAGGATACTTTTGAGTCTCTCAGAGGGAAGTTAGAGGTGATTACCCCTTCTAATCGGAACTAAGATGCATAGTCTTTGCATCAGTCCATGTATTTATAGTCATATCTTGATTCAGATTGATGTTGTAGTGGCTGCTACTCAGGGGGAGTAGTTAGATAATTTAGATATGTGGTTCAGAGCTTGTGTACCATTGCCATTGATGTCAAAGGGGGAGAAGAGTAAAGTGAAAAACTATGAAAGAGTTAAAAAGAAAGGGGGAGAAGAACTGTGTGAGAAGAGCAATATATAAAGGGGAGATTGTTAGTTGTGTTGATGGTATTTTCCACATCATGTGTTGCCATAAATGCCAAAGGGGGAGATTGTTTGATTTTGTGGTTATATTTTTGATATGTAGTTGTCATTGATGTCAGAACTATTAGCATTAATGTCTTTAAGACTGTATAAGTCAAGGATATTGAGAAAATTATAATAAAATATGTCACAGGTTGTCTGTGAAGTAGTAAAGATCAGTGTGTTGGAAATTTTAGTATGTTGATGGTGAGAAGTTGTGTATTAAAGGGTTTTTTCTCAAGCCTATCTAGTTTCTACTTAGTAAGTTTAAGAGGTGCGCATGAATATTTTAGCAAGTTATAAGTTTTTGTGTTTCAACAGTTGTTATGCTACTGTAAATGGTGTTCATGGAAGAAGATAATATGATTCTGGTAATCTGAGGTGTTGTGTATGTTCCTGAAGTGTTTTTGGATGTATCTATATCATGTTCTATCTATGTTGCATGTCTTCATTGATCATTGTGCTTGTGATATGATATTTTCTCTTGCATTTTCATATTTTTCATGTTCATGGCCAACAAGGTGTTGAAGCTTGTTGTGGATTTCCGAGGAAGAATCTTTGAAGGTGTTTTATTTTCAACGAAATTGATTTGGGTCTCTACTATGTTGTGGCCAACCTTGATTGATGCACATTGATAATATTTATTGTTTTGGGCTGACAATTTACATTCATTCTATTATTTTGTTGAAGCCAACATGACGCAATGTAATTTCTTGTTGTGGACATATATAAGTGATCATTTCTTCATTTGAGAAATATATGTATGAGTGTGTAATGCAAAGTATGTGAGTGTTATGTGAGAATAAGTTTCAAATTATTCCAAAGCATAGCAGAGTGTGAAGAAGACTAAAGAAGAGTGAAGAAGTGTGTATGTGCTTAGCCGAAACTGTACTCAGGCATTAGCAGATACTACTTTCTTAGTTCCAATTCTTCAGATGGATTTGATCTGAATGTTTTTCTATAATGCAGTGAGTCTTCCTTTGACTAGTGAGCTCTAGGCAGTGTGCTTGAATGCAAGTGCATTCCTCATTTTTATCTTCTTATACTTTTAACAGGGTATAACTTATGGATTAACCTCCACAGTGGTTTTTCCCCTAACAGGGTTTCCATGCAAAAAAATCTTGGTGTTATGTGTGTTTCTGATGTGTTGTTAATTCATTCTTTCACTTTTATTAATCAAATCTAGGAATAAAGGTTAATAAGCTTACTAAGTTTGAAATTCTATGACAATTGATTCACCCCACTCTTAGTTGTATGCCCTTGTGTTGCCAATAAGAAAATTCAATGAAAAATATGAAAAGGGACCGATTCTCCCAAGGTGGTGAATGATTGAAAGTGTGCATCTGGAAGATTGAAGAAGGCATAATGGAGATCTAGATTATGGAAAAATCTATTGTTTATGTTGACTAGGACTCATTCACCAAGGTGGGCGAATCAGTCTAGTTTCTGGGAAAATGTGTAGGAATAGGTTTCAGCCAAAAGGGTATTCAAATCTGCAAAAATCTTGTCTAGGTCTGTACAGTAGGAATCATTTACCAATAGTGGTGAATCAATCCACTTCTTTTCTAGAAATTTTGAAGTGGATTTTGTGCCTCTCAGTCTATTCTACACTCCTTGACTTTTTTCTAGATCCGAATCTACAAAATAACACTTGTAGGTCTTCTCCAAGCTACTCCAAGGTTGAATGGTAACTTTGACGACTTTGAAGACTTAACAACTTTTCTCCAAATTTTCTCCTTGACAAATCTTCAACCTAGACCAAACCCTAGCAATAAAGTGCTACAATTATGCTTGAAATGGCTGCAATGGATATGGTTCTTGACTCTTGCCTGATGTTGATAGATATTGAATGCAAATCTTGCTTGGATTCATGAACTCTACATCACAATTGTGAGCACAATAACAAACATGGAGAATGTGATTTTTGACATGATGATTGATGCTTGGAGAATGCTCTTGAATGCTTGATAATCTACCCTTGAAATTCTTGAATGCTTTTTCTCAAATGCTCTTGTGAACTCAATTTTCTATAAGGATCACTTGATTGCTTGCTAGGAGAAAATGAGTGAAATAAACCTATATTTGTACTCAATTATGCAAGAATTCTTGAAATTACAACACTACAAGATGACATCAAATCTAGGGGAATAAAATCCCACCAAAATTTTGATTTAATTTTGAATTTTGGTCACATAGAACTCATTCGCCCAAGGTGGCCAATGAGTCCCATCACACATAATGTATGTGGCCACAAATCAAAAGTGTCTAGAAATGTGTGAAACCTACAACAGGGCCAAAAAGACCTAGGTGGGACTCATTCGTCTAGGGTGGAAAATCAGTCCCAAACACTAAATATGGGCCACATAAGCCAAGAACACCTGAATTGTGATTGGACACTGATTGGTATTGAGATTATCCTCAAAAAGATGTAATAAATGAGGCTTGTAGATGCAAAATAGGGCCAATTAAAGCATAAGAAATCCCAATTATTAATTACAAGCCTAGAGGATTGTGAAAGTATGTTACAACACTTTAGAAAATTCCAAATAAGGTAAGATTAATGTAAATTATGATTGAAATTATGTTTATTATGCTTAGTTAATTGATAAAACCCTAGAAAAGTGTGAAAGTATGTTACAACACTTTAGAAAATTTCAAATAAGGTAAGATTAATGTAAATTATGATTGAAATTATGTTTATTATGCTTAGTTAATTGATAAAACCCTAGAAAAGTGTGAAAGTATGTTACAACACTTTACAATACCTTTGCAAGGTACCAAAAATGTATTAGTTCATAAGGGCCCAAGACCTAATGTGAATGTGTTATCCACATTACAACAATAAATCGAGGCAATATTAAGCCAAAATCTGCAAGAGGAACAAATGAGTGTAAAAATGTCGAAGGACCCTTTTTTCGACACTACAATTTGAAATCCCCCATGTTAAGTTACTTTGTATTATCCAATTTGTACCCATTTACCAACAAAGGGCCCTTGAACATTATAGTTTCTTAGACCACTGAATGATGACAACATAGTTGTGAACCAACTACAAAGACCTTGGAAGATAGGTGGTTTTAGATTATTTATCCTTTTCAAGAGAAATAGAGTAGAAATATTTTGTTTAACATTGTTGTGATACTTTTCACCATCAATGGGTCAAAATTTTCCCTCACAAAGATTGAAGAAGAACAACTTCATCAAATAGAAGATAAATATCATCAATAGTGTCTCCCAAATCTGTAATATGTGTCTCTATAAACAAGTCTAAAATACTTGTCAAGGGATCATCCCAAGCTGAATTTGAAAGAAAATGAATGTCCTACTGCAAAGAATCACTTGAAACTTTGGAAGAAGTAACACTAGAATCTGAAGTAGAAAAAGTAGATGGTGATGGGGTATCAATGAATTGATCATCAACACAAGATGTGTCCACACAAGATGGAGAAACAAGTGTCTCAATATCATCCATAATAGCTTGGTTCTCCAAGGAAACATCAATTTTTGATGAAGATCCAATGTCTCCATACAACTATTGAATGATGGTCCAAGTGGTGAAGGGGCATTAAATGTGCTCTACATGATGTAAAATATCCTATAAAATAGTAAGACATATTAGTCCATAGACCATGTCATTATTATTAAACCATGCATTCTTCTGATCATAGTCACTTGGATCAAGAACGAGTTCAAGGAGATAGGCCTATAGATCCTACTCAAGGCAATGATTCTTTATCCCTTGTTTCTAGTAAAAGTAGTTCTTTGAAGTTAACTTGATAATAGAAGGATTGAAATAACTTTTAAGAGACATGCTTAACCCCCCATAATGAAACTTTATCTTAGATTTTTATTAAAAATTATTTGTATTATCCCCCCAAGATTGATACAAAAAAACCACTTTAAGTGAATACAAAATATAAACATAAAGGACACCCCCCCTTTCCACTAGTGTCAAAAATTACCCCCCAAAGATATTACAATGTTGGCACTTTATGATTAAAGCATTTACAAAGCCTTTTCCAAGATACAATGCTCAATAGGCCCACAGTGACCAAAATTATAAATTTTGATATATAACAAAATCTATAAAAAATAGCTCTATAAATTTGTAGTTCTCTTCAATACATTTACAATGCATATTTGTTTCCAAAAAATGGAGCTCTGGGGTGAAAGTTATGGCTCGTTGAAGAAAAAATGCAACAACAACTTCAACCTGCAATATCTAATAGAAAATGAAAAAAATATTTTCAAAAACTTTTTAGATGGAAATTACTCATCTCCAAATTTCCAACGATATCTCGTTTGTAGAAAATGGCCATTGTGGTGAAAAGTTATGATTTTTTCAAAAACAGGCTGAATTTTGCATGCAGTGACGACCCTCTGGCAAAAGAAAAATTTTCCAAAAATCAAATTCATCTAAAATGAAGTTTTTCATATGAGAATAGGGTTATTTGGGCCTTTTGAATGCAAAGGAAAGGTCTGTTTGGGCCGAAAATTCTCTAGTAAAAAGTTGTTCACAAATATGAGCTTCAAACCCTCATTTGTAACTTTGTCAAATGATCTCCAATTTGGATGAAACAAATGCCAAATATGACTTTCTCCAGCCTTCTATATGCATTGGAGTAGTAAAAATGTTACCAGTATAACTAGAAATATTGCAATCACCTACTAAAAAATAAATGCAAAATAAGGAGGTAATTAAATCTTTGCAAATCCTTTTTGATTCTCCATATTGTTCAAAAACGCAAGAGAAGAGCATACGGGAATTTACAAGATTTTTACAAGAAGCTAAATCTCTCAATCAGGAATCTAAGAACTTAGATTTCTCAAAACAAAATCTCTGATACCATGTTAGAAATCTGAAATAGATTGAATAACCCAAGGAAATTTGTAAGACAAAATCAAAGTTACATAAATTGGAAAAACATAAGAATACAAACCATGACTCCAAGAGAATATGTAATTTTGATGTCACAAAATTGCATTAAGAGCTTCCAAGATGAATAGATGCAATGAAAATATGCATGAATAATGACTACATGCATCAAGGTGCATGTATGCCAAAGTATGCAACAATACAAGAGAATGAATGGATGGATACAAATACAAGCTAGGTAGTGAGTTTATCCATGAATAATGACTACATGCATCAAGGTGCATGTATGCCAAAGTATCCAACAATACAAGAGAATGAATGGATGGATACAAATATTGTAGCAAAGAAGCTTGTAAACATGGAAAGAAATGGTATTACATAGCCCCAATTTCCCATTTTCAATGGTAATAATTATGATTTTGGGAAATTAAGATGAGAACTTTATTCTATTCACAAGATGTTTGGGATTTGGTAGAAAATGGTTTGTAGAACCTCAAGATCAAAAAACCTATTAGGCATTAACAAGAAAAAGTATGCAAAAGCTTTATTTTTAATCCAACAGGAAAAGGATGAGTCAATCTTTCCTATATTGTCAAAAAAAACAAGACCTAAGAGGGCATGCGAGATTTTGGAGATAGCCTATCAAGGTAGTACAAAGGTGAAAGCAACTTAGAATAAAATTTGAAAATTTGTAAATGAGTGAACCAAAGTTTATAGACCAATTTATGAGTTAGGTCATGAATATTGTAAATCAAATTAGATCTAATAGAAAATAATTTTAAAACAAATCAAAAGATTATACAAAATATTCTTAGATGTTTACCCAATAAATTTAATGTTATAGTAGTAGAAATTGAAGAATCCAAGTGTTGACGATGATTTCACTCACAGCAATAGGGTGAATAAAAATCTTCACAGACAAACCACAAAGAAGCCTATCCTTCTTAAAAGATATGGAACAAGATAATCTCAAAGGGGAAATCTTCCTAAATAGGACAAAAATATTGACTCAATTCAATCCCAAGTCTCCAGTAATCAAGTCATGATCGTACTAGGTTCACTTCAGGGTATTATGTGACTTTGTTGTTAATTGCAAAGGGAATATGTTCATTTTTTTAGTTCTATCAAAGATCATAAGTTTTTTCTCACAAGATTTCCAATTTATTCATAAAAATAACATCATGAAATCAAAATATTTAAAAATAATATTTCATGAGCATGTTAACAATTTCATTTTTCTATCACTTAAGTAGAATTAGCTTTAAGCATTGAGCAATTTTCAATATAAAACGAAAGATTTTAAATAATTTTCCATCTATTCATCTATATTTTGGAACATTTTTAAAATTTAAACATCTATTCTAAAATAAAGCATAAAAAATATTGAAAATTAAAATTTCTCTCGGTTATTCTCCACACATGCCCCAAAGAATTAATTAAATCAAAGAAAACCGCTTTATACTTCACTAGATTGCTTCAAAGCTACATATAAAATGGTGTGAGCTTTTAAAGAGAAGGTTTTAGTTTGGACACTGACTAGGTTTTGCATGCACCCTTAAACAGTGCAACATACAGTCTTGTTCGATTGAACTAACAAAACCAGCTACAAAAGATTCATGAGATAGGTAGCTATCAAATTGGCTCTAATATTAATCAATTTCTATGTGCATACAAATTTTTAGACAAGAATGATTCAAAAAATAGGAAAAAAGAAAAAAACTCAAAGAAGTTCCAGTTCTTCCAACATCCACAAATTATGAACTTAAAATGAAAATAAAGTAGTAAATTGTCTTTTATAGAAATAAAGCCTCAAGAGTTTAAACTTAAAGTTTTTCAGAGAATCAAAAATAACAAATCAAAAGATAGCATGTGGCATATGCTAGCTATCATTTACAATATTCCAAATGAAGTCAAAGATTTGACTTCGTCAGCAACAACACTCTTCACTCCTTACTTCGGTAAGAAATACTCTGCATAAACCAATGCTATTGGAATCCTTCTGAATAACAGACAAAATACATCCACCAGGACCGAGAACATCCTGCAAAACTATAAAACCAATATTATTATAACACTTCTGGTATCTGGTATCTTTTATCACTCAAGACTTAGGCTCAAAATCCTTTCTTTGTCTTTCTTCTCTTGATACTCTTGGAAAGCACCCAATTTTTTATGCATATTCTCTTTTAAAATTCCTTTTATAGCTTTCCAAGTGAATTTAAGCCTAGTATATTCTTTTGATACTCAAAGTATTATATCATTTCTTTGTATTCTATCTGTTTCATATTTATCTATAGTGTTCTTGCACTGTATGATCTCATCAATAACCTCCAGGGTTAATAGTTGAACAAGGTCTTTGTTTATTCTTTTGATCCATTCCTTGAAATCTTTAGCTTAAATTACCTTCATGTCCTAATGTTTGAGGATCACAAATTTGACGTGCTAACAATTCAATAAAATCTTGATATTTATAAAGAATTTTTTTAGTTTCCATGGTGACATTTTCAAATCCTTCAGCACATTGTGTCAACATGTCACCTTCCCACTTCAATTGTTTCTTCCATTTCTCTAGAAATATAGCTTCTTTCTCTAACATATAATTTCCTTGTATTAAACCTTGGACATATATTTGTATGAGAATTTCAATGCTTTGCTTTTCAATATCAATTTGTTCTTGATGAACCCTACATTCACTTTCAAATATTTTGGAGTTTTCGGACCAACAATATGCTTCCTTATATTTACCTATTGCATTTGTAATGAATTATTCTCCCTATTTTACCCAATACTCGATCTATTCTTCGAATACATTCATTTTATGGCGAATTGTTGCAATTGCATCAACCTGCTCTTGTGACATTAATACTGGATGTTGGGGCAGTTTTGTCTGTGCTTGACCAGATAGGGTTAGAGATTTTATAAAATTTTCTAAGGTAGCAACCCATTCTTTCAATTATTTTTTCTTATTTTTATACTTTTGCACTCTAGCAACAGTGGCATCCAGATTCACTTTTATTTCAGCCAACTCTTGCTTCCAGGATGAATGTCCAAGATTAATACTTGTTATCTTATACTCCTTAGGTTTTATTTCATGTATGTCTTTATCAGCTATTGGAGTAGCTATATGAATGGTTTTTTCACCATTTGCATTCCTTTGTATGACATTTTTTGCTTTAGGTTTGTGCCTAGGCTTTGGAGTATCTATTTCCTTTACAAAACTATTAAGGTCTAGAGGCAATATTTCCATTTCCATTGGGGAAGCTGATTCCCTAATCAATGAATCAATTGAATCATTCTTTAGCTCTACCTCTATAGTATTTCCTTGTTCCTAATTTTCACTGTGTTTAGGGATCTCTTCTCTTATTTATTCAACTTTATCTATTACTTCCTCTAAAATGGGAATTTCTTCAGCAATTTCTGGCATAGGTTCAGGATTGCTAAGATTTGGCACTGTCTCCTCTGTTTGGAGACTTATATCCTCATGTCTATCCAGATATTTAATATTAATTTCCTAAACAATACCTTCCTTATTCTTTGCTACACCAAGGTGCTCTTCATTTTTAATTTCTTCGCCTCGAATATGTGTAGCTTCCTTTTCAACTTAAGTTTCAACCAAGTCTTCTTCTAATTTTTTGAAGGCCTATGACTGTTCATTATCATTGAGTGCATTCCCAAGTTAAGGCTTGGAATCAAAAGTATCTTCAACAACTATTTCATCAATAGGATCCTGCTTTGCAGTCTCCTGCACTTCCATCTCAAGAATATCATGGCTCCCTGCTTTTGACGTGATTTTTCCTTGTTTGAATTCTTCTTCTTCAATATTTATAGTGGTAGACCCTATATCAGGAATTTCATCTACCACTGTTGCACCATGGATTTTTCTTTGGACTTCTTTTATTTTACCTTCTCCCACATGGCACCCCATTTATCCATCTATTCTTTAATTCTAGCCTCATCTATTTCAGAAATTTCATCTAAGACCACAGGAGTTCCCCCCAATTCTTGTTTCACATTAGCCATGTTAACAGAGGGAGGAGAATTAAATATTGATGTAGCTCTTTGAGATGCAGACCTTGTCTATGTGCCAACATTTTCTGTTACTCTTGTTTCTTCTTCAACTACAAGTTTGTTTCTTGGTTTTGTTGTAGAGGAAGATGTAACTTTAGTTCTTAATTTTGATTTACCTTTATTTTATTTTGCATCCCTCCACTTGTCAGATGGTTTCATTGGAAATTATTTTTTCAAAACCTCATGGGTTTTCTCTTCAATTATTATACCGGGGACCACCTTATTATTTATCCTTTTCTTTTTAGCATGTTCCCCACTCTTAAATGCAATTTCATTTCTTTATTTTCTCTTCTTGTATTTTGAGAACATGGGTTCAATTCCTCTTTCTCTCAAAACTTAAAAAAAATCATTTATCCAGTGTTGAGTGTGTAATAAAATTGGTGTAGAGAACTCATCAATTGACAACATTTCTTCACCCTCATAATCTAGGTCTAGAATGGGTGCATCATACACACTATCTTCATTGTAGGATTTATTCAACACTTCTCCTTCATCTTCTTCCATCTGGTCTAGAATATCATGAAGCATCAAAATATGAGAAAATTTTAAGGAAAATCTTTCATATTTTATCAACCTTTCTTTATGCTCATCTTCACAATTAAGCCAATAATCTTCTAAGTGATGGATATGAGCACAATAACCAACAATAGTCTTGACAATATTCTCTTCAAGATTATAGTACATTCTCTGAAGTGGAAAAAAATCAAAATTATATGTTCTCAATTCTTCCTCACATAAGTCAAACAACCTTATTTCATTGAATTTTGAATTCCCTAATACTATAGGAAATTTCAAAGAGGCCTTCTTGTGAGATTTTTTATAAAGAGCTTGAGACAATTTTAACTGTCTCACTAATTCCAATAAAACAATTTTATTTGTTGGGTACCTGGGAAACATTAATGGATATCCATCAAATCCTTACATTATGATGTAGGAGTAGGTGGGGAACAGAATATACCAGACTCCCATTGGTCTAGTAACACTTTGTGCTTCCAAGGACAATCTTTTAGCTTTATCACCTTCCATCATTCTAACTAGCTTCATGGAGAACACATCATTAACTCTCTTCTAATTTTATTTATACCCATGGATAGTGATTTGGGGTAAATGAGCATATATCAAACAAGTTCCAACCTCCCTTCCTAGAGTACCAACCCTTTTTAACCCTAGTTTGCTTGCCCTCATGGCATAGGAATAAATCACATATGAAGACAAATAAAAACATCTAGTTTTGGGAAATTCCTTTATCTATTCACATAATTTATCACTAATAAATTTTACCCAATGCATTTGCATGGGATTCTCCATCAATCTCGATACTATTACAAACATCTAGGGTTCAAATTTATTGGCATCTCTTAAACAAGCTATCCTACTTAGCAAAGTGATAATGTCTTGAATTTCTTGGTTGAATATAGACCTTTGAAGTACTTTGGCCTTTGGTGTAATTGGCTCGTGGCACCATTGGGTACTCATAATTTATCTATTGTGAGCTTCAATAGTCTTATATGTCCCAGCCTTTGCCTTCATATCAATATTGTACATCTAAGTGAAAGTAGGAAGCCCAAATGTGTATATAATTCCCTTCGACGTGAGATCTACATGAATTCTTCCTTCTTTCTCAACAATTATTATATCAAGGTTATAATAATTCATACATTGTGTAACCGATTCAGGAGCCTCCATTACTGGTGAAAACACTACTATTGAGAATAACCCACTTTCTATAACATTTTTGATACATTGAGAAGCATTTTCTTGCTATACTCGAGTGCAAATTTCATCACAAGACCACCCGATATGACTATCTGTCACTACCATATTGATTGGTATGGCCTATGAATTGCAATATTTGAACTCATCTTCTACTCTTGTGTTAGAAGTACTCATTTTTGCTAGTATTTTCTAAATTTTCAAATGTGTTCCTTGTGTGTGAGTTAGGGTTAAATTTAACCAAAAATTTCTTACAATTTATAAAACTTTCATTCACCTTTCGGTTAAATTTAGAATCAGAGAATAATTATCCTTTCAATTTTTAAAGGGAAAGGAAAAAAATCTTTCGAGATCTTCATACATGAAAATGGCTAACATAAAATCAGTTATTCAAAATATACCTGGTTTTGGCTGATAATGATAATCTTTTGGAATGAAACTCCAAAACCCTTCGTAGTTGTGTTCTTGGTTTCTCAAAATTTACCTTTCCTTACACGCCATTATTATTTCATTCTTTCAATTTCCTTTGTGAATTTTCAGCATGACACAAAGAAGGGTGTTACAAAAGTAACTCTATGCTTAAGGTGATTCCAAGTACATGAGTAGTTCGCCACCTTCATTAATTACCTGTTACAATGCATTAATTTCTTTAATAAACATGTAATCATTATGGATTAGGGTTCAAATTATGAACAACTAGGTTTTTGTGTGGGCTCACTACTAGAGGAAAATTATGGTGCAATGATCATATGTGGCATTCTGGTGTTACTCTGATCACCCGCTAGGCATGGACCATTAAGGATATGTGATCAATTTATGATCACCAGGATTGACACTTTCTGGTATCAAATTTTTTGGGAGAAATATCAGGATCTGAGAACTTACCTCCTAGCTTCAAAGAGAACACATAAACCAAAATGAAAGAAAAGACCAAAAATCAGGCTCAAGAAAGATCAAAACATTTCAAAAAAGACCCTTCGATTTCTAACTTATAAAAAAATTATCAAGCTCAAATAGAAGAATAAAAGGTATTACTGGGATTGACACTTTCGATTAATGAATCACTGCGTGGGGTTAAAACCAACTGAAGATATACTAATTTTGATACAATTGTAGAACTCCAAGATTCTAGTTTCCAGTGATATATTAAACTTCATAAAATGACCAAAAACCGAATCCGGGAAAGAAAACATAGAATAAAATAAAGACCAAAAATTATTGAAAAAGAGAGTTAGAACCAACCAATCCACAAAACAATGCCAAAGCAAGAGAAAGTGAAAGGTACATAGTGAAAAATGGGGTCCACATTTTTCCAAAGGGAAAAATGGGGTGTATTGTGAAACTACACAGCAACTAGCAACCAACAAAACTAAACAAAAGAATAGAAAGTCAATTCTGGATCTAACATCAATGCATCAACTCTCTTAGTCTTCTAATTATAAATCATTAGATCCTTATTCCAACATTCAAATTTCACTTCAGCTAGTATACAAAATTATGTATTGTTGAGCTCACGTGTGTGCAATTGGTTATTTCTACTACAATAAACTTAAGAATAACAATTGTTTGAACTAACCTACATAATTTGACAATTCATTTTAAGCCAACCAGGGATAGAGCCTTGCTACCATTCGGGCGTCCATAGCCCCAACAAGGTTATCTCTATAATTCCCCCAAACATAGCTCTATTGCCAACCAGACGTTTATAGCCCTGATAGAGTTATTCAAATAGCCTAAAGAGTTGATTTTTTCTTATTTTTTTATATATAGCAATGATAGCTCATTTTCAACTTTTGATATATCAATAATAGCTCACTTTCAACTTGCAAGAAGTGAAGCCCGCTATTAGGTTGGTAATTACAGTGGTAGCAAAGGTAGACTTTTAATTTTTCACTTAATGCAAACAACTGCTATCTCAAATTTCAGTAGAATGATTTAAATGTGTGTGTTTGTTGCTCAATATCAATTGAATGATTCATGCTAACTAGAGTATAAAGAATGAAAGAATTCTTAAATAATCCATAAATAAAAGACTACTTCTGGTCAAAGCATAGATCAAATTTGCAAAATTGACATTCTATTAACTTGTTCACCTTCAAAAGTTGCTAATCATTGAAAAGTCAAACAACACAACCCTTAAAATAAAGTGAAACAAAGAAAAAAACAACTATTTACAAAAAACTATTTGCCTGTGACTGGAAATAATGCTTTAGGAACTTCCCATTAATAGGCAATGGGATATCTTCACTAGTCAAAGACTTCAATCTATAAGTTTTATCGCCCAGGATCTTAGAAACTTGATATGGGCTTGTCCACATCTTATCAAACTTAACATGCACACCTTTTCATTCATGGCTTTTATTCCAGTACAGGACCAAATTTGATATTCTAAAGTCTTCAATCTAGCCCTTTTATAGAGCCATATTTTAAATATAGATTGATTCCTAGCAAAATGATCTATAACTCAAGTATGCTTTTCATATAAATGCATCAACTATAATAAGTGAGCCTCACTTTGGTCATCCAATCCTATTACTGTTGTGCAAACTACCAAGTAGGAATTTTCAAATTTATTGGCAGTATAGGATCAATTCCATAAACTAAGTGATAAGGGGAATTCCCTAATGTAGATTTCATCCTAGTGCAATCTACCCAAAGGGTGAATTTTAATAAAGAATGTCATTCCCTAGGATTCTTTTCAATCAACTGTTTTATTATATCCAACAGATTTTTATTTGACGATTCAACTAATCCATTTCCCTGCAGATAGTAGTTAGATGATAATTTCAACATTATACCATATTCAAATGTCCAATTAGAAAATTTTAATGAAGAAAAGGCAGGACCATTGTCACATACCAGTGCATAAGGTACTCCAAACCTGGTAATGATATTATCTTCCAGAAATTTGATTACTACCTCTATAGTGCATTGTTTGCTGGGACATGCTTCTGTCCATCTAGTATAGTAATTATTAGCAATTAATATAAATTTATGGCTTGCAAATGATGGACAATTGATAGTTCCAATATAATCTAGTCCCCATTGTGAAAAAGGATGCATTTTCATTACTGGTTGTAGTGGTTGAGCATTGAATCTTCCTTTGTCTGATGCAGTTTGACATGTATAGCAATGTTTCACATTTTTGTATTTGTCTTTAAAAATCATTGGCCAATAGTAACCAACTCTTAAAATGAGGTGTGTAGTATCTAATGGTGCTCCATGAGCTGTTCCAAATTTATCATGTAATTCCTACAAAAAAAAAATCACTTCTATTCTATTCAAACATCTCAAATAAACTCCTTCATGATTTCTAACCAAAGGGTGAATTTTAATAAAGAATGTCAACTCTCTCTCTCTCTCTCTCTCTCTCTCTCTCTCTCTCTCTCTCTCTCTCTCCTTCTTCCCTCTCTTTTTCATGCCATTAAAATTTATTGGCAGTATAGGATGAAATCCATAAACTAAGTGATAAGGGGAATTCCCTAATGTAGCTTGCATCCTAGTGTGATCCACCCAAAGGGTAAATTTTAATAAAGAATGGCATTCCCTAGGATTATTTGCAATCAAATTTTTATTTGATGATTCAACTAATCCATTTCCTTGTGGATAGTAGTTAGATGAGAATTTCAACATTATACCATATTCAAATGCCCAATTAGAAAATTTTGATGAAGAAAAGGCAGGGCCATTGTCACATACTAGTGCATAAGGTAATCCAAACTTGGAAATGAGATTCTCTTCTACAAATTTAATTACTACCTCTATAGTGCATTGTTTGCAGGGACATGCTTTTGTCCATCTGGTACAATAATCAATACCAATTAATATAAATTTATGGCCTACAGATGATGGAGGATTGATTGTTCCAATAAAATCTAGTCCCCATTGTGAAAAAGGATGCATTTCCACCACTGGTTGTAGTTGTTGAGCATTGAATCTTCCTTTGTCTAATGCAGTTTCACATGTATAGCAATGTTTCACATGTTTGTATGTGTCTTTAAAAATCATTAGCCAGTAGTAACCAGCTCTTAAAATGAGGTGTGCAGTAGCTAATGGTGCTCCATGAGCTATTCCAAATTTATCATGTAATTCTTGCAAAAAAAAATTCACTTATGTTCCATTCAAACATCTCAAATAGACTCCTTCATGATTTCTCTTGAATAGAGCACCTCCTTTTTTTTAAGATAAGATGTGTATAGCCTATATATTAAAATATAAATAAGTATTGTCAAACATATCATCTTTCCATCAGAAAAATTGGTAAAACCATGAGAGATTATCCTTGTAACAGTCTATTTGAAAGCTATAACATTCTAACTAGTATGAAGGAGCCCAACCCATGACTGATAACATAGCCATTTACTGATAATTGTATAAACAAGCCCCTTAAGCCCATTGAAACTATCTATGATTAAAACCCTTGGCCCTAATTTATAATGACAAGTTGCAACATCAAACCCCATAACTATCTATTTCAGATTATAACTTTGACAAAATTGAGGTGAGTAGCCCATAGCAACATCTACTCCTCCATCTCAATCGGGTCATTTTCACATTGGCTCTCCTGTGAATCTCATATTTCAATCACCCTCAGCCTCCTTTTCCCTAAAAAAACATGTACTGTTGTGCAATTTTTCATACCCTCGACCTCCTTTGATCATGTAACTTTTTGATTTTATCTTAAGGGCTCTTCTTTAGTTTCTTTGCATGTGATCAGGGCAAGTAAAGCTAACCAAATACTACCATATATCTTAATACCATTCATTTATGTCTTTTGCATCCAGTGTATATTGTTGACTTGAAATTTGTGGATCCATTTCTACAATAGACTTGACCAAAGCTTGTCCTCAAACTAATTTCATGGGTATGATTTCTAGATCGAATTCCTGTAGGATAGTAACCCATTTGGCTCTTTTTTCCCGAGCTCATTTTATGTTAACAACTTCTTGACTATATCATCTGGAACAATAACCTTGACTTTACTCATGACGACATAATGTCTAAATTTGCATACTGCTTTGACCAAAGAAAAATATTTTTTTTCAACATATGTATATCTCAACTCCGCTTCTATGAGTGGAGCACTCATAAAAACAATTAACTTTTCTTCTTTGTTCTCGCCTTTCTGTGTTAGTAGTGTTGCACAAGTATGATCAAAACCAAAGGAGTAAATATAAAAAGGTTTAATGTAATCTGGACTTACCAGTATTGGAGCTTCTGTGATAGAAATCTTTATATTCTTAAAGGTGATCTTAGCTTCATTTTTCCATTTTGCTTTGGCATCTTTCTTCAACATATCATTGAGTGGTTTCACTATTTCTACGAATTCGGTAATAAATTTCTAAAAAAATTAATCTTACCAAAATAGGATTTCAACTCTTTCTTGCTTCCCAAGGGTTGTAACTTGAGTAGTTCACTCACTCTATCTAGGTCTATAAAAATACCTTGTTAAGAAATAATATTTCCCAATAAATTTCCTTCAATTACCTCAAAAATACACTTTTTAGGATTCAGTGAATCTCTGTAGGTTTCACACTTTTGTAATATTTCTCTAAGATCTCTAACATGATCTCTTTTGTCTTTCAAAAATAATGTGAGGTAATCCATGTAAATAATAATGCACTTGCCTATCAACCTAAGAAAATCATAATCCATAGCTCTTTGGAACGTGGCTCTGGCATTTATCAATCCAAATGGTATTCTTTGATAAGAAAAATTTCCCCACTTTGTGGTAAACATTGTTTTCATTTGATCTTCCCTTGCTACCATTACTTGGTTATATCCAGAGAATCCATCCAAAAAGGAAATCATCTATGAACCATTAAATATTTGTAGCACTTCTTCTAGTGAAGGTAATGGATAATTATCTTTCTCCGATGCCTTGTTGAGATTCAGTAAATCTACACACATTCTTATATCTCCATTCTTCTTTCTCATAGGAACCAAATTTGTGACCCAAGTAGAATGTCTGATAGAAAATATTATCTTAGCTGATAAAAATTTTTGGACTTCCTTTTGAATTAATGGTTCTAAGAGTGCATTTAATGGCATATGTTTATTCCGAAAAGGCTTTGAATCAAGCTTCAATGGTATCGTATGAGTAATGATGGAAGTATCATACGTCTTCAAATCTTCATATGTCCAATCTATAAACTTCCAATAATCTTTAAGTGCCTAAGAAATATTCATCTTTTCTTCCTTAGTACAAACCTTCCCAATTAGCACATTCTTAGGATCTTCTTTAGTGTGTAAATTTTATAATTCAGATTGCCCCCTATCGCTTCAAGGCAAATCCTTTTATCTGATTATCTGATTGATATCAAATAATCTCTCTAACTCAATTATTCCTTTCAAAATATTATTATCTCTTGCTTGTGCTAACTCTTCATCTTGAGTTTCACCATCAAGGTGATCTATTTCCTCAATTATTTGTGCTTCAAAAATATCGGAATTAGTGATGAAATCCAATATATGTCGGTCATCTTCAAATACCTGTAGATTAGTAACATTATCAGGAACCAAAGGTAACTGAACCAGCTCAACTATGAATATTTTTAGATTAAAGGTGTCCATAGGTTCTAGAGTACTGGAAGTTGTATCCAAAGCATCAACTTTTTTATTAAATCTTCTCGGGATATGAGTAATGTTGAATGCGTCAAAACTTTCTATTAAATCCCACACTCTATTTCAGTAATTGGACAAACATTTGTAGTGACAATATATTGCTTTCAAACTTGTCTCACTACCAATTTCGAGCCACCAAATACCTTGAGGATTCTGACTTTATTTTTGATTGCAAGGATCAAGCCATGTATAAGGGGTTCATATTCTACCATGTTGTTAGTACATTGAAATTGTAATCGATATGCAACAAGAAAATATTTACCTTGCAGTTCAATAAGTTTGACTCTGACTCCAATCCCTTGTTTTGATTTGGATCCATTGAATTTAAGAATCCAGGCTTGATCATTTATAACTTGTAACTTACCATTCTTTGATGATGTTGTATTAGTCCTTTCAGTCTATGTAACATGGATTTCGTCTATATATGTTCCTGATTCAGACCTCTTAACATTATCGTGTTCTAGAAAATACTGATTTTCAATTCTATGAATTATCTCTAGACACATCATACAACTATTTTTTGAGTGTGTAGCATCATCCAACCTACACCAATCCTACAACAGTAAAATTTTCAGTGAAATTTTAATTTTTCCACTTTTCTGAGCTTTTGTAACAATATTCTTCTGAAATCTATCATAAGTACTATTTTCTTCTTCAGAAGAATCACAATTTGATTCAATTAAAACATATGTTCCAGGATTTAAATGATTCAACTTTCTAGCATCACATGTAAATACTTCTTCGATGTTGACTCCTGAATTTTGTACTTTATAAACTCCTGGTTCTACATCGATATATAGAACTTCATTTTTTTATTATATTAGGTGATCATATACTTCATGCGAGGTTCCCTTTCAATCGTGATTTGATTAGGAACTCCCTTCCATGGTAACCACATATGTAAAAGTCAGTAGCCATATATCCATTCAAGACCTTGGACCAATCCTTGCTCAATAACATACCATAAGTGTCAGGTATCTCAACAACTTGAATGTCTATATAATATTGAATTCTAGGATGCAATGCTAATTGCATATGAATATTAGTCAACTCTCTAACTATATTTACTTCCATTTTATCGAGTTGAGTGAATTTATTTAAATAACTTTCTGGAATTAACCCTAGTATTTGACATGTGGAAAAAGGCATCACATTAGTAGGGCTCCAAAATCTACTAAATAATTATGAATTTTTTTACCAAATATCCTTAGAGTGAGTAAAAATGGTGGAGACTCTAATTTTCCTTTGTAAAAAGTTACTTGTGCATCCACTATAGGAACAATGTTCTTACCTTTTGTTTTAGCCTGATTATCCTTCACCTAAATGTCTTTGAGCTTACCTTCTTTTGAAAAATCTTCTAAATAATTTAGAAAAGCTTTCTTGATTATAGGCGTTTTGAGCAATTCTGACAAAGAAAGGCTAATCTTTACCTTTTTATTTCTTCTGTTAAATTGGTAGTTAAATTTTTTTGGTCAGTATAATCTATTTTTCATTTCTTGAAACATTTGAGGAATTATACTGAGAAGTTACTCTGGGTAACCTTGGGTTATTACTTGATTTGTCACCGGGTGGAGTATTAAAGTTATTTGGCGGGATCGATGGTGTTAATGGCCCGCTAACTTTATTTCCACTATTGGTGTTGCTTCTCAAATTATGATTATGTCCTTTCTGATATTGTTGAAAATCGTGAATTTCATCAATTTCTTCCTGGGGTTCGTTTTCATCTTGATAGGGAAATGTGTATGTTTCTAGAGTCATAGCTGAATTGTCTCCCTCATACTCATGAGTGTAACTTGTGACGATTAGGTGATTTGACACATTCATAGCTTTCAAGGACTAAAGAAAAATTATATCCTACTAGAACTAATTTTTTTCCCTTAGGAGGGTGAGAATCACACTATTCATTATAATGTGTAGTAGCTAGGAAAATATCTAAAGCGATTTTAAACTGTGAACAGTCTACTTCAGCATGAGCATTTGTGTTATGAATTTTGCACCAAATATTCATCGTGATATCAACTAAATTCACTTTTGATGTGGATATTTCATCTGTAGGATCATTGTTATCTAAAGGTGTGGATACTCCTCCATTATTTGGTCATGTATTCCAAGGTCTAGGTGGTCTAGGAGTATTATATGTCCAATTTTGTGAATTCTTATTGTTATTTTGGGCATAAAAATTTTAATTTATTAATTGTGTAACCTTTGTGGTTAATATTTTGAGTTGAGCTATGATTTATTTTATGTCTTCTTTTTCCTCTAAAATTCTATTATTTTGATTTTCCTAAGTTTGTCAGAAAAAGAGTTTCCCTTAGGATGCAACTCTATGATAGCTGGACCAGGGTGCGAGACTAAAGATTGACTATTTATTGATTGAAAGAAAGTATTCAGAGGAAATGTCCCATTCTGGACCACTAAAGGATAAACATTAGGAGTTATAGGATGACTCAGAGGGACTCCATTTAAGCTTGTGGTAGGGTAGTTATTTAATCCATTCTTTCCATTTACGGACAATCCATTTCCAAGGTGTTTCATGCTTGTGGTAGGGTAGTTATTTAATCCATTCCCACCATTTACGAACAATCTATTTCCAAGGTGTTTCATTTATAAATTCACATAAACAGCTTCAGCATAGGCTTCGGGTAAAGTTGCGGGAGGATTTTCCTTTTGCTTCACAAACACAACAGTTAAAGGATCCACTATTGCATAATAAACTATGATAACTAAAAAATTATCCAATACATAAGGTGCTTGCAACCTAGAATAAGCCTTTTGAAACCTATCATTAAAAATAGTTATAGGTTCTCCTTTGAACCTCTTAATTTGAGCAAACTGATGATATAACAAAGTAGAATTTTTCGGTGTCCTAAATCTAGCTAAAAATTGGCTTTCCATATCTGGCCAGGATCTAATAGAATTGTGAGGCAGGTTGATATATCATTGGTAAACTTCATCACTTAATGTGTATGGGAACAACCTACATGCAATTTCCTCGTGTTGAATCCTTACTCTGAAACATGTATCCTTAAAGATGTCGATATTTTATTTTGCGTCTTTATAGAGATAATACTTGGGACACAATTTATTAGGATTTTTTAGTAAATCATTTTATATGAAAAATTGAATTGGTGACTCTAGTTACAGAATTCCATCACTATGGAGGGCGGTGGTATAACAACTATTGGATTTTGTGAAATCGCACTTGCACTTCTAGAATTTTGAGTTCTAGACAACGTTCGACCACTAAGTTCGACTAGAGTAACATGAGGATCACCAGATCGAGATCTAGTGACTTTACGAAAATCTAGCTTAAAGACCTAACAAAACCAAAAAGGGACAACAAAGGGCCCTCCTTCTAGTGCCAGTTCTTGTTGATGACGATTTCACTCACAATAACAAGGCAAATAAAAATATTCATAGAGAAACCACAAAGAAGCCTATCCTTCTTAAAAGATATAGAACAAGACAATCTCAAAGAGGAAATCTACCTAAATAGAACAAAAATATTAACTTAGTTCAATCCCAAGTCTCTGATAATCAGGTCATGATCATACTAGGTTCACTTCAGGGTATGATCTAATTTTTCTGTTAATATCAAAGGGAATATGTTTGTTCGTTTAGTTTTATCAAAGACCATAATTCTTTCACTAAATATTTCCAATTCATTCATAAAAATAACCTCATGAAATAAAAAGATTTAAAAATAATATTTCATGAGCATTAACAATTTCATTTTCTTATCACTTAAGTAGATTTAGCTTTAAGCATTCAACAATTTTCAATATAAAACAAAATATTTTCAATAGGTTTCCAACTAGTCATCTATGTTTTGGAACATTTTCAAAATTTAAACGTCAATTGTAAAATAAAGCATAAAAAAATATTGAAAATTAAAATTTATCTCAGTTATTCTCCACGCATGCCCCAAAGAATTAATTAAATCAAAGAAAACAACTTTATACTTCACCAGATTGCTTCACAACTACATATAAAATGGTGCAAGATTTTAAAGAAAGGGTTTTAGTTTGGACACCGAGTAGGTTCTACATGCACTCTTTAACAACATAGCATACAGTCTTGTTCGGCTGAACTAACAAAACCAACTAAAAAAGATTCATGAGATAGGTAGTTATCAAATTGGCTCTTCTATTAATCAGTGTCTATGTGGATACAAGTTTTTAGACTGGAATGATTCAGAAAATAGGAAAAAAGAATAAAACTCAAAGAAGTTTTGGCTCTTCTAACATCCACAAATTCTAAACTTAAAATGAAAATAAAGTAGTAAATGGCCTTTTATAGAAAAAAGGCCTCAAGATTTTAAACTTAAAGTCTTTTAGAGAATCAGAAATAGAAAATCAAAAGATAACACGTGGCATACACCAACTATCATTTATAATATTCTAGATGAAGTCAAAGATTTGACTCATCAATAACAACACTCTTCACTCCTTACTCCGGTAAGAAATACTCTGCATAAACCAAGGCTATCGGAATCCTTCTGAATACTGAACAAAATACATCCACCAGGACCGGGAACATCCTATAAAACTACAAAGCCAATATTACTATAACACTTTTGGTATCCAATATCTTTTATCACTCAAGACTCGGGATGAAACTTATTTCTTTTTCGTTCTTCTCTCGATACTCTCGGAAAGCGCCCAATGTTTGATGCATATATGCTCTTTTGAAATTCCTTGTATAGCTTTCCAAGTGAATTGAATCCTAGAATATTCTTGTGATACTCGAAGTATTATATCATTTCTCTGTATTTGATTTGTTCCATATTTATCTATAGTGTTCTTGCACTATATGATCTCATCAATAATCTCCCAGGTTAATAGTTGATTATGGTCTCTATTTATTCTTTTGATCCATTCCTTGAAAGCTTTAGCTTCTTTACCTTCATTTCCTAATGTTTGAGGATCACAACTTTGGCATGCTAACAATTCAATAAAATCTTGATATTTATCAAGAAGTTTTTTATTTTCCATGGTGACCTGTTCAAATCCTTCAACACATTGTGTCAACATATCACCTTCCCACTTCAATTGTTTCTTCCATTTCTCTAGCAATAGAGCTTCTTACTCTGACAATGCATTTCCTTGTATTAAACCTTGGACATCTATTCGTATGAGAATTCAAATGCTTTTCTTTTGAATATTAATTTGTTCTTGACAAACTCTACATTCACTTTCAAAGCTTTTGGATTTTTCAAACCAACGGTATGCTTCCTTATATTTCCCTATTGCATCTATAATGAATTCTTCTCCCTATTTTAACCAATACTCAATCCATTCTTTGAATACATTCATTTTATGGAAAATAACTACAATTTCATCCACCTACTCTTGTGACATTAATACTAGATGTTGGGGAAATTTTATCTATGCTTGACCAGATAGGGTTATAGATTTTATAAAATTTTCTAAGGTAACAACTCATTCTTTCAAATCTCTTTTCTTATTTTTATACCTTTGCACTCTAGCAATAGTTGCATCCAAATTCACTTTTATTTCATCCAACTCTTGCTTCTAGGATGAATGTCCAATATTAATACTTGTTATCTTAGACTCCTTAGGTGTTATTTCATGTCTATCTTTATCAGATATTAGAGTAGCTATATGGATAGTTATGTCACCATCTGCATTCCTTTGTATGACATGTTTTCTTTTAGCTCTACGCCTAGGCTTTGGAGTATCTATTTCCTATACAAAACTATTAAGGCCCAGGGGAAATATTTCCACTTCCATTGGGGAATCCAATTCCCTGATCAATGAATTAGGTGCATTATTATTTAGCTCTACCTCTGTAGCATTTCCTTGTTCCTAATTTTCACTGTGTTTAGGAATCTCTTCTCTAATTTCTTCAACTTTATCTATTACTTCCTCTAAAATGGGAATTTCTTTAGCAATTTTTGGCATAGGTCTAGGATTACTAATATCTGTCACTGTCTCCTCTATTTGGAGACTTATTTCCTCCTATCTATCCAGATGTTCAATATAAATTTCCTAAAAATTACCTTCCTTATTCTCTGCTTCACCACAGTTCTCTTCATTTTCAATTTCTTCACTTGGAATCTGTGTAGCATCCTTTTCAACTTCATTTTCAACCAAGTCTTCTTCTAAATTTTTGAAGACTTGCAATTGTTCATTATCATTTAGCACATTCCCAAGTGAAGGTCAAGAATCAAAAGTATCTTCAATAATTGTTTTATCAATAGGATCCTGCTCTGCAGTCTCCTGTACTTCCATCCCAAGAATATCAAGGTTCCCTGCTACTGAGGTGAGTGTTCCTCGTATGAATTCTTCTTTAATATTTATAGGGTTAGATCTTGTATGAATAATTTCTTCTACCACTAGTTGTACCATGGATTTGTCTCTGGATTTCTTTTCTTTTACCTTCTTGCACATGACACCCCATTTATCCATCTATTCTTTAATTCTAGCCTCATTAGTTTCAGAAATTTCATCTAAGACCATAGTAGTTCCTCCCAATGATTGTTTCACATTAGCCATGTTAATAGAGGAAGGATAAGTAAATAGTGTTGCAGCTCTTTGAGATGCAGACCTTGTCTATGTGCCAATTCTTTTTGTTACTCCTATTTCTTCTTCAATTACAAGTTTATTTCTTGGTTTTGTTGTAGAGGAAGATCCACCTTTTTTTATTACTTTTGATTTATCTTTATTTGATTATGCATCCCTCTTCTTGTCAGATGGTTTCATTAGAACTTCTTGTTTCAAAACCTCAGGTGTTTTGTCTTCAATTCTTATACTAGGGGCCACCTTATTAGTTATCCTTTTCTTTTTAGCATGTTCCCCACTCTCAAATGCAGTTTCATTTCTTTTTTTTCTCTTCTTGTCTTCTGAGAACATGGGTTCAATTCCTCTTTCTCTCAAAAATTTACAAAAATCATTTATCCAGTGTTGAGTGTGTAACAAAAATGGTGCAAAGAACTCATCAATTGACATCAATTCTTCACCCTCATAATCTGGGTCTGGAATAGGTTCATCGTACACCCTATCTTCATTATAGGATTTATTCAACACTTCTCCATCATCTTCTTCCAGCTGGTCTAGAATATCATGAAGCATGAAAATTCGAGAAGGTTCTAAGGAAAATCTTTCATATTTTCTAAACCTTACTTTATGCTCATCTTCACAGTTAAGCCAATAATCTTCTAAGTGTTGGATATGAGCATGATAACCAGCAATAGTCTTGGAAATATTCCCTTTAGGATCATAGTACATTCTCTAAAGTGGAAAAAAATCAAACTTATATGCTCTCAATTCTTCCTCACACAAGTCAAACAACCTTATTGCATTGCATTTATAATTCCCTAATACTATAGGAAATCTGAAAGAGGCCTTCTTGTGAGCTTTGTTATAAAGAGGCTTAGATGGTTTTAATTGTCTCACTAATTCCAATAAAACAATTTTATCTGTTGGGTACCTGGGCAACATAAATGGATGTCAATCAAATCCTTCCATTCTGATATATGATTAGGTGGGGAACTGAATATACCAGCCTCCCATTAGTCTAATAACACTTTGTGCTTCCAAGGACAATCTTTCGGCTTTATCACCTTCCATCGTTTTGACTAGCTTCATGGAGAACACATAATTAACTCTCCTATAATTTTATTTATACCCATGGATAGTGATCTATGGTAAATGAGCATATATCAAACTATTCCCAACCTCCCTGCCCAGAGTACCAACTATCCTGCTTAGCAGAGTGATAACGTCTTGAATTTATTGGTTGAATATAGACCTTTGAAGTACTTTGGCCTATGATTTAATTGGCTCATGGCACCATTGGGTACTCATAATTTCTCTATTGTGAGCTTCAACAATCTGATATGTCATGGCCTTTGCCTTCATATCAATATTGTACATCTAAGTGAAATTAGGAAGCCCAAATGTGTATATAATTACCTTTTGCATGAGATATGGATAAATTCTTCCTTCTTTCTCAACAATTATTTTATCAAGGTTATAATAATTCATACATTTTGTAACCAATTCAGGGGCCTCCATTGCTGGCAAAAACCCTCCTGTTGAGAATAGCCCACTTTCTATAACATTTTTGGTACATTGAGAAGCATTTTATTATCGTACCTAAGTGCAGATTTCAACATCAGAAGACCACCCCATATGAGTGTTTTCCACTACCATATTTATTGGTATGGCCTATGAATTGCAATATTTGAACTCATCTTCTACTCTTGTGTCAGAAGTACTCATTTTTTTTGGTATTTTCTACATTTTAAAATGTGTGCCTTGTTTACGAGTTAGGGTTAAATTTAACCAAAAATTTCTTACAATTTATAAAAATTTCATTCACCTTTCAGTTAAATTCAAAATCAGAGAATAATTATCATTTCAATTTTTAATTGGGAGAGAAAAAACATTTTTTGAGATCTTCATACATGAAAACGGATAACATAAAATCAGTTATTCAAAACATACCTAGTTCAGGCTGATAATGATAATATTTTTGAATGAAACTCCAAAACCCTTGGTAGTTGTGTTATTGGTTTCTCTAAATTTACCTTTACTTGCGTGCCAATATTATTTTGTTCTTTCAATGTCCTTTGTGAATTTGCAACATGACGCGAAGTAGGGTGTTACAAAAGTTACTGTATGCTTAAGGTGATGCCAAGTACATGAGTAGTTTTCCACCCTCATTAATTACCTATTACAATGCATTAATTTCTTGAATAGAGGTGCAATCATAAGAGATTATGGTTCAAATTATGAACACCTAGGTTTTTGCATGGGCTCACTACTAGAGGAAAAATATGACACTATGATCATATGTGGCATTCTGATGTTAATCTAATCACCCGCTAGGAATGGACCATTAAGGATACATGATCAATTTATGATCACCGAGATTGACACTTTCCAGTATCAAGTTTTTTGGAAGAAATAACAAGATCCAGGAACTTACTTCCTAGCTTCAAAGAGAACACATAAACCAAAATGAAAGAAAAGATCGAAAACCAAGCTCAAGAAAGATCAAAAAATTTCAAAAAAGACCCTCCCATTTTTTACTTATGAAAAATTATCGGGCTCTGATACAAGAATAAAAGGTATTACCAGTATTGACACTTTCAGTTAATGAATCACTAGGTAGGGTTAAAACCAATTAAAGATACAATCATTTTGATACAAACATAGAACTCCAAGATTCTGGTTTCTGGTGATATATTAAACTTCATAAAAAGACTAAAAACTGAATCTGGGAAAGAAAACATAGAATAAAATAAAGACCAAACAATATTGAAAAGGAGAGTTGGAACCAACCAAGCCACAAAACAATGCCAAAGCAAGTGAAAGTGAAAGGAACAAAGGAAAAAAGGGGGTCCACATTTTTCCAAAGGGCTAAATGGGGTGTGTTGTGAAACTACACAACACCAAGGATTTGGCATAGTTATATATAGATGAATTAATGGGATATGTGTTAACAAATGAATCTAGAATGAACAAAAATAACAATACTTCTTTTGAGAATGCTTTCAAGTCACAAGAATCATCTAATAAAGGAAGAGGAAGATCAAGATTCAGAGGAAGAGCTAGAGGTGGTAGAAGTCATTTAGATCAAGGTAAAAAAATAATTAGAACAACAATAATGGAGGATGTGGAAACAATTATTCGCAACAACATTCATAGAGGTTTGATAAATATAACATTCAGTGTTATTATTGTAAAAAATGGACATTATATGTATGAATTTAGAAAGAAACAAGGAGATGTGGATAAGAAAAATGTTAATTATACAAATGAATCGACATCTAATTCTGATAGTATGTTCATGACATGTAATTTTGCTCAAGAGAGCACTAGAAATATCTAGTTTTTGGATGGATAGTGGATGTAGTAATCATATGAATGGGAATAAATATTTGTTTGCTAGTATTGATGATTCTATAAAGTCTAAAATGAAATTGGGAAATGATAGTAAAGTTGATGTAATGGGGAAAAGAGTTAAAAATATTTTGAAAAAAATGGTGAAAGAAAATGTATTCCTTATGTTTATTTTGTACCTAGACTAAAGCATAATCTTATGAGTGTTGGATACCTATTACAAAAGGGTTATAGGGTATATTTTATGGATAATATTTGCACAATATTAAATAGGTTTCTAAATGAAAGGTTGATTGCATGAGTGGAGATGACCAAGAATTAGATGTTCCCCCTTCAAATTTAGTCCACCCAAGGAGCAAAAGAAGCCAAATTTAAAACTATATATTTAGACCAACCATGGCTATGGACATTTATATTTTAAAGGCTTTAGTTTGTTACAATAGAAACATATGGTAAAATTATTTCCTCCTAAAGAGCATCCAACCAATTCATGTGAGAGTTGCATCTTAGAAAAACAACATAGAGAGAGTTTTCTTGTAGGAATCTCATATAGAGCAAGGGTATTATTGGAGATAGTTCATAGTGATTTATGTGGACCAATGTAAACTCCATCATTTGGAGGTAGTATTTACTTTCTAACCTTCATTGATGATTTTAGTAGGAATAAATGGGTATATTTTCTCAAGAAGAAGTCTGAAGCTTTTAGTAAATTCAAGGATTTCAAGTCTATCATGGAAAAACAAATTGGATAATATATCAAAGTACTCAAATCTGATAGAGCTAGTGAGTTTAGTTCTAATGAATTTCTTTATTTTTGTAAATATCATGGGATCAAGAAATAATTTACAACTAGGTACACACCACAACAAAATAGAATAGAAAAGAGGAATAATAGAACCATAATGGAAATGACTAGGAGCAAGTTGAAAGCTAAAACTTGCCTAATGAATTTTGGGTAGAAGTAGTAGCATGTTCTATCTATATTATGAACAAAATTCCTATAAAGAGTTTCGAGGAAAAAATTACATAAGAATCATGGAATGGTAAGAAGCATAGTGTATTTCATTTGAGAATTTTTGGATGTGTCGCATATTCACTAGTTCCATCTGAATTGAGAAGAAAAGGGGATGATAAAAGTGAGAAATATGTTTTCATTGGTTATAATGAACACTCAAAAGCTTATAAATTGTATAATCCCATTTCAAAGAAAGTGATTCTTAAAATATATGTCCAATTTAAGGAAGAATAAAATTCCTGCTCCTAACCCATGTTGTGTATAGGATCCGTCAAAATATATCTTCTAATGGTCTGCTACACTTATGCTGAAAATTGATTCATCCAAAAACTCTGAGACAAGTGGGTTGTATGCATCTATAGGAGCCTCTGCTAGTTGATCCACAATTTCTTGCCCCTTGATGGCCTTGCTCTCTACATATTCAATGTCATGCTCTGTTAATATCATGACCCACTTGGTTGTCCTTCTTGTAAGAGTTGCTTTGGAAAGTAGGTACTTGAGCGGATCTATTTTTGCAATTAGCTTGATCTAATGTGCCAGCATGTAGTGTCTGAATTTTTGAGCTGCAAACACGACTGCTAAAAAGGATTTTTCAATAGATGTATATTTTAGCTCATGTCCTACCATAGTCCTGTTGATATAATATATTGCTCTCTCCCTTCCATTTTCATCATTTTGAGCTAAAAGAGCACCGAGAGTTGTCATTGTTGTTGATGTGTATAGGATCAATGGTTTTCCTGAAATTGGTGGCATTAGAACTAGCAGTGTGAGTAGGTATTCCTTGATTTTTCTGAATTCTTGGTCGCATTTGTCATCCCATTTAAATGCTACTCCCTTGTGGAGTAGATGAGAATATGGGATTTGTTTCTCTTCCAATTGTGCTATGAACCTACAGATAGACTAGAGCCTACCTTGTAGACCCCTTAGCTGCTTAAGTGTCCTGGGTGTTGCCATTTTGAGGATCACCTTGAATTTGGTGGTATATACCTCAATTCCCCACATTAACATGATATACCCCAAGAGATTTTCTGATTGTAATCTGAAGACACACTTCTTTGGGTTGAGTCGAACCTTGTATTTTTATAATCTATCAAAAATAGAACTCATAGTTGATATGTGGTCTTGTCTCTTCCTTGATTTGTCCAATATGTCATCCACATAATCTTCCACAGTCTTATGAATCATGTCATGAAAGATTAATGTCATGGCTCTTTGGTAAGTTGCTCCTACATTGTTCAGCCCAAATGACATCATATTCCAGTAGTAGGTTCCCCACATATAGTGAATGTTGTCTTGTGTTCGTCCTCTTTTGCTATCATGATCTAATTATATCTAGAAAACTCATCCATTAGTGATAGCATTTCATGTCCAGCCATCATATCCACTATCATGTCGATGTTGGGTAGTGGAAATTCATCCTTAGTACATGCTTTGTTTAAGTCTCTGAAATCGGTGTAGATGCGGATGCCCCCAGTGGGTTTTGAAACAGGTACCAAGTTTGATACACATTCTGGATAATCAATCAAGCATATGAAACCTACATCTAGTAGCTTCTACAATTCCATTTTGACTAGAAAGGATATTTGGAGATGCATATTTCTCAGTTTTTATCTCACAGGTTTTGCTTCAAGATATACAACCAAGTGATGAACTACTATCTCTTGATCAAGCATAGGCATGTCAACATAAGTCCATGAAAAATTTACCTTTCTTTCCTTTGGGAAGGCAGCTAAGATTTCTAATTCTTCTTTGAGAAGTGACTCAACATAGAAAGTTATGTGTGGTAGCTCCTATGTTGCCAAGTTAATGGGATTGCATTGTTCTGCTAGGACTACTGATTCTTCTTGATGAAGTGCAGTGAGGGGAAGATTGAATCCTTCATCCTTTGGCACCTTGGAGAGGTTTTCAACATTGGATGTGTCCTTTATATTTACTATTTTAGGGTCAGAGAGTGCCATAGTGTGGTTTTCACTCAAGGACCTTGAGATTATTCTCAATTTCTCTCTTTTGCAACTGAAGGATTCAATTGTCTCCCCATAATAGGCTTGAGTGTCCAATGCGATGTCAAATCTAGATTTATGATCTCCATATGGGACTGTATCCCATAATCCCATAAATTTTGAGAACGCCTCATCATTTTTGAACGTGTCTAAAATCAGTGGTCCTCGTTGGTCATAATCGATGAGTTGGGGGTACACTAAGTTTATCTCATGGATTTGATGTTCTGACTCAAAAGATAGGGTGCTAATAATTAATAGGGAGGAGTCTTCAAAAATCATGGGTACATCAGTTATGGGATCCTCGTCATCGCTACAACATACATCACTGATGTCAAAGGTGAAATTATTTAAGGGTAGACTTGTGGATACTAGTAGTCGTAGGGAGGATGTCGATAACTAAGGGGGAGTCCTGACTGCGTTAACTGGGGGAATTTTTCCATGTATGGTTACACTCAGATGGGTACACCCAAGGCCAAGATTTTTCATTCTTTTCTCAACAATGATAGGTTCTAGTCGACCATTGTTGTTCTTTCCCAAGCTTCCATTCTTGTTATAACCCATGCCCAACATTAGTTGAAGTCCTTTGTTGGCATCATTCATAGGGAGGGTTGGTGTAGGTCTCTCATCTTGATAGAGGATATTGGATACGTCTCTCTCATCCAGCACTTCTCAGCCTAGATCTCCCCAACTCCAGAATCAAGAGGGGTCCACTCTGAAGGTCTAAGTTGTTACATTGGTGAGTTGCAACTGTCCATGGAATCTAGGGGATTGAGGTAACTCCCTGACCACAAAGGATCCTTTCTTCATTTTGTATCCCCCACACACATTATCCTGGATTATAAGCTTTATTTTTGATATGTTGAGGATGGCAGGTGTCTTTGTCCCAAAAGTGGAGGGTATGTTGGATGGGTCTATATATGGATTTGAGGGGCCTTCATTGTTCTTCAAGAATTGGGGAAATTTATAGAACTTGGCTTCCAGATTCTTACAGTAGGCAAAAGGTTCAAGATCACCATGGATTATGACCTCTTCATTTTGGTATGAAAACTTAACGCATTGATGGAATTTTGATGCAACTGCTTCCATCCCATGGCTCTATGGGCACCACAGGAGGATATTGTAAGGTAGGTCAAGGTCAAGCACTTGACAGGTAGTTTCCATAGCAGTTGGCCCTACTTGAATAGGGAGTTGAATAGTGCCCTGAGACACTCTTTCTTGATTGTCGTAAGCCTTGATTGTGATACCCTTACCTTTTTCAATGGAATCTTTAGAGATTCCCAAATTATTTATGAGCTTTAGTGACCAAATGTTGAGGTTTGCACCCCCATCCACCAAGACCCTTTTGAAATTACTTTTATGAACCGACTTCAAGGTGTAATGCATGGTTGTGAGATGGCTGGGTGGGGAAATCTTGATTGGAAAAGGTGAGAAGATTCAGAGTGGTGATGTTACTGACCATAGCTTGGAATTGCTCTGTATCAAGGTTGGTAGAGACAATGGATGAAGCAAATTCTTCCTCAAGGATTTCTCTGTGGGCAACTGAAATCTTCAGTAACTCCATGATGGAGATATGAGTAGGGGTTATTTTTAACTTCTCAAGGACATTGTAACCATAAGGAATGACTTTCTAATTTGAGGTGGAGGTCTTAGATGGTTGCGATGCCCTGAAAATAGTGACCTTTTCACCACATGTGGTGAATACATAATCAGTGTTGGTGCCCTTGATGCTAACAACAATGACCATTTCATTAAGGCATGCAACAACACCTTCATGCACATGGTTCACTTTTCCATAGTTTTTCTTACCTTTGTTGTTTCCTTGGTTGTGATCGAGCATCAAATTCGTGTAGATTTTTAGATCTTGATTACCATCCGGTTGCTCAACATTTATGATTTTGTCATCGATTAGATCCTGGATACCATTCTTGAATTTCATACAGTTGGCAGTTGTATGCCCCTTGAGCTTATGATAATCATAAAGTAAATTTTCATTGTACCACGATGCCTTCACCTTGGGTTCTTGGTAATTATCATGAGTGGGGACCTTGATGAGGTTCTCATTAACCAAATTTTTCACGATGGATTCAACTGACTCGCCAAGGGCTGTGAATTTTCACTTGGGGGATAATTGTTTCACAAAGGTGGTCCTCTTTGTTTATTGATATTATTGATTTGATTATTGGGTGGTTGTTGGTTTACCACATTTTCTTGTGTGTTATTGTGATTATTGTTCTGCGGTTGATGATGTGTTGGGGCATTCTATTTTGGAACACTGACGATAACTTTGGCATTGACCACTCCATCATTGGTGACATTCCTATTGTTTTCCCATGTGTGAGGTTTATCATTGTAGTTGGTGGATGGACGACTATCTTGATGTTCAAGATATGTGGGTGTGCCCCCTTGTGCAACATGAGCATGTTCAATAGTGAGTGCCTTGGGGATCAATTGGTCGTACGTAGTGATGCATTGCATCTTTCGATAAAATGCCAAATTTGTATCCAAATTTGCAATGATAGTGAAAATTTGTTGTTCCTCTAGCATGACCCACTTGCTCTGATTGGCCTTGGATCACCATCATTAGAGAAAGGTGGTGAATGATTCCCCCTTTCCTTGTTTAAGTGCTGAAATTTCTTCCAAACTAACATCCACGCAAATGTTGAATGCATAATTTTGGAGGAATGCATCTTTGATTTCTAAGAATTTTTTGATGCCCATAGGCAGACGAGAGAACCATTCCATGGAGTGACCAGCCAGGCTTCAAGGAAACAACCACATTAGATATGTGTTGGTGTATGTGATTTCCATACAATGTACCTGGAATTCCCTGATGTGATCTTTAGGGTTTCCTATCCCATGATATTTGACAAATTTGGGGATTTCAAATCCCTTCGGGAATGGTACCATTGCTAAGCTCCTATCAAATGGATAGGGACATAGATTGCTAGGTGTCCTTGTTGTTTTTCCTGATTAAAGATCAAGCACTTTCTGTGAGAGCATTTTGATCGCCTTGGGGATCAAGAGGTGGGTGAACATGTTTTAAGGTGTTTGATTGATAGGTGGGGTGTTGGTGCGAGTTTGTAGCAATCTTTGTTGTGTGAGTAATGCATGTGTTTGTTGTTGAACCTACAATGCTTGTTTTTGGTTGTGTTGTTGTTGTACCAACAAGGCTTGTTGTTGGGCTTGCTATTGATCCTCTTGTTGTTGTACTTGATAATCTTGCAAGGCTAGTTGATATGCTTCTTGTTGGGCTGCTTGCAGTTATGCTTGGTATTGTGCTTGCACTTGCACTTTTTGAGCTTGAAATTGTGCTTGGGCTTGAGCATGTGCTTATTGGACTACTTGTGAAATTTGATTAGCCTATGCGGCTTGTGCGGCCTGGGTTGCTTGTGCAGCTTGGGCTGCTTGAGCTGCTTGCATAGCTTGGGTAGCTTGTGCAACTTGGCTTTCTTATTGTTTCTGTTGTAGTAAGGATTGGGATTGGGCAACCTATTGTGCATGTTGCACTTGTTGTGTTGCTAATTGTACATGCACTTGTTGAGCATCTAGTTGTGTGGCTTGATGATTTTGGGGTATCTTTTGATGGGCATATTGTCAAGCAACTTGCAACATGATGCTGAATGAACTTGCCATGTTGTGTTTTGGCGGTGGTGGCAGTTGATTGGGAATGGTGTTGACCATTGTGATGAGCAGAATGGCCATATTGATGATTGGGTTTTGAGTTACAAACGTTGTGATTGAGATGCTTGGTCCTTGGGAAACCATGCTTTGAGAGACTTGGGATGTTTTGACTATTGGGGTTGCTTGGATGGTTGCCATCTATTGTTGCGATATTGATGGCAAAATGGGAGGATTTGTTATGATGCTTTGGTTTGGTTGATTGATGGTGAGTGAAGGGGGAAGACCCAACTTGAGGGATTATGTAGATGTAAGTGGTAGAGGTGGAGATGATGGAAAGATGGGTGATGCATTCCCTTCAAGTGATGACGAGGGGTCAAAGATTCCCCCTGCTCCAAACAAGTCACCCTCTCCTTGTGAGGTAGGGAGAGAGGCTTGTGTGTCTAGAGATAAATTGGTGTTTCATGATAAGAGTTTGGATTGGAAAAATCATGGAATATGAGAGGTACACATGGGTATAATAGGTTTACTAGATAGATTGATCTGGTGTGATATTTGCATCCAACTCCCAATTGCTCACAAGGGGATGTTTTTGGGGTTCATGAAGCAATGAGATTCTCTTGCTAACAATTGGTGGGGTTGAAGTAATGGATGTTATGATTTGTGGGATGTCTTGAGTGATGCTTTGAAATGGAATTGTGGATGAGGTTGAGGGCATGATCCCAAGAGGTCTTTCCATAATAGTGCTTATGTCAAAGTCGGAAGGGATTTTAGCCCCTTATTTTTCTAACTCAAGCATGTATTGGGAGGGATATAACCTCATCATAGCATTGAAAATTCAATGATTTTCAGGATTTTGCACCATCTCTAGGAATTCATCTTGTTTCATCCCTAACATGCTATTAGTGATGTCCTCTACTTGACCCTCCTCCTGAGGATTTTTTGATGGTAGAGGGAAATTTCTTGGAGGATTGCTTGATCCCACAAGATTTATTTCGGGAGAAGTTTGACTTAGATCACTTGAAGTTGATGTTTCCTTGGTGATTTCCATAGTCTTCTTGTGTTGTGATCTTGTTTGCACCATATAATAGAGATCAAATGATCTAAATTTAGGTACAAAAAGATAAGAACTAGGATAAATTAAGGATAAAAAATGATGATGAGGATGAGATAAATCAAAGATGGATGATACGGATGATGAAACTCTTGAAGAACCTTGAGGGAGATGCTAAAATTTAGGACTTTATTTGATTTGATTTTGATTGATTGATTTGGATAATGAACTGGTAAACTCTAGCAGGTTGTGTTGTCCTAAACTGAACTCGTACACAATAGGATAATTTCAATAAGTGTGTTAAGTCAAACAAAGTGATTTTAAATAATGAACTCCTAGACCCCAAGATGTTGGATTTTATCAAGAGTTAAATTTGTTCACAAGGATTGATAATTTGGTTAGATGTGTGGATAAGATTTCATCTATACATATCTAACCAAACAAGATGATTTTTATTTTGCCTAGAAGTTAAGCATAAATGATGTTTTCAATGTTTCCAAGAGTTTGTTGGTGAGATGGGATTTGATTTCGATGGTTGAAGGATGGGTGAGAGTGATGATTTTGATCCTAGACTTGACCTAGATAAAACTCCTTCTTACAAGACCTGGGTTTTGAAGAACATGTAATACTTCCTATGTGAGAAAAGAAAACCTTTGAAAGAGATTAGGATTTTCTTGACAATAAGACTGATACAAGTTAGGGTTGTTTCTTGAAGCTTTCTTGTAGAATCTGTAAACCAACCTTTCTCTTACCTCGTGAAGCCTTGAAAGACATTCTTCATGGTCCTTTAGACTAAGCTTTTTGAATTTGGGTTTGCGGATTTTGATTTTGCGGGAAATCATTTGAAAGAACACATGTGTTGGGTTCAATTGTTTATTTTGATTAATGCGTTCTTTTTACCACAAACAATTTCTTGATTAAAATTTCAAACTAAATTTTTATGTCTTAATTCCTTCTCATTCCACAAGGTCCATTGTGTGAAAATAAAGGTTTCAAGAGCATAGTTTCCTAGGTTAAATTTACAGAGAGAAAATTGTGATTAAATCCAAATACTTAGAAGCCTCTAAGGATAAAATCCCTAGGGCAAGCGAGAGCACTTGAATTCGTCAAAGGTATTTGCTTCCTCCAAAGGGTTTGAAATTTTGAAGATATTGTGAATTTTTGTTTTCAAATGTTTTGAGACCCAAGTAAAGTGTTTTTTTATTCCAAGAACATGTACAATCCTAGGATGAAGAGACAATATTTGTTGGGCTCCCACTTGGATAAATCCAGTTGCACATATTCAGTGTGGATGATTAGATGCTTGACCACACAGGCTCCCCCTTACAGTGCACTCACTTCTCGGGTCAGCCAAGCATCAGTACCTATGAAACTCCCATGGCATACTTTTCATCTCTACAACAGAACTGCATGTTACATGGAGCGGCTTCAAAGGACATGACCTTTTGCACCAAAAAATAGTAAAGGATTTTTTGCCTTTCTACACAAGGATTTTAATGTGGAAATTTCATTCATGGGGGACCATCCATTTGGTGAGAGACCATTTCTACCCTTCTCGTCATAATAATCTTCGTGATTCTCAAACGTTCCTCGAGAATCCACACTTATATACCGGTTGGAAGTCGTTTGGTGTCTAGTGTGTTACCGATTGGGTCATTCCCTAGGGTGATTACTTTTTCCCACCAAGCAGGCCCTCTAAGATAAACAAAAGCGAGCAAGCATATCCTGTAGTTCGATCAACCTTCATTGAAAAAAAAAGGGATAACACTCACAATATGCCCCACTCACACTCGCAAGATTGGTTCAATTTTAAAACTCAATTCGAAATGTGAAGGCATTCACTTACACAACTTAAGATCACCAAAAAGACTTTTGATTCTCAAGATCGCTATAAAGCATGAGAGAAGTGCATACATCCTTTTGAGGATATTAATTTGGGTAAGTGATTACAAAACAAAGCGCACATGTTCATTTTAACTCCTCAAGGCAATGATTATGATTATTTTTTAGAGCACAAAAAGGAAATATAAAAGTTATTTTTCTCAATTGTTAGCCTCAAACCAAATCTAGTAAGTTATCTTTAAAAGGTTCTTTTTAAACCTTTGTTGCAAAATTGAAATATTTTGCAGTGTTCTTTTTAGAGCCCAAAATAAATTTTAGTGAACCTAAAAGCATGAAGGTAACCAAATCCTTAGGAAGGGATTATAAGTTCTCCCAAAGTGTTTAAAAACACTTAATACAATAAGACAATAATGTCATAGTGAAAGATTATTCTTTGTTCCCTCCTTGCCTCAATCTATAAAATTGATTAAAACCAAGAAATATAGAGACAAAAAATAGGTTATGAGTCAAAAAAGTTAGAAACAAAAAAGCATGTGTCAAAATAAACCTAATTTGAACTTTTTACTCCAACCCAATGGCGTAGTTTGTGGGTGCGATGGAGTTTAGAAACTCCAGTGGTGCAATATCGTGCTACTAATTTCTTA
Source organism: Sequoiadendron giganteum (assembly GCA_007115665.2). NCBI lineage: Eukaryota > Viridiplantae > Streptophyta > Pinopsida > Cupressales > Cupressaceae > Sequoiadendron > Sequoiadendron giganteum. The sequence goes on from CM021106.1 coordinate 489,406,023, forward strand.
GAGCGGTGCTCTATAGTGAAACAGAGATTGCGATTGCTGCTTTGTTTAACTAGCAGTGAAGTTTGCAATTTGGAAAGTCTGCAGCCGAGTTTAAAATTTGAAAATTTTGGGTAGGAAAGCAACAACGACAGAGTATAGAAAATCAAGTGGTGAAATATAACGCTACTTGACAATTAGTAGTTGATTTTCCTCGAACCTGCAAGAAAAATACAAAAAAGCATGGAATTTTGAAAAAAAATGTGATTACATATTTCAATCCATCCCTCCTAGTGCCAAAATGTGAACCCCAATCCTAGACTTGCACAAACATGAGAAACAAACACATAATTAGATTCATATGCAAGTCAGAACAAGGATTCTCCATGAAATTCATTAGCAATGCTCAATAATAGGAAAAATGAACACAATATGGAAGCAATTAAATCCTAATTAAGCATGAAAATCCTCAATCCCATGGAGGAATTGGTGCCAATTATGTGTAGAAATTGGCCCTTTCCCAACTCCTTTGTAAGCTTGATGAATATTGATCCACTTTAATGATGAAGAAAAATATGATTCCTTGCTAACATCTGCAATAACCTAGCTATGATGATGGAAAATTCTCAAGGAAATGGATGAAATTTCTCTAAATGTGAAGATAATAACTTTGTTCTCAAAGTGTGGATGAAAAATGAGAAGAAAAGCCTCTTATTTATAGATTATATTGAGAGAAGAAGAGGCAAAATGGATGAATGTGAGATCATTCAACATCCAATGACCAAGTACCACTTGTCAAGATGTGAGTGGAGGAAGGTTGTGCACATTTTGATGAATGAGCCAATAAAAGATATTAGGTGGAATTTCAAATTTATGAAATGACTTGTTGAAGAGGGAAAGAAAATGAATTAAATGCCACTTGTCTCAATGCACAATGGCATGTAAGAGGAGAATGAATGCTTTGTTGGAAGGACAAATCCACTTGGAGGGATTTTCAAACTTGGAGGAATATTCCCCTAAATATGCCATGTTGAGAGAAAATGTTGATTTAATAAATCAATTAAATGTATTTTCATGTGCAAGTGGAAAATTCTAGAGAAATTAAGAGTTTTGGATTAAATTAATAAAGATTTAATCAATTTAATAAAAGATTAGATGATGCGAAAATTTTGATTTAGATTTTATGATTTATTTAAATCAAAGTTGAGAGGAAAATGATTTAGGCTTTAATTAAATAAAGATTTTGATTTATTTAACTAAAAGGGGATGATGTTAGATTAAATTAAATAAGGTTTAATTTATTTAATTTAACAGGATGTCTTTAGAGATTTAATTAAATAAAATGAATTACTTAATTAAATAGAGACATTAGGGTTAATTAAATTAGGTTGATTAATTTAATTAACAGGGAAGAATGACTTAATTAATATAATGATTTATTCAATTAAGGGATGAAAAGTGATGACAAGCTAAGAAGATGATTCAGGATGAAATGATGTTAGTAATCAGGATCAAGTATGTCAGTATTTTTTCCATGTCTACATTTTGCCCCTCTTTGAAGCAATGCACTTGTTGTGTTGGTTCAAAGAATAAATTGTTGTGATCAAAGTCCAAAAAAATTCTTGATTTTTTAGATGCCCCACTATTGCCCTCATGAGAAGGATTATGCTGGTATATTACCCCCTCAAGAGATCGGACAAAAAATTGGATTTTTGGGTGATCTCATGAAAAAAGAGGACAAGGTGCCCGACGGGTCGAGAAAGGCTCCGGGTTGCCAAAAAAATGTGTTAAAATTCCAAAACGATGCAAAATGGCCTTTGGTCCGGAAAAAACGGGATCGGGGAACCAAAACCCAAGCTGGATGGCCAAATTAGGTTTAAAAAACCCTAATTTTTAGGCTTAAATAGACCCTAAGGGGTGATTTTCAAATCATTTTCACACTTAGCCTTTCAAGATTTTTGCATTTTGAGCTTTGAGTCTTGATCAAGATGGAGCAAAGACAGCTTCCCCGACATGTGTCAAAGTGAGTACGAGTGCACTAGCAGCTGACTGACGCAGGACCCATGGTATGTACCCCTTTCCTAACTTGTAATTTTGATATTTTTCGAGCATTTAATAAGGTCAAACTTGTTTTACAGTCAAGTGGTGCTATATAGCACTTCTGAGAATGCTAAATTTGTGTCGCACGGCCTCTAAGTGTGCCGCATGTGCAAAGAGAGTCGTTGCAACCCACTTTATAAATTAAGGTTTCACCAGAGAGTCAACTGCATATGCAAACAATGCCGCGATGAGCCTGTTTAGGGTTTAGGGCTTAGGAGCACGGTTAAACTACACCGTGACGACATAGTTTGGAATTTGTAAACTAAGCTGCATTTGCAAATAGAGCCACAATTTTTGTTTGGCAAGCAGGAACTCAGTTCGAGGGTCCGATTTTTTTCAAAATTTGACACAGTGACTTTTCTTGCACAGGAGGACCTTGAGATACTACACTTGAGAGAGCGTAGATGCCCGATGCTTAGGAGACTAGAGGGTATGCACTATCTTCTTCAGGAGCAGCTTGGTGCCATTGGTCTTTGGTTTTTTGCATACGTTTGTCCTATTCGGACCCACTTGGGGATGATGACAACCTTGGTAGAGCGATAGCACAACGAGACATCCTCCTTTCACCTTCCCACTGGCAAGGCCATGATTACACTTGAGGATGTTTGGCGTATCCTATGGCTACCCATCCATAGTGAGAGGGTTATATATGATGTTGATGCCGAGAGAGATTCCTTCTTCACTTTTATGGAGCTGGATGAGATTATCTTTTCTGAGGGACAAATTGATTTGGAGAGGTATCGGGGCGTAGTTCCCACATTCAAACTCATTGTTTGTGCCATTATATCAGGTCTTGTGGCACTAGATCGGTGGGGCAGATACTTCATTCCCAGATGGGGATTGGCATGAGAGTGGATGCTCTTTCAGAGGGAGTACCTTGCATGAGGCCCAATGATGCTAGCCTCTTTATACAAGAATTACATGAGTTTTCCTATCTAGACAGTAGGGTCATTGGGGTCAGGATTACATTACTTCATGTTTGGGCATGGGTGTAGATTGCAGTACTCCATCCACAGGTCACACTAGTTGCTTTGGATATAGATGATCTAGTTGTCTAGCATTATGGTGAGGCTCAGATTACTTTTACTCATACAAGAGCAAGCGGCATCGCCCATTGACGATGATTCATTGATGAGATGACAAAGTTCACTTAGAGGCATTGGCTTGGCATAGGCCCATGGTACAATGATGTTGATTAGTTATTCTTCACCTGCCAAGATAGGTTGATGTAGGGTAGAGATCATACTATGATTGAGAGATATCTCCCCGATAGAGTGGCCAGAGAGTTTGGAGATATATAAGATAGGCCTAATGACCAGTACATGGTGATCTTCTCCCGTACCATGAGGGATGTTGTATGGGGTTGGCCCATTCCAACAAATGAGGTTGTAGCATCTTTCATATAGTTGATGGCCAGGCCATGGCCATATGATCAGGGGCCAGGTGATGCAGGGGTGACACAGGCATACAAAGATTGGTTTAGACCTCCTCTGAGATTGACAGTTCTAGGTGCGGTACTCTAATGATAGAGACCAAGAGGCAGATCAACTAGTCGAGGGTAGGCACAGGGAAGCAAGGGTGATGGACACATGGATGGAGAGGAGGGTGGACCACCTCCATGCCAGAAACCACCTTGGGTAGAGGCATAATAGACCCCTCCTTGAGTACAAACACTGATCAAAGATCGGGCCCAACAGACCCCTCCTAGAGACAGGGAGAGAGAGGTTCCCCAACAACAACTCCCTCCACCAGACCACCGAGATGCCCTAATCCAGCAGTTGTAGGCTCAGGTTTAGGTTTTGATAGGTGAGAGAGATCAGGATTGGTAGTAGGTCACAACACTTATAGTGGAGAGGGATCATGCCAGGTCTAAGAGAGACCAAGAGATAGGTTGACAGAGATATGTTGAGAGTGCAGTCTCTACATCCCAGGGCTGATCTGTATCTTGATGAGCATATAGGGAGGTTGTCAGAGAGGTAGAATATTACATAATCCACTGCAAGTAGGCAATGCCACCAGTAGGTTGAGTGCCCAAGTATTCATAGAAGATAGGGATGAGTCCTCCTGAGGACCATGTTGAATGACAGGTTGGGGAAGGCAGTAGCCAACAGGGCTATCTTTGTATTTTGATCATAGACAATATTTTTTGATTCATGGGCTCTGAATTTTATTGCCCTGATTGTATCATATACTTTGATTTATACACACTTGATCCGATCTTTGTACCATGACAGTTGTATTTTTTGATGACATATATGAGATGGTTCGGTTTATGAGATGTCCTACTTTACTTATGCATGATGTGTGGGTGCATTTTTAATTTCCTTTATGATATACTATGAGATGCATCTATTTTATGGTGTGGAATATGTATGTTTCTACATGATGCAATGATATCATATAATGAATATGGATGTATTTATTTTTATATTTTTCTCTGCATTTTATGGTGACGATGTATGGATTCAATCATGATATGCAAATGATTTCTATATTATGCTCCTAATGATGCACTATGACCTATGGAATGTAGCCGATGATAATGTTATTGTTTCTTTTCCTTATGCATTTATGATGGATGATATATGGATGTTGTGATATGATTATGCAATGATGCAGAATGATTATGTGATGGTTTTATGATATGATTATGAATTATGAATGTAATGGAACAAATGTAATGACATGAATGCAATGTTTTCTTAAGATTCCTAGAATAACAAATATCCATTATTCTTCATAACTTAAGATGCTAATGATAATATATGAAATGCAATGATGTAATGTGATTAATTTTCCTATAGGATATGATATGCATTATGCGTTTTGTTGATGATTTGTGGATGCAGGGCAGATGCATTGGTGGTCTTTTGATTAATTGTCATGGTACCATGTTAGTGTGGAGAGAAGACAGAATAAATGAGATCCAACAATCCATCATTATTAATGCCAATGATAATGATTTTCTTAATAGGAGTTGGGATTTTAAAAGGGGCAATTACTTTATGTTTGATAATACACATAGGTACGATGCATCAAGGTATGAAGGACTAGGATGGTGTTGTACCTAGTGTGATGTAATTTGACTTGAAAATCAGATAGGAGTATTCCTATTCACACTTGACATATGGAACCTTATTCAGGATGTAATTCAGATATTCTAAACATCTCAGGCCAAAACATAGGAAAGCAAGCTTTCCTATGTGGTCAACAAGACATCTAAAAAACCTTCCCTACAAACCAAACAAAGAACGCATGGCCAAGTTATTTTACAAGAATATCCAACAAGAACATCAAATAAAAAGATAATGATCATTGCCCCATTCCTTTCTCTCTAAACCTATTTTGATTAGGCATCATCAAGAGGTCCTTTGAATGAGCACAAAATAAGATAAGTCAAAAAGACCAAATAAAGTAAACAAACAAGCTAATGTTCTTTCTACTGCTAGCCAACACTAAACTATGGTGATGCCTAATGTTGATGTCCATTGTAGGAAGGATGCATCCTAGGACATGTTGTGATCAGGTGATGATGAGATTGATTGGATGATAAGCTATTGATACTCTGAGTTAACTAACTTGTTGACTTACTGACCTAGACTTGAGACTGACGATTAGTTGTTCACTTTAGAAACTGCTAGACTTGCTTCTGACTGAATTACCAAAGGATGAAGATGATGATTTATTTATTAGGAATGATTATTATTGTGGGTGAAAGCAAGATGAGGCGGATGTTTTTTCCAATATTTGGATTTTTTTTATTTTTAATGTTTTGTTGGCAATACAAGGATAGACAATTGAGAGGGGGGGTGAATCAGTTGTTACCAAAATAAAACTTATACAAAATTAATCAACCTTATATCATAGATTTGATAATTAATAGTGCAATCTTTAAATCAACAACACATCAAAGACACATGAACACCAAGATTTTATACATGGAAACCCTATTAGGGGAAAAACCACAGTGGATGTTAGTCCACAAGATTATACCCTGTTAGAAGTATAATGAAGAATAAAAAGGAATGCACTTGCATTCAGGTGCACTACCTAGAGAGCACTGCTCAAAGGGAAGGCTCACTACCTTACATACAGTAATCAGATTAAATCCATCTGATGAAGTTGAACTAATAAATTAGCTTCTACAAAAGCCTGATTACAGTTTCGGTTAGGTGCACAAAAACTTCTCTAAACTCTTCCACCCTCTGCTCAAAAAATTCCACACTCTGCTCTGAATGATCTGACCTTTATTCACACATGTACATCACTTGTACACTTGAGCACTTCCTTCTAAATGAGGAAAAAAATCTCATATATATATCCACTACATAGATTTACAACCATTATTCGGTCGGCCACAAATAAAGAATAAATTACAACTGTCAACCTCAATACATGAATAAATTTCAACGTGCACCAACACAATTTAGTCACAACATAGTGAGGACCCAAACAAACACCTCCAAACATGCCAATCAATAAAATATTGATACTTATGGATCTGCAATACGCTAACACCATCATGTCGGCCAAGATCATGAAAACTCAGGCACACATCATAAAAATCTTCGATGACGAACACTCCAATCAATGCGGATGTACAACAAGGATAGAGCATGATCTGGACTCATCCATGAACATCACAGGTACATGCGCAATAGATGAAATTACTAGAATTTCATCCGCTTCAACCAAGAACACCATCTACAGAAACTGAATAACTGTATGCACATAGATCTTCATAACTTCCACAAGAGTTGATGTGAACCTCTGAAACTTTTAGACAACATACTAGAAAACTTTAGCATCAAACTCTTTGAAGCACACCTTCAGATCTTCAACATACAGAGATTTCCAACATTATGACCTTCTTAGCACCACTAGCTGCCTGTACTATATTTTTTACAATTTTCTCAATATTCTCGACATATATAGCCTTAAGCAGAGTTAATGCTAATAGTGTTGACATCAATGACAACCACATATCAGCAACACAACCACAACATCCAACAGTTTTGAGGCTATTCTGATTTTCGGGTTTTTTTAATTTTTTTGGATTTTCAAGATTTTGACCAAGAGACTAACTTAAAGACCTATCCTAGGGGTCTCGGGAGCTGATCAACAGATTAGCTTTGCCAATATTATACATGTAGAGACCACGTAGTTCGACTGACACAGACCTGACTTGATGATGAGATAGATGGGAAAACGGATTGCCATTTTTATTATGACAGACACCTAAAGGATTGACCTAGGATGTCTCGAGGGATGATTGAAGATCAAACTTTCCTACATTCAAGCTCAGAGACAATGTAGTTTGGTTCACCATGTTTTTGATGTTTTCTGACTTTTTGACCTATTTTTGGATTTTTGAAGGATTTTTTGGATTTTTTTGGATTTTTGGATGACTTTAAGGAAGATCTCAAGAATATACATGAATCCAATTTAATGTAGGTATAAGAACATGCCCCCAATGTGATGTGATAGACTACTTCAATAAAGGAAATACAAACTAATCTTAAAGGAATGTGCCAAGTAGTACTAGGGTGGAACATGATACAAACACAAGATCAAGATATGGTACGAATAGATGGATGGATGGAAGACCAATGATGGATGAATGGTAAGGTGTGTTATGTAGAACAAGCCATGAAGGTCCTAGTGGATGGATAGTGCTTTATTTATGCTTGACACCTATTTTCCAGGTTTTCACCAAGGTACTTGTCCAAAGTACCACCAAAGTGGTTTTCACTAGAGGACAATTTTTTTCTTTACTATTTTCAATCCTTTTTCTTATTTTTGTATTTTATTTAATTTTTTTGTTGTCACCTAGACATCTGTTTACCGGGTTTTCATCAAGGTGACCATTTTTTCAAGACATTTTCTGAATTTTTCGTATTTTTTGGTTCTATACCTTGAAATATTTTAGGCATAATTATTTTTGAGATAAGAGTTGTTCATGGGCTCTTACAAAGGCTCCCCTTTGGGTTTTGACAATTGGTATGCTCCTGATTTATAGCTAGTTGTGATGATGAATGTTCCCAGCCAGTTGGGCTCAAATTTACCCTTGCTCTTTGTATTTGGCAGGTTCCTCTGATTCTCCTTTAGTACTAGTTCACCGACTTGGAAGGTACGCCTCCTGATTCTCTTGTTGTAGTTGCATTTGAGGTGATTTAGGGCATCCATGCACCACTCATCCAATAGCTCTAGCTCATTTAGCCATGAAACTCAGTATTCCTCATCTATAATGATATTTTGCAGTGATATCCTCAGGGACGGGAGCTTGATCTCAATGGGGAGGATGAATTTTATCCGTAGACTAGGGAGAATGGGGTGGCACCTGTTGGTGTGTGAATGCTGGTGCAGTAGCCCATAAGGTGGGATTTAGCTATAGATTCTAGTCACAACCAATGTCATTGACTATTTTCTTAAGGATTTTCAGAATGGTTTTATTGGTGGATTCTGCTTGGCTATTACCTTGGGGGTAATACGGAGTGGAAAAGCAATGTTGGATATTGAATTTATGGAAAAGTTCATGGACATCCTGATTTTTGAAAGGTGTCCCATTATATGAGATAATAGCTTGGGGGACACCGTATCAACAAATGATGTAGTTCAGGATGAACTTGGATATCTTCTTTCTAGTTATGTAGGTCATGGGGATAGCCTTGATCCACTTCATGAAGTACTCCATGGTGGTGATGATGAATTTATGGCCATTGGATGAGGTGGGGGTGATTTTATTGATGAAATCAAGCCCCCATTGTGAAAAATTCCAAGGTGTAATGATGGGATGAAGCTTCTGAGTTGCTTCATGGATGAGGTCCCCATGTTGCTAGCACTATAAAAACTTTTTGACAAAGTTATGAAATTCTCTTTCCATAGTAGGCCAATAGTATCTGGTCCTCAACAATTTATTAGCCAAAATCATACCACTCGACTACGAACCACAAATGTTGTTGTGTACCTATGTTAAAGTAGTTAGGGATTCCTTAGTATTTAGGCAATGAAATAGGGTCCCTTCAATGCTCCTACGATATAGGGTTTCTCCTAGGATGAAAAAACATGAATAATTTTCTATGAAGGCTCATTTAAGGTTCGGGGTTATGTCAGGAGGGAGGAATCCTATTCTTAAGTAGGTGTAAATGTCATGGTACTAGGGATCACCGAGACCAATTATTTTACACATGAATTCAGATGTTGGTACCTCGAACGCTGGTATGAGAAGTTCCTCTACAAGGAATTCCTATTTTTGGACGTTGTGCGGGATTTCCAAAAGTGATCCAATTCTAGCCATTGTGGTCATTGCTGTGTTGTTTTCTCTAGGTAGTTGTTAAAATGTAATATCAATGAATGACTCCTTGAGGATCTCCACCAATTTCTTGAATGGAGTCATTTTATCATCCTTTGTCTTATATTCATTGTTGACTTGATTGATTATGAGTTGAGAGTCTCCATATACCTTAAGATCCATAATCTGCCAATGCACCACAATATTTAGCCCTATGACAAGAGCCTTATACTCTGCTATGTTATTTGTGCATGGGAATGATAGCTTGTAGGATTTAGGTATGCAGTCTCCTTGAGGAGTGATGAAGAAAATTGTTGCTCCTGACCCATGTTGTGTATAGGATCCATCAAAATATATCTTCCAATGGTCTACTACACTTATGCTGAAAAATTGATTCATCTGGAAACTCTAAGACAAGTGGGTTTTTTTCATATATAGGAGCCTCTACTAGTTGATCCACAATTCCTTTCCCCTTGATGGCCTTGCACTCTACATATTCAATTTCATTCTTTGTTAATATCATGATCCACTTGGTTTTCCTTCCTATAAGAGTCGCTTTGGAAATTAGGTACTTGAGTGGATCTATTTTTGTGATTAGCTTGATCTAATGTGCCAACATGTAGTGTCTGAATTTTTAAGCTGCAAACATGACTACTAAACAAGATTTTTCAATAGGTGTATATTTTAGCTCGTGTCCTACCATGGTCCTTTTGATATAATATATTGATCTCTCCCTTTCATTATCATCATTCTGAGCTAAAAGAGCATTGAGAGTTGTCATTGTTGCTGATATGTATAGGATCAATGGTTTGCCTGAAATTGCTAGCATTAGAACTGGCAGTGTGAGTAGGTATTCCTTGATTTTTTTGAATGCTTGGTCACATTTTTCATCCCATTTAAATGCTACTCCCTTGTGGAGTAGATGAGAATATGGGATTTTTTTGTCTGCCAATTGTGCTATGAACTTGCAGATAGACTGGAGCTTGCCTTGTAGACCCCTTAGCTACTTTAGTATCCTGGGTACTGCCATTTCAAGGATTTCCTTAACTTTGGTGGGATCTACCTCGAATCCCCTCATTGACATGATATACCCCAAGAACTTTCTTGATTGTACTCCAGAGACACACTTCTTTGGGTTGAGTCGAACCTTGTATTTTTCCAATCTGTCAAAAATGGAACTCAGAGCTGATATGTGGTCTTGTATTTTCCTTGATTTGGCCAATTTTTCATCCACATAATCTTCCATAGTCTTATGAATAATGTCGTGAAAGATCAACGTCATGTCTCTCTCGTAAGTTGCTCCTACATTCTTCAACCCAAACAACATCATATTCCAGTAGTAGGTTCCACACAAACATGTGAATGTTGTCTTGTGTTGGTCCTCTTTTGCTATCATGATCTAATTATATCCGAAAAACCCATCCATTAGTGATATCATTTCATGTTCAGTCATCATATCCACTATCATGTCAATGTTGGGTAGTGGAAAGTCATCCTTAGGACATGATTTGTTTAAGTCTTTGAAATCGGTGCAGATGTGTATGCCCCCAGTGGGATTTCAAACAGGTACCAATTTTGATACCCATTTCGGATAATCAATCGAGCATATGAAACCTACATCTAGTAGCTTCTACAATTCCATTTTGACTAGCAAGGCTATTTGGGGATGCATCTTTCTCAGTTTTTGTCTCATAAGTTTGATATATAGCCAATTGATGAACTACTATCTCTAGATCAAGCCTTAGCATGTCAGCATAAGTCCATGCAAAACTTACCTTTCTTTCCTTCGGGAAGGTAGCGGAGAGTTCATGTTCTTCTATGAGAAGTGACTCAGCATAGAAAGTTATGTGTGGTAGCTCCTCTATTCCTAGGTTGACGGGATTGCATTGTTCTACTAGGACTACTGATTTATCTTGATGAAGTGCAATGAGGGGAAAATTCAATCCTTCATCCTCTAGCACCTTAGAGAGGTTTTCATTGTTGGATGTGTCCTTTATTTTTACTATTTTAGCGTTAGAGAGTGCCATAGTGTGGTTTTCACTCAAGGATCTTGAGATTATTCTCAATTTCTCACTTTTACAACTAAAGGATTCAATCATCTCCCCATAATAGGCTTGAGTGTCCAGTGTGATGCCAAATCTAGCTTTATGATCTCCATATGGAACTATATCTCACAATCCCATAAATTTTGAGAGTGCCTCATCATTTTCAAACGTGTCTAAAATTGGTGGTCCTCATTTGTCATAATCGATGAGTTGGGGGTACACTAAGTTTATCTCATGGCTTTGATGTTTTGACTCAAAATATAGGGTGCTAATCATGATTAGGGAGGAGTCTTCAAAAAGTATGGGTACTTCAGTTATGGGATCCTCATCATCGCTACTAAATACATCGGTGATGTCAAAGGTGAAATTATCTAAGGGCAGACTTGTGGATACTGGTAGTCATAGGGCAGCTACCGATAACTAAGGGGGAGTCTTGACTATGTTAACTAGGGGAATTCTTCCACGTATGGTTACACTTAGAGGGGTACACCCAAGGCCATGATTTTTCATTCTTTTCTCAACAATGATAGGTTCTAGTCGGTCATTGTTTGTTCTTTCCCAAGCTTTCATTACTATTATAACCCATTCCCAACATTAGTTGAAGTTCTCCATTGGCATCATCCATAGGGAGGGTTGGTGTAGGTCTCTCATCTTGATAGAGGAGACTTGATACATCTCTCTCATACACCACTTCTCGGCCTAGATCTCCCCAACTCCGAAATCAAGAGGGGTCTGCTTTGAAGCTGTGAGTTGTTACATTGGTGGGTTGGGGTTATTCATGGAATCTGGGGGATTGAGGTAACTCTCTGACCACAAAGACTCCTTTCTTCATTCTGTATTCCCCACACCCATTGTCCTGGATTATAATCTTGATTTCAGATATGTTGGGGATGGCGGGTGTCTTTTTCCTAGAAGTGGAGGCTATGTTGGATGGGTCTATATATGGAGTTAAGGGGCCTTCATCATTCTTTAGGACTTGGGGGACTTTATAGAACTTGGCTTCCATATTCTTACAGTAGGTGAGAGGTTCGGGATCACCATGGATTGTGACCTCTTCATTTTGGTATGAAAACTTAACGCATTGATGGAATTTCCATGCAATTGCTTGCAGCCCATGGATCCATGGTGCCCCAGGAGGATATTGTAAGGTAGGTCAAGATCAAGCACTTGATAGTTAGTTTCCATAACAGCTGGCCCTACTTGAATAGGGAGTTAAATAGTGCCATGAGACACTCTTTATTGATCAATGTAAGCCCTAATTGTTATACCCTTACCTTTTTCAATAGAATATTCAGAGATTCCCAGATTCTTTATGAGTTGTAGTGAACAAATTTTGAGGCCTGCATCCCCATCCACCAAGACCCTTTTGACCTTACTTTTATGAACCAATACTTCAAGGTGTAATGCACGATTGTGAGATGGTTGGGCGAGGAAATCCTGATTGGAAAAGGTGAGGATATTTTGCGTGGTGATGTTACCGACCATAACTTGTAATTTCTTTGTATCAAGGTTGGTAGAGATGGTGGATGAAGCCAATGCTTCCTCAAGGATTTCTATATGGGCAGCTGAAATCTTCAATAACTCCATAATGGAGATCTGAATAGGGGTTTTTTTTAACTGGTCAAGGATGTTGTAACCATAAGGAACAACTTTTTGATTTGAGGTGGAGGTCTTAGATGGTTGTGATGCCTTGAAAATGGTGACCTTTCCACTGCGTGTGGTGACTCCACAATCAACGTTGGTTCCCTTGATGCTAACAACAATGACCATTTCATCAAGGCATGCAATAAAACCTTCAGACATGTGGTTCACTTTGCCATATTTTTGCATACCTTTGTTGTTTCCTTGGTTGTGATCGGGCATCGTATTCATGTAGATTTTTAGATCTTGATTACCATTCGATTGCTCAACAATTATGATTTTGTCATTGATTATATCTTGGATGACATTCTTGAGTTTCATGCAGTTGGCGGTTGTATGTCCCTTGAGCTTATGATAATTGCAAAGGAAATTTTTGTTGTACCAGGGTGGCTTCACCTGGGATTATTGGTAATTATCATGAGTGGGGACCTTGATGAGGTTCTCATTAACCAATTTTTTTATGATGGATTCAATTGACTCCCCAAGGGTTGTGAGTTTCTACTTGGGGGGATAATTGTTTAGCAGAGGTAGTCCTCCTTGATTATTCATTTGATTATGGGGTGGTTGTTGGTTTACCATATTTTCTTGCGTGTTATTGCAATTATTGTGTTGCGGTTGATGATGTGTTGGAGCATTCTATTTCGGAGCACTAATGACAACTTTGGCATCGACCACTCCATCGTTGGTGGCATTCCTATTTTTTGCCCATGCACGAGGTTTATCATTATAGTTGGTGGATGGACGACTATCTTGATGTTCAGGATATGTAGGTGTGCCCCCTTGTGCAACAAGAGCCCACTCAATATTGAGCACCTTGGGGATCAATTGGTCGTACGTAGTGATGCATTGCAGATCTTCAAATAAAATGCCCAATTTTTATCCAGATTGGAAATGATAGTGCAAATTTGTTGCTCCTCTGGCATGACCCACTTGCTCTGATTGGCCTTGGATCACCATCATTGGAGAAAGATGGCCAATCATTCCCCCTTTCCTTGTTTGAGTGCTGAAAGTTCTTCCAAACTAACATCCACGTAAATGTTCAATGCATAATTTTGGAGGAACGCATCTTTGATTTCTTGGAATGTTTTGATGCCCATAGGTAGACGAGAGAACTATTCCATGGAGGGACCAACCGGGCTTGAAGGAAACAACCACATTAGATATGTGTCATGGTATGCGACTTCCATACAATGTACCTGGAATTGCCTGATGTGATATTCAGGGTTTCCTATCTAATGATATTTGTCAAATTTAGGGATTTTAAATCCCTTAAGGAACGGTACCATTGCTAAGATTTTATCGAATGGATAGGGACATAGATTTCTAGGTGTCCTTGTTGTTTTTCTTGATTGAAGATCAAGCACTTACTGCAAGAGCAGTTTAATTTATGTTGTCACATCACCTTGGGGATCAGGAGGTGGGATGAACAGGTTTTGAGGTGTTTGTTTGATGGGTGGGATGTTGGTAGGAGTTTGTTGCAAGCTTTGTTGTGCGAGTAATGCATGCATTTTCTGCTCAACCAACAACGCTTGTTGTTGGTCATGTTGTTCTTGTGCCAACAAGGCTTGTTGTTGGGCTTTCTTTTGAGCCTCTTGTTGTTGTACTTGATAATCTTGCAAGGATTGTTGATATTCTTCTTGTTGGGTTGCTTGTAATTGTGCTTGGTATTGTGCTTGCGCTTGCACTTGCTAAGTTTGAAATTGGGCTTGGGCTTGAGCATGTGCTTGTTGGACTAATTTTGCAATTTGATTAGCCTGTGCAGCTTGTGCAGCTTTTGCAGCTTGGGTTGCTTGTGCAGTTTGGGCTGCTTGAGTTGCTTGTGCAACTTGGGTGGCTTGGGCTGCTTGTGCAACATGGGTTGCTTGTTTTTGTTTTTGGAGTAAGGCTTGGGCTTGAGCAGCCTACTAGTCATGTTGTGCTTGTTGTGTTGCTAATTGTGCTTGCACTTAGTATGCAATGAGTTGTGTGGCTTGATGATTTTGGAGCACCTTTTGATGGGCAACTTGTCGAGCAACTCGCAACATGTTGTTGAATGAACTTTCCATGTGTTTTGGTGGTGGTGGTGGTGGATTGGGAACGGTGTTGACCATTGTGATGAGTGGAATTATCATGTTGATGTTTGAGCTTTGAGTTACGGACGGTGTCATTGAGATGCTTGGTCCCTCATAAACCATGCTTTGAGAGACTTGGGATGTGTTGACTATTGGGGTTGCTTGGATGGTTTCCATCTATTTTTGCAATATCGATGGAAAAATGGGAGGATTTGTTATGATGCTTTGGTTTGGTTGATTGATGGAAAGTAAAGGGGGAAGACCCAACCTGAGATTTGATGTAGATGTGAGTGGTAGAGTTGGAAATGATAGAAAGATGGGTGGTTCATTCCCTTGAAGTGATGATGAGGGGTCAAAGATTCCCCCCTGCTCCAAACAAGTCACCCTCTCCTTGTGAGGTAGGGAGAGAGGCTTGTGTGTCTAGAGGATAAATTGGTGTTGCATGATAAGAGGTTGGATTGGAAGAATCATGGAATGTGAGAGGGACATATGGGTGTAATTGGTTTACTGGATGGATTGATCCAATGTGGTATTTGCATCCAACTCTTGATTGCTCACAAGGGGATGTTTTTGGAGTTCATGAAGCAATGAGCTTCTCTTGCTAACAATTGACGGCATTGAAGCGATGGATGTTATGATTTGTGTGATGTCTTGAGTGACACTTTTAAATGGAAGCACGGATGAGGTTAAGGGAATGATCCCAAGAGGTCTTTCCACTATAGTACTTATGTCAAAGTCGGAAGGGATTTTAGTCCCTTCTTTTGCTAACTCAAGCATGTATTAGGAGGGATATAACCTCATCATACCATTGGAAATTCGATGATTTTTAGGATTTTGCACCATCTCTAGGATTTCATCTTGTGTCATCCCTAAGACGTTGTTAGTGATGTCCTCTACTTGACCCTCCTCCTGAGGATTTTGTGATGGTAGAGGGAAATTTCTTGGAGGATTTCTTGATCCCACAGGATTTATTTTGGGAGTAGTTTGACTTAGATCACTTGAATTTGATGTTTCCTTGGTGATTTCCATATTCTTCTTGTGTTGTGATCTTGTTTGCACCATAAAATAGAGATCAATTGATTTAACTTTAGGTACAAAAAGAGAAGAACTAGGATAAATTAACGATAAAAAATGATGATGACGATGAGATAAACGAAAGATGGATGATACGGATGATGAAAATCTTGAAGAACCTTGAGGGAGATGCTAAAATTTAGGACTTGATTTTATTTGATTTTGATTGATTGATTTGGATAATGAACTTGTAAACTCTAGGAGGTTGTGTTGTCCTAGAGTGAACTCGTACACAAGAGGATAATTTGACTAAGTGTGTTAAGTCAAACAAAGTGATTTTAGATAATGAACTCCTAGACCCCAAGATGTTGGATTTTATCAAGAGTTAAATTTGTTCACAAGGATTGATAATTTGGTTAGATGTGTGGAGAAGAATTCATCTACACATATCTAACCAAACAAGATGATTTTGATTTTGCCTAGAAGTTTAGCTTAAATGATGTTTTCAATGTTTCCAAGAGTTTGTTGGTGATATGAGATTTGATTTTGATGGTTGAAGGATGGATGAGAGTGATGATTTTGATCCTAGACTTGACCTAGATAAAACTCCTTCTTACAGGACCTAGGTTTTGAAGAACATGCAATACTTCCTATGTGAGAAAAGAAAACCTTTGAAAGAGATTAGGATTTTGTTGACAATAAGACTCATACAAGTTAGGGTTGTTTCTTGAAGCTTTCTTGTAGAATTTGTAAACCAACCTTTTTATTACCTCGTGAAGCCCTTAAAGACGTTCTTCATGGTCCTTTGGATTAAGCTTTTTGAATTTGGGTTTGCGGATTTTGATTTTGCAGGAAATCATTTGAAAGAACACATGTTTGGGGTTCAATTGTTTATTTTTCTTAATGAGTTATTTTTACCACAAACAATTTCTTAATTAAAATTTCAAACTAAATGTCTATTTCTTAATTCCTTCTCATTCCACAAGGTCCATTATGTGAAAATCAAGGTTTCAAGAGCATAGTTTCCTAGGTTGACTTTAGAGATAGAGAAAATTGTGATTAATTCCAAATACTTAGAAGCCTCTACGAATGAAATCCCAAGGGCAAGCAAGAGCACTTGAATTCATCAAAGGTATTTGCTTCCTCCAAAGGGTTTTGAAATTTTGAAGATCTTGTGAATTTTTTTTTTCAAATGTTTTGAGACCCAAGAAAAAGTATTTTTTGATTCCAAGAACATGTACAATCCTAGGATGAAGAGAAAATATTTGTTGGGTTCCCACTTGGATAAATCTAGCTGTGCATATTCAGTGTGGATGATTAGATGTTTGACCACACATGCTCCCCCTTACAGTGCACTCACTTCTTGGGTCAGCCAAGAATCAGTACCCATGAAACTCCCATGGCATACTTTTCATCTCTACAACAGAACCACATGTTACATGGGGCAGCTTAAAAGGACATGACCTTTGCACCAACAAATAGTAAAGGATTTTTGGCCTTTCTACACAAGGGTTTTAATGTTGGCATTTCATTCATGGGGGACCATCCATGCGGTGAGAGACCATTGCTTCCCTTCTCATCAAAATAATACTCATTATTCTCGAACTTTCCTCGAGAATCCACACTTATATACTGGTTGGAAGTCGCTTGGCGTCTAGCGTGTTACCGGTTGGGTCGTTCCTTGGGCTGATTATTTTTTCCCACTAGGCAGGCCCTCTAAGATAAACAAAAGCTAGCAAGCATATCCCATAGTTTGATCAACCTTGGTTGAAAAAAAAAGGGAGAACACTCGCAATATGCCCCACTCACACTCGCAAGATTGGTTCAATTTTAAAACTCAATTCAAAATGTGAAGGCAATCACTTACACAACTTAAGATCACCAAAAAGACTTTTGATTCTGAAGATCGCTATAAAGAACAAGAGAAGTGCATACGTCCTTTTGAGGATATTACTTTGGGTAAGTGATTACAAAACAAAATGCACATGTTCATTTTAACTCCTCAAGGCAATTATTATGATTCTTTTGTAGAGCACCAAAAGGAAAGATGAAAGTTTATTTGTTCAATTGTTTTAACCTCAAACCAAATCTAGTAAGTTTTCCTAAATTTATTTTTAACCCTTTATTGCAAAATTGAAAGCTTTTGTAGTGTTATTTTTAGAGCCCAAAAGAAATTTTAGTAAACCTAAAAACATGAAGGTAACCAAATCCTTAGGAAGGGATTATAAGTTCTCCCAAAGTGTTTAAAAACACTTCATACAATAAGACAATAATGTCATAGTGAAAGATTCTTCTTTGTTCCCTCCTTGCCTCAACCTACAAAATTGATTAAAACCAAGAAATACAAAACAAAAAATAGGTTAGGAGTCAAAAAGTCAAAAACAAAAAAGCATGTGTCAAAATAAACCTAATTTGAACTTTTTACTCCAACCCAGTGGTGTAGTTCACGGGTGCGGCGAGGTTTAGAAACTCTAGTGGCACAATATAGCGCTGCTAATTTCTGAGAGTGACGCTCTACAGAGAAACAAAGACCGTGATTGCGGCTCCATTGGACCAGTGGCAGAGTTTACAATTTGGAAAGTTTGCGACTAAGTTTAAAATTTGAAAATTTTGGGTGGGAAAGCAACAGCGGCGGAGTTTAGAAATTCAAGTAGTGCAATATAGCGTTGCTTGACAGTTAGCGGTCGAGTTTCTTGGAACCTGCAAAAAAAATACAAAAAAACACAGAATTTGAAAAAAAAACGTGATTAAATCTTTCAATCCAGCCTACCTTCTAGCACCAAAATGTGAACCCCAATCCTAGACCTGCACAAATATGAGTAAAAAACCACATAATTAGATTCATATGCAAGTAAGAATAGGGATTCCCCATGAAATTCATTAGAAATGCTCAATAATAGGAAAAATGAAGAACAAAATATGGAAGCAATTAAATCCTAATTAAGCATGCAAATCCTCAATCCCATGGGGGAATTGGTGCCAATTATGTGTAGAAATTGGCTCTTTCCCAACTCCTTTGTAAGCTTGATGAAGATTGATCCACTTTGATGATGAAGAACAATATGAT
The DNA here is from genome assembly GCA_007115665.2 of Sequoiadendron giganteum. Lineage (NCBI taxonomy): Eukaryota > Viridiplantae > Streptophyta > Pinopsida > Cupressales > Cupressaceae > Sequoiadendron > Sequoiadendron giganteum. The sequence goes on from CM021106.1 coordinate 489,425,208, forward strand.
TCCTTGCTAAAATCTGCAATAACCTAGCTATGATGATGGAAAATGCTCAAGGAAAAGGATGAAATTGCTCTAAATGTGAAGATAATAACTTTTCTCTCAAAGTGTGGATGAAAAATGAGAAGAAAAGCCTCTTATTTATAGATGAGATTGAGAGAAGAGACAAAATGGATGAATGTGGGACCATTCAACATCCAATGACCAAGTTCCACTTGTCAAGATGTGAATGGAGGAAGGTTGTGCACATTTTGATGAATGAGCCAATAAATGATATTAGGTAGAAGTTCAAATTTATGAAATGACTTGTTGAAGAGGGAAAGAAAATGACTTAAATGCCATTTGGCTCAATGCACAAGTATATGTAAGAGGAGAATGAATTCTTTGTTGGAAAGACAAATCCACTTGGAGGGATTTTCTAACTTGGAGGAATATTCCCCTAAATATGCCATGTTGACAGAAAATGTTGATTTAATAAATCAATTAAATGTATTTTCATGTGCAAGTGGCAAAATCTAGAGAAACTAAGAGTTTTGGATTAAATTAATCAAGATTTAATCAATTTAATAAGAGATTAGATGATGTGACAAATTTGATTTAGATTTTATGATTTATTTAAATCAAAGTTGAGAGGAAAATGATTCAGTCTTTAATTAAATAAATTTTTTGATTTATTTAACTAAAAGGGGATGATGTTAGATTAAATTAAATAAGGTTTAATTTATTTAATTTAACAAGATGAATTCAAAGATTTAATTAAATAAAATGAACTACTTAATTAAATAGAGACATCAGGGTTAATTAAATCAGGTTGATTAAATTAATTAACAAGGAAGAATGACTTAATTAAAATAATGATTTATTCAATTAAGGGATGAAAAGTGATGACAAGCTAGGAAGAAGATTCAAGATGAAACGATGTTAGTAATCAGGATCAAGTGTGTTAGTATTTTTTCCATGTTTATAGTTGTATAATTTTGAATCATCAGGTCATGCATATCATCCTTCTCCAAATTCACATGTAAGTGATGAATCAGATCCTACTCTTGCCTCATTATGATCAAAGTATAAAGGTAAGAAAAAGAAAATTTTGAAAGAGATCTATAATAAAGGTGAGGAGAATTTGGATTCATGTTCAAATTTTTCTTTATTCTCTCATGATCTTGTGTATTTGAAATAAGAAATTAAGGAGGATCATTGGATCGGGGCTATGGATGAAGAGATGGATTCCACTGAAATAAATAACACATGTGAGCTAGTTGATCTACCTAACGTAAGGATTGTATAGGAGTAAAATAGGTTTATAAAACCAAATTTAAAGCAAAAAGGTGAGATTGAAAAATACAAGGAAAGGTTAGTAGCAAAAGGTTTTACACAACATTATGCAATTGATTATAATGAGAAATTTGCCGAGTTGCTAGAATTCAACTTGATACTATTAGAATGGTTTTAATAATAGCTACACAAAATAGTTGGAATTTTTTTCAAATAGATGTCAAATCAGCTTTTTTGAATATTTTTCTAGAAGAAGTGTATATGAAACAGCAACCAAATTATGCAGTGTGTGGACATGAAGAAATGGTCTATAAGTTGAAGAAGGCTCTCTATAGTCTCAAAATTATAGAATGGTATGGCAAGATTGATTCATACATGGAAAGAAATGGATTCAATAGAAGCTAGAGTGTGTCCACATTATACACAAAGATCAATAAAGAAGTTCAAATTTTGATAGTGTGTTTATATGTTGATGATTTAATTTTTATTGAATTTTTTTTTGTAGATACATTTAAATCAGCAATGAAGAAAGAATTTCAGATGAAATATTTAGGTTTGATGAAGTATTTTTTGGTCATTGAAGTCATTCAATCATATAAAGGAATTTTTATTACTCAATCAAAATATGTAAAGGATGTGTTGAAAAGGTTTAGAATGTTGAAATCTAATCCATCACCTAAACCAGTTGCAATAGGCACTAAAGTTAGCAAATAAAATAGAGGGCCTAATGTTGATTCTATAATATTCAAAAGACTAGTTGGAATTCTATAGCTACAAGACCAAATATCATGTATGGGCTTACTCTAATCTCAAGATTCATGGAGTGACCAAAAGACTCACACTAGAAAGTTGGAAAGAGGATAGTGAGATATGTGGTAGGAACAACAAGATATGGAATCTTGTATTCCTAAACTAAGGACTTTTGTTTGAATGGTTATATTGACAGTGATTTTACAGGTAGCATTGATGATAGGAAGAGTACTTCCAGATATGTCTTTCATTGTGGGACATGTGTAGTCTCATGGGAATCAAAGAAGCAACCCATAGTAACTATTTTATCAATTGAAGCAAAATATGTAGTAGCCACATAAGTAGCAATTCAAGCAATTTGGATGAGAAAAGTTTTGATAGATCTATCTAAGCTCAAGAGGAGCCAACAATAATATTTTGTGACAAAAAATGAGAAATTGTATTATCAAAGAATCATGTCTTTCACCAGATGAGAACGTGTATTGATACAAGATATAATTTTATCAGAGATTTGGTGAATGATGGTTAAAGTCAACTAAAATTTTGCATATCTGAAGAACAATTAGCATATTTACCAAGCCATTATAAAATGATGTATTTGAGCATTTAAGGAAAAAACCAGAGATTATAAATGGTAAAATAATCAATTATAGAAATTAAAGAGGAGTATTAGAATAAATAATAATTTCTCCCTGTTTGCATGTATGCAATGGAAGAAACTAGGAAATAAACTACAATTCATTTTTTTTTGCATATAATAGGTACTTAAAAGGTTTATGCATGATGCACTCCACATTTTAAACATATTCACTGCATAGATAGACTTCAGTTAGGTAATTAATAGGTTTAGAAATTATGTAATCTATAGTTTAAACATATTCACTTCATAGCTAGACCTTAGTTTTCTTTTATTTCTATAGTTTTAAGATCTTCATTACTTTTTATAGCAACCTTATGATCTACTTAAGATCTCTATAAAACAAGACTTTTGTAATCTAGTTTTCATGAAGTTAGAAGTTGAATAAAATTGAAGTGTTCCAGTATTGTTGTAGAAATCATTATTTTTGTTATGTTTTTGTGTTTATTGTCTCTACCTTTCTAGCAGATTTTTTAGTGTCCAACATTACTTCCATTTTTACGTTCTCAAAGCCACTAACCAACCATTTAAGATTTTTTTTATCATACAAGTTGAGGCCATTATTGCTAGGCTACAAAGTACACATATTTTCAAGAGGAAGGTCCCTCCCATCCTTGATAACCATCCAAACTAGGGTTTTAGGAGATATATTGTCAAACCAAACTCCTAGCTAGTAGAGTGTTGTAGTTAACTGATAGAATCAAAAAGAAAAATGATCATTTGGTGAAGCCCATTTAGAATTTTTGAAAGGAATAAGAGATATTCCATTACTTCTGAGCCGAAACACACAAGAGATACTAAATGAAAATAAGAAAGAGTATCAGACAAGCAACCATGGATGGTTAAAATTATAATTAATTTGATGGAAGAAGTTTAAGATTTAGTATTTATATAATTGAAACATTGATAAATAGGGTTTACCACCAAGATGAATAATATGATAAACCACTATGTTTTTCTAGGGATGTTTCACTCAATTATGAGGGCCAAAATGCATAAATAACAATCAAAAATCGATCCTAACTATTATAGAAATGAAGAGGGAATTTTTAAGAGGCTAGAATGATGTGTACCTTACAACAAGAAGGTTGTTTTCAGGCCACAAAGGACTCATTCACCTTTATCTAGGCGAATGGGTCCCTATTAGGGTTTCTAAAACTGAGATTTGGATTCTTTAGCTTGATGTCCACACTCTCAGATCCTCGATTGTTAGCTCTCGAAAACCTGTAGCAAGTTATGTAGCCTTGATTCTATGTTCTTGCACTATGAATGACAACTTTGAAATTTGACAACTTTAACAATTTTTCTTTTAATTTTTCTCTCCACTTGATCTTCAACCTATAAATCTAAAAACACAAATACAAGAGGAGAAAAACTTGTTGATTTTTAGTGAATAGGGTTTTTCCTTGGTCAAACCCCTTTTAGGTAATTAAACCAAATGATGAAATAATGAAATTGAAGAATGAAACATGAAATATTGATACCTTGGAAGTTGTCTTGGAATGTAAGTCTGCAAACTAATATGAAGTGGTCATGAAGAATGTAGATCTTGATCTTGAATAGGATGTGAAACATTTCTTGCAAAGATCCTTAATGATACATCAACAATCTTAGCTCAACAACATGCTTGAATGCACTATGCCTTTGACATGATGAAATGATCTTGAATTGTTGCAATTAACTATTGGTAATCTTCCTTAGAATGCCTTTAAAATTCTCTTGGAGTGCTCTTCTAAAATCAAGCTTGCTATAAGGATTCTCCCTCAAAATTGCTAGGTGAAACAATGTGAATTAACCCCATATTTATACTAAATCTAGAGATTAACTTTGAAATTCAAATAATTGAAGCCAACACCAGATCTGGGTTTAAAAATCATAATGATCCTGCCACAATTAAATTAAAAAATGGGTGTCCTATGTGAGGAGGATCCATTCGCCACTGAAGGTGAATGGGTCTTCACACAAATTTCTAGGACCATGCTTCAAGGGGTTGAAAGAACATCAAAAACCCATTTCAAAAATGCATAGAAAGGGGTGTCCTAAGTGGAGAGGACCTATTCGCCATTAGTGGTGAATGGGTCCTAGCACCATTTTCTAGGACCTCAATTTTTCCATATTAAATGTTATGCTATATCATTATTGGGTGTGGAGATAGATCCTTTAGAAGATGTCATTAATAAGGCTTAAATTTGAATTAAAGGGGCTAATTAAGCTTAATTAACCACAAAAAATAAATGAAACCCTAGATAAGTGTGAAAGTGTAATACAACACTTTACAACACCTCAAATAAGGTACAATTTAAGTAAATTTTGTTTAAAAGGGCCCTAGATTAATGTGAATGTGTACAACACATTACAACACTAAACCAAGGCATTATTAAGTTAACTTTATATCAATTATTCCCAAATTATGTGTGAAAAAGGGTTACTTTTTCTACACTACATTTTTCCCCCACTTTATTGAGAGGATCACCCCATGTCAAAATCACACTAAAGTAGAAATTCAAGACACTTTATTATGCAACAATTTAACAAATATAGATGGTCATACCCTATCAAAGGCCAAGGGAAATAAGGAAAAATAAAAGGATTGAGCACAACTGTTCCAACATAATGTGGAGATGAGGTTGTTTTTTTGTAACATGTGTATCTCACTCTGGGGTATTGGAACCTCAATTTGTCCACTAGGTGAGTTATCTTAATCATGTACGCTCACTCTAGGGTAGTGGAACCTCAGTTTGTCCACTAGGTGAGTTGTCCCAATCATGTATGCTCACTTTGGGGTAGTGAAACCCTGTTCTATCCACTAGGTGAGCTATCCCAACGAGGTGGTTTAGTGAGAAATTAATGTCAATGTGTTGGCTTCTCATCATACTAACCATACCAAAGCTATCCTCGTGATAACTTCAATAAGGCACCATGATGCTATGCTTTTGAATGTCATGTTTGTAATTTTTTGTTAAAGGGGATTCTTCTTTGTTCTTGTAAAGTCTTCTTCTTAGGGAACATTGTGCCTAATGTCTCTAAGAGAGGACAAGTCAAGGATATCAAATCGCCACTTATGGGATGCCTCTCATTTTGCATCATGCCATGAATGGAGATCGTATGCTTAGAGATATCACATTCTTCGAGGACATCAAACCCAATGACACCACCAAGAAAAGGACATGTCACAAGAAAAAATAAAATCATGGTGTGAAATATGTCGAAAGATGTCATCGATGTATGCCTCTAGTTTAAAGTGGTTGTTAACATCATTTCTATGAGAAATTTCTTTAAAGTAGCTAATGTTTTCTCCTAAGACATGAGAGATTTCCTTGAAAAACCCTATGCCAAGTTATATGTTTTAGAATAAAGGTACACCATGAAATAGGATAGAAAGGTTGTCCCCAAAAATACGTAATGGATCTATGGATTCAGGGTTAGTATGTCTTTGCTACATTATTGTTATAGAGCATGGAACTGTCATCATTCAACAAATACTCATAGAACTGGAAGAATGACACATAGAGCGAAAAAAAAAATTCCTTTCAAGTCAACATGGAAGAGACCTAAATGTCTCGATGGCTTGTGTCATCCCCAAAAGTAAAACACATGACAAATGAAAAATAATAAAATGCTTACGAAATATAGAAGAATGTAGGTACATATAGAGGAATGTACAAAAAGAGAGAGATACATCAAATGAGCATCACGAGGAATCACATTATACACATGCAATCACATAAATAAAAGAAACAAAAGAATAGTAAGGCACATGCGAGTTAACCTATAGCAGGACATCTGCATCCCAATATCGATCTATATAAATGAAAGGTGGAAAACTAGCCCGAGAGACAACAACAAATGTATTACTGGGAAAAGGCTATCAAATTCTTCCCCCCACTTTATACAAGTCAAGAATGAGCTAAGGTAGGTGATGAAAATGAGCTCCTTGCATTTTGAAATGATTTGCAATGAATATAAAGCATTTAATAATGAGAATACATTAAGATTCTACAACTATTACTTGGCAAGGAGCTGAAAAGAATCATGCTTAAAAGATTATTCTATGATAATCAAAAATTTTAAATATTTTCTTTAAGGCATGGCACTCATCAGTACTATGTCCAAAAATTCTATGATATCTACAATGATTTATGTGTTGTTGTTCTTAGGGTTCGAAAATTGATTTTCTCGCATAGGTGGTAATGTAATAAGTCCTCTATGTGGAAGTACCTGTAAATTCCTTTAAGTTGTAGTTGGTGGATAAGGGAATTGTAGTTTCTTTAGTTTTTAGTGCCTTCATTGCTTGCTAGGCTCTCCAATTTCTCTAGGTGGATATAGAGCAGGAGGGCCAAAAATGACCTTTTCTTCTTTATCATCATTGCGAGACATTGGTTGCTCTTTTGGAAGGAGGAAACTTATGTCAGGGGGGGGATCTTGATATCCTAACCCTTTGGTATCTTCATTTGGCATTTTCTCTAGGAGTTGATGAATTTCATGTTCACTTGTTGTATCACATCCTTATTTACTTAAGATCATGAATCCTTTGCCATATGTCTCTTCAAGGTTAATTGATGTGTTGGTTACTTTATTGACATAGGATGGTTGAATGTTTGCTTGACTAGAGGAACTAGGTTCACCTATTGTAGGGAACTTGGGCTCAGCTTGTGACTCAATTTTAGGATGTAAAAGACCAAACAACTCAAGTTGTGTTGGTTGCTTCATGGAAGGATATAAGGATGCATTAAAATCAAGTTTGTTAAGGCAATAATTTATGAATTCATTTGTGCTAGCATCATCTTCTTCAATGATGTCAACATCACGAGGAGGACATGCATTAGGAGTTGTGTGAGCATGAGTGAGTTCAATTTCATTAGTGTCATTGCCAAAAACACAACTTGAAACATCAACCAAAGAGAACAAGGAATTCCACACATTGCTTAAACACTTATCCATTTTCAGAATTTCAGATCTAAACATAGTAATTTTTTATTACAAAATGCAATAAACTAAAATTAAATTTTGCATTTTGACAATGCAAGCTAAATGAAGCAATTTAAGCTATATGCAATGAATTTGATGAAACAGTAAATCAGAAAACTGAAATAGAAAAGTAACAGCAGCAAACAAAAGCCTAAAACTAAGATTTCAATTTCTAGAAAATGCAGATCAAGATATAGCAAGGACTCATTCGCCAGTAAGGGTGAATGGGTCCTGGTTAGGTATTTTTAAAATGTTTTGACTATTTTTTAGTGATTTTTAATGCTTTTTAGATGCCAAAAAGTTTAGGTCAAGCCTGATTAGGGACTCATTTACTAGTAAAGGAAAATGGGTCCTTGATTAGGGTTTTGTAACTATTTCTGAGTTATTTTAAAGGTTTTTTCAATGTCTTTCAATTTCAGGTCTGAGACAGTAACTTTCAGTTTCAAATTTTCTATTTAAATGCAATGTAAAAATGTAATAAAATAATGAATACAAAGGCCTAATTTGAAATGCAATGTTGATTTTATTTTCAAATTCAAATGTATGAGATCTAAATGGTATGCAAAATGACTAATTTGTTTTTGTATTTTTAGATTTAGAGAAATGCAAAATAATGCAAATTTTCTAAACCCCAAATGAGATGCAAGTTTGAATGCAAAGTAATAAACCCTAAATGAGATCTAAAATGAGAATGAATCAAGATCTAACCTAGGATGCAATGAAAGACTTCAAAACCAAAAAAAAAATCAATATTCAATAGGTCAGGTTCACCAAAATGAAACATTAAAAAATTAGGTTTTTTCACCAAGATGAACAAGATGATAAACCACTATTTTTTTCTAGGGATGTTTCACACAATTATGAGGGACAAAATGCATAAATAACAATAAAAAATCAATCCTAACTATTATAGAAATGAAAAGAGAATTTTTGAGAGGCTAGAATGATGTGTAACTTGCTACAAGAAGGTTGTTTTTAGGCCACAAAGAACTCATTGGCCTTTAGTGGCGAATGGGTCCCTGTTAGGGTTTCTAATACTAAGATTTGGGTTCTTTTCCTTGATGTCCACACTCTTAGATCCTTTCTTGTTAGCTCCCGAAAACTTGTAGAAAATTGTGTAGCCTTGATTATGTGTTCTTGCACTATGAATGACAACTCTGCAATTTGACAACTTTGACATTTTTTCTCTAATCCTATTCTCCACTTGATATTCAACCTATAAATCTACAAACACACATTCAAGAGGAGAAAAAATGTTGATTTTTAGTGAATAGGGGTTTGCCTTGGTCAAATCCCTTTTAGGTAATTAAACCAAATGATGAAATAATGAAATTGAAGCATGAAACATGAAATTTTGATACCTTGGAAATTGTCTTGGAATGTAAATCTGCAAACTAGCATGAAGTGGCCATGAAGAATGTATATCTTGATCTTGAATATGATGTGAAATAATGCTTGCAAGTAGATTCCCAATGCTCCATCAACAATCTTAGCTCAATAACATGCTTGAATACACTATGCCTTTGACATTATGAAATAATTTTGAATTGCTTCAATAAACTCTTGATAATCTGCTTTAGAATGCCTTTAAAATTCTCTTGGAGTGCTCTTGTAAACTCAAGCTTGCTATAAGGATGCTCTCTGAATATTGCTAGGTGAAACAATGTGAATTAACCCCATATTTATACTAAATCTAAAGATTAACCCCGAAATTTAGATAATTCAAGCCAACACCAAATCTAGGTTTGAAAATCATAATGATCCCACCATAATTAAATTCAAAAAGGGTTGTCCTTTGCGAGGAGGACTAATTCGCCACTAAAGGTGAATGGATCCTAGCACAACTTTCTAGGACCATGCTTTAGGGGGTTGAAAGAACACCAAAAACCCATTTCAAAAATGCAAAGAAAGGGGTGTCCTACGTGGAGAGGACCCATTCACCATTAGTGGCGAATGGGTCCTAGCACCATTTTCTACGACCTTGATTTTTCCAAATTAATTGTTATGCTATATCATTATTAGGTGTTGGGATAGATCCTTTAGGAGGTGTCATTAATAAGTCTTAAATTTGAATTAAAGGGGCTAATTAAGCTCAATTAACCACATTTAATTAATGAAACCCAAAATAAGTGTGAAAGTGTAATACAACACTTTACAACACCTCAAATAATGTAAAGTTTTAAGTACATTTTGTTTAAAAAGGGCCCTAGATTAATGTGAATGTGTATAACACATTACAACACTAAACCAAGGCATTATTAAGTTAACTTTATATAAATTATTCCCAAATTAAGTGTGAAAAAGGGTTACTTTTTTCTACACTACAATAATAAACAGATCTACCAAACTTTTTTTTTTTTTTTTATTAGATCAAGAATCGTAGCACGACCCCCTATAAATTGTAGTGCGCTTGGTAAAATTTTTAACGTGACTGGCAGCACTGGCGCGACATGCCCTCCAGTACCACGGGGGTGGGGGAGACTAGACCTCGTGACCAACCTCCTGCAACAGGAAAGATTTAGCCAACCGAGCTAGGGCCCCAACCTCAGATCTACCAAACATCAAACATCATACTCAACACACTTTTTTTTGCCTTAGCTAAAAATTGTAGTCGATCGTCGTTGGATTCTTCCTATTCTATGTGGAAATAAATTACCAAATACCCTACTAAACTAGATAAAATGGTTGGTGTTGCTTTAGCCTTCCATTTGACCCTTTGAATAGATGACTCCTCTTTGAGTCGTTAGTAAGTGTCTTCACTTTAAAATAAATTTGTATTTCACTTTAAAATAATATGAAAACAATTTTATTTAATTATTAATGATTTAAATCGAAAATTACTTTCAACTAGTGTTAGTTACATCTAATCACTGGTAGTTTAAATGTTAAAACAATTGTCTCGTAAAGATCCTTTTGGATAAAGAAATAATGTTTTTTGTGGAGGCATCAAGCATAATTAATTTACTAAGTTATCTAAAAAAGATTTGAAAACATGGATAAGGTCTAGTTGAAAGATAAAGTTTCTAGTTTTTCTCTTCTTGATTTGGGAATTAAGATTTTCAGATAAGACCAAGTAGAGTGTTCTAGTTGAAAGATAAAGTTTCTAGTTTTTCTCTTCTTGATTTGGGAATTAAGATTTTCATGGAGAATTGGGTGCCACTTTTAGCCTTTTTTTCCTCTCATTTCAATATAAATTACTAGTGGGTTTTAGTTTGGGACTTTCCTATATGTATTTGTACATAGTCTTGACATGCACAATCATACAATTTTATAGAAGATTATGTTGCTAAAATTTTTGTAGACTCTTTCTTCTATGAAGGCTTCATCTTGATGATAACAAAGCCAAGTATGAGGCACCCTTTTTGGGTCTTCAAGAAACCAAAGAAAGAGGAGTAACAAATTTGATAGAATTGGGTAATGTGAATTTATTACAGGAAAGAGAGGAATTAATTCCAAGTAAAAAATAATAAACTTGAACATTGTAGGAATCCTTTTTGATGTAGTATTGAATATTTTGATTCTTTCACAACTAAAAAAATCATAGAACACAAAATTTAAGAGTAGATTGTCTTTATCTTTTTTGTTTCCTTTTGATTCCACATCCGTAATTTGAGAAATATTCCTATAAGATTGAGATGATTTATAGGCTTGGTGTTCCAAATAATGTCAAAATTCAAAAAATTTCAATGATGATAAGAAAATTGTATCCTTTTTGAAAAGAAATGGATCTTTTTCCAATCTACTTATCAAAGGAAATGAATCTCCTAATAAAGGGTCTACATCTAAATACTAGGTAGAAAGATCTAGGATATTACATGTAAAATCAAATACCATCCCAAAAAAGATGTGTTACCTTAGAATATCTATTTGATAAAAATGTTTTCTATGCGAAGAGAAAAGCTAAGAAATAGTCTTATAACTCTTTTGATTTTGATAAAGTAGACCTTAATTTAGAAGCTCGTTTAATTATTGCTAATATTTCAAAGTGTTGTTTGTTATAAAAAATAAATGAACTTATAGCTATTTCAAAAAAGCTACAAATATGTTTTCATTTGGTGTTGCAATGATCTTAAATATTTTATGGATAATATTTTTTGACATCATATTTCTCTTAAGACATGAACAATGCCATTTAGATGAAAATAGAGTTAATTTAACCCAAAATTTGGAAGTTCTATTTTTGCTAAAATTTATGATTTTTAAAGCTATAATCATCTACCAAATTTATCATTCAATTTGAGTAGCTAATATATTGCATATTACAAAGAAGAATAGTGAAATTTGTATTTGTGTAAATTTTTGAAATCTAAATCACAAATCTTTGAAAGATAAGAAATCTAAATTACAAATCTTTGTTGACATTGATAATTGATTTGTCATTGATGTCAAAGAGATTGTTTTGATGCCTTTTTTGATGTAGGTTGAGTAAGTCGATGCTTCATGACACAAGTTGCTCAAGCCCAAATTCATAGTGTTGTCTATGCTTCAAGACACACAAAGACATGGAGAAGGATTTGATGACAAAGGGTTTTACAAAGCATATAGGGTTGAGTCAATGACAATTGGTGGAAATCTCAGACTAATTTGATTCAAGCATTATATTTCAATGGTATTTACTAAAACCCTAAAGGTCTATGGTTTATCCCTTGTGGAAGATTCTCAAAGGAAACCACTTAAGTGAACACTTAAGGGCATTATTTACTTCAAGTAACCGGCCCTTGCTCTTAGCCTTAACCGAGTAAGAAAGTTAAAGACTCGTGTTTGTAGGCTCCACATAAGATCGATGGTTCTCATTTAATTATGGGATTGGCGGCTTTTGAGAATAGACGATTCACATTTAAAGGGTGAACGGTTTTTTTTTTTATGGTTTGCACAATGACAGGCATATGGGTGTATGAGTGGCACCGCTTTTGTTTTGTTTTTAGTTACTCGCAGTTATATAACTGTTTTGAGACAGCGTGTGGTATGAAGACAAAAAGGAGTGTGTAGAGATTTCTCTCGGGGCTTATGGTCTGTGTAGAGTGAAGGTTTATCTGAACAAGAAAGAATAAAACTTTGGTATAATTATTCTATGATAAGTGACAGAGAATGGAAAAGGATTTTGAAGTTGTCACGCATTATGGCATCAAGGATATGTTTTGAAGCATTCAGTTGGTGATCCATGTGCGAGAGCGTAGTATCAACAAGTTTGTGTATATATAATTAGCCTTCTAATTGAAATTAGTGTGAGAAGAAGTGAATAAAGAATATAAGCATCCAGACAGAGAAAAAGATTTGATTGCTGAGAAGTAAGCAAATTGCAAGAGATTAGAAGAATATTTGCTGATGAATAATGACCATAGGATGTATACACAACAGATGACATAAGAATGATGATAAGAGGGCAGTATAGTTGCAGAAAAATAAGAATGGTCACAGTATTGTTTGTAGAGGTATGTTTTTGATGCAGAGATGAGGATATACAGATGTTAAAGGATTTATTGCAGACATAGGAATCAAATGATTGTAGCAGAGGTAAAAGATTCCATTCTCACAGTCTGATAATGTCCTTTAATGATTACTCAGTTCTTGAATGCATTAATATGATCATACATGGTTGAGTAAATGGTAGTATGTAAAGTGGAATTGTTTTAAGGTTGAATATCTTTTGTATTCAGGAGCATGTGTATTGTGACATTATGTCAAAGTACTTGTGTGTATACAAGAAGGATAATATTTTTATAAGTGGTAATGTATTGAAGAGTTAACCTTTTTGGTCCTGATAAGGGAGACATAAGATTTATTGTACTACATAGAAACATAGTAACCCTTTGTATAAACTTATTCATTTAGATCTTGGATGTTTTTATCAGTGAGACATATTGCTAATGAGGCACATTCAGCCAGTGAGGCATTCTGTAGCCAGTGAGGTTTTTCCAATCAGGCACATTTTTGCTAGTGAGGCATACTTGTAACCAGTGAGATTTCTTTGCTAGTGAGGCATTTTGTGTAGCCAATGAGGCATTTTTTGAGTGGTTTTTCATCCCTATGAGGGTTTCCCACTCATGAAAAACATATGTTATGGTTCATGTTGTTTATCTTTATGTGTGTGCCCTAAAATTTTGTCTTTGAGGTCTTGATCACAATGTTTATAATCATACTTGTGCATATGTATTTGATAAATCTTTGAAGTCTCTCTCATCCTCTATCCTGTGAGTTAAAATGTGCATTTTGTAAGGAAACTCAGGTGCGGAAACAGCTTCCTACACTAATCTCTTAAGGAAAGTATGGTGCAAATTCGTTTTAAACCCTTACAATTTCAGATTCGTTAATCTACTTAACAAAGATATTGCAGCAATATACCATACATACAGAAAATGAAGAATGACACAATGATTTACCCTGGGGAAAACCTTTCGGTAAAAAACCCCAGCACTCCAAAACCCTGCACAATGTATTATCTTCAACACAACGGTTACAACACACTTGCAATGCAAGTTCTTTCAGGAGATTTCCAACCCTTGAAGACAAAATGCGGCAGCATGAAAAAAACGTTCCAACAATACACTCACATCACAAATCTTCGCAACCCTAAAAAACGCTTATATCATGCGCTTCCCTTTTAGGGCAACTTCCGAAGATAACTGTATTAGGGTTTTACCATTCTCCGAGAAAATAGGAACTTCGAAAATTTTTTTCGGGGCGATGCCCCGAACCCCACTATCGTGGAAGAGTGTACAGTACTCAACTTTATCAGTTGCCACATGTCTTCACCTGTCATTGAATCTTCCGGACATAGCTCTTACGTGTCATAGGAATCCGTCATAACCGTTTCAGCCATGATCTCCTTACACACAATTCAAGATGCCGACACATTAAGTGGAGTGACACATCAACATGCAAACTAGACATGTACACTCACACTTAATTACATTATTTGCAAGAAATACATTTTACAAAACAAATAATAAGAATAGGAATTATCCAAGGTTGAGACACCTTATTCCTAACACATTTTATATTTTTAAAAGTGTATAGACAGCTGATTCACCCCCCCTCTCAGTGGTTCTATACTCCAACAAGTGGTATCAAAAAATAGGTTCCCTATAGAAGTCTAACAGTCTTAGGTAGGTCCTGATAGTGGAGTACCATGGGAAAGTGTAGAAGAAATAAAGAAAAGAAATATGCCAAGCAAAAGGTTGCACAACAAATCGTAGTCAAGTTATGTAATGAGTTGTTGCATGAGTCTTTCCTGAATGTTGATATAAAGTGTGATAAAAAGGATGATCTTGTTGTTGAGATTGGTGATGAAGAAAGAGATCTCTTTGTGGATGAGGATGACTATGAACAAGATTATGATAAACAGGAGTGTGAAGTTGATTTAGAAGGTGAACTCTTGTGTGCTCTGGATACAATCAAGCAACTCTGTAAAGAAAATCATAAATTAAAAGACCAACTAACAAGAAAAAATTCCAAAGACAAGGTATGTTCAGATTTTGCAAAAGTTTCTTTAGAGTTTGAAGAAACAAGAAATCAGATTGTTAACTTAAAGAGTTAGGTTCATGAATCTGATAAACTGATTATTTGTCTAAAAACTAAAGTTGAAGAAGCTAAAGGGGTTGTTGATTTTACCAAATCTGATCTTGAAGTCAAGACTAGTGAATGCCTAAACTAGAGTTAGAAATAGTCACTTTGAAAAAGGAGCTAGAAAAAGCATCTTTTAAATTTCACAAGAGTTTTCAGGTTGAAAAGAGTACTAATTGCTTGAATTACATATTGAGTAAGCAAAAGAATCACAAAGAAACTACAGGTCTAGGTTATGAAGAAGGACAATGTTCTAAAGCCAGAAATACTCCTAGAAAGAAGATAGACCTAAATTATCACTCTGTTGCTCCTGATGAAGACAAGAAGAAAGCAAAAGACAAAGTTGTTCATGTTGGAAGAGCAAGGACAAACAAGACCTCAAGGCCTCCACCTTTCAGGAAATGCCATTCAATAAGGTACAACTACTCTCAGTTTCATGTTATGTTTATGGACATAAAGCTAGAGACTATAAAACTTATTCAAGAAATGGTTTTGAATGGAATAAGGATAATAATTCTTATAGTTTTTCAAATTTGGACTATAACAATGTTTTTTAGAAATGTATTAAAGTTGGTCATCTAGCAAGAAATTGTTGGGTGCATGGAAAATATAATTATGGAAGTACTCTTGGAATATCAAGAAATTATCATCCCTTTGGTCTAGATAGCAATATCATATGCTATAGGTGTAAAAATTTGGAAAAGAAAACAAAGTCAGAATAAGAAGGATTCTAAACTTGTGCATTTGCACAAGAAACTTCACCAATTGCTTGAAAAGTGACATGAAGTTAGGGGGAGTTGTCCAATATCCTATCTCTTACCCCCTATGAGGTTCAACAAGTTTGTTGATGAGTGCTTGTCAAAATGAGTTCATTCTTGAGTAGTTTTGTACATGAGTTTTCAAAGGTGGAATTTAGTGTTTGTAATGTTCATTATGCTTAAGGAACACAGATACCAAGGTTGATTAATAGGTTGCATGATCAAGTTGTATCCTCCTCTTTACATTTTGTATACACTTTACTTGTGGTGGTTGAGTTAAATTGATGTTGCGACCTTTATCTATGGTCTTCATATGTCAGGAGTAAGGCTGAATGTCATCTTTTTTATCCTTATTCATGAAAAAGAAATCTTTCTGACTAGTATCATAATGATAAATTTAATTTCCACAATGCAATTAAAGGTTGATAATGAAAGTGGACCAGAACAGTAGTGGGAGGCTGAGATACAAAAAGCAGTATTTTTAGCCTTGAATACTATTAGCTCTTATGGTGATTTGTTAATGCGTACTCTGTCAACTTCCTTTGAGATTATTTCATGATATTTGAGATAAAAATATTCACAATATTCTATCTCTTCATACATGCTTCAGGTGAAGGGTTTCTCGCATAAATGAATTGTCGCGTAGGATCATAGACCAGATGATTGAAGCTCGTAGTAAATGACAAGAACACTAATCTATGGTGAAGAAATGATAGTCAATTCAAGTTAACAATGAATGATGATAAAAGTTCTACTACAGATTTTTGCAGCCTTACCAAACAAGGGGACAGTCATTAACCATATGGATAATCACTAAGTGCTAGATAAAATTTAATGACAGTGATGGTACTAACTTTGACAGTTTGTGGTAATTGGTTTCAGTTGGTGATATGGACTCATGCTGCTCTTAGTTACTTGACAGATGTGATGAAGTCATGTACAATTTCCTATTCATCTATGATAGTGCATTTGAAAATGATGCGATTCTCGTACTTTTCTCAATAAAATCACATGTTTGGTTTGATAGCAGTGATAGTTGTATGCATGGTGTCTCTCAAGTACAACATTTTGTATGGAATAGCAGTTTGGGTAGATTTTTTGCATTGTTTGTTGTTTTCTGTACTTCTTATAAGGATGGATTTTGGAGTGTGGACAAGTCTTCAATCTTGACAATGGTTTATCATGCTTTACCATGTGCTGAAAGTGATTTGAAAGGACACTGACAGTGATAATGATTTATCATTCAAATCCTACATTAAGCAGCGAAGGGTTGCATCTTTACAGAAGTTTGATATTCTAATGGAGGCTTTGGTTTATGGTTCTTAATGTGATGTTTTGGATTGATGACAACAAACAGTGATAAACTGCCAATTATAGTGAAGGACTCTATCTCCAGGATATGGTAACACTATTAGGGCCTTGACAGTGTGTATGCAAATAATAAAATGCTAGTATTGCATAGCACTGTAATGATTATCTTGAGACACACAAGTATTTGATAAAAGTGCCTATGTTGTCAGTGTGTACCAACTATGTTTGTTGTTGCTGCTATAAAGAGACCATGTTTGGTGATGGACAATACTTGGAGACATTCCCATTGAGTCTTCACATTCATGGACTTGGCCAGTTTCAAATCATTTACTTCATTTAATTTCAATGATAAGTTTGATGAGTACCAACGACAATGGGGAGATGGCATTATGGGCTCCAAGTCTCAGGCGAAATAAAAGGCCAAGGAAAAACTCTTGGCCAAGGAGGTAGCACAAAGGATGACTTGAAAGGATTCTAATTTTGAATAGTTTATGAACATCTATCTCAAATTTGTTTTTGGAGGGAAAAGAGTTATGAATTTTAAGTTTACTTGTAGCTTTCCTTAATCTGGTTTTGATGGCCACTGTTTCTCATTAAATTTTCTTTGTACGGATGAGTATAAATTTACTTTTCCTTATATTCATAAACTTTAATTTTTTCATTCAAATACCAATGCATCCACTAATAATGGCTTTTATTTATGGTTAAAAGCTAATTACTGAAATGATGGACATCTATGTATCATCCACCAAAACCATGGTCTTCCCTTTCTTTTAATTTAAATAGTTTTCTAGATTATTTCACGATCTATGAGAACTCTAAATTAGCTTAATGAAATTGTGCTATTTTTTATATACTTAGATTTAATGCATCTAAAATATCATTAATCTAATTTAACTATGTGAAAATCCATTTTAAAATGACACATAAAAGAGTCATTTAATTATGTCTAGATGGTTGATATGAGTAGCTTGATTATGACTAGTTACCTCTCATTTATGTTATAAATATCTCGAGTATTTCCACTTTTCTAAGGAATTCAATTTATATAATAAAATGTGCCTCAAGAACCCCAAATCTTGAAAAACATGTTCATTGCATCGAAAAAAAAAAGACATATTAAAAAAAAATAAGACCTAATATACAAAATTGGACTAATTTTATTTCAAACATGTGTGTTCAATTTCAAGATGAAATATTTAGTAACCTTTGATTAGTATGAAGGAATGGTAGAATATTAAAGGATAAGTATACAAAAATCAAGTTGAAGTTGGTTGGAGAGAGAAATGGAATAATGTATGATGAACAAAAGAAATTGATTAAAATTTTGTATTCTTCCAAATCATGGGGTTGTGATCCCTCCTAGTGTTGACGATGTCATTTGGAATTGTTAAAAATCCCATCCCACAATGCAACTTTGGGATTGGATGCTCCTTCACTTAAGGGAAAGTATGAGGATGAAGATAGATGAATTGCACTTTCTTAAAAAAATGATTTTCTTTTGGATCTTGTCATGTGTGTCCAAAATAATTTTTTTCTTTGGCTTTAAAGTGTTAAAGTATGTTTTGATAAAAGGGTAAAACGGGTTTTACAGGGACCCGAAACCATAACGTTTACAAAACAGAAAAGAGGACACCAAAGTCCAACCAAAAATACCAGCTGCCCGAGAAAAGATCAGCAGCAACCAAACGAAAAAGACCAAAAAGGTCAAGTCAAAAGGAACAGCAAAGTAAGCACCAAAAAAACCCCAGCCATTAATTCAGAGTCTTGAGGATAGACTCCATCTCCGCCTCCAGATTCTGCATATCATTGACACCCTTTTTAAAAGTTTGAATCATCTTCGAAGTAGGGGGGACCTTGCGCTTCAAATTGGCTCTGGTTCTTCTGGAAATTCCCACATCTGTCTCTTGGCTTTTGTCCTTTGTTTCCTCCAAATCCACCACCAGAGAAACCTATTGGGCTTTATCTAGCTTTTCAGTCATTGCGTTAATGATAATGGCATTGTGTCTTGCCATACGGTTGTTTTGCTCAGCAACGGTTTTGATGGTATTCCATATGTTCTCAACCTTGGAATCTATATTTTTGTTACTGTGATCCACATCTTTCTTTTCAATCTCGGCAATCTTTGCACCCAACTCTTCAATCTTGCTTTGTAGGGCCCAATTTTTTATTTTCAATTCATTAATTTCAATGAATGTCCATTCCAAGAGTTTGAAGTGGGATTCAGAATTGGTTTTGGCTAGGTTCAGAATATCTAGAGAGGGCTCTTTTCTAGTATTAGGATAAGTTTTCTTAGGGTTAGGAATAACAGAGGAGTAATCATTAATGTGTTTATCTGGCTGAGGATCAGCGCAAAGCTCAGTTTTGTTGGCATCAGACTCCTCTGACTCAGAGGACTCTTTGAAATAGGAAACAAGGATTTTGGCCTGGGTTTCTTATCAATAGATTTGTTCTTAAGGGAGGGGCTATCAGGCTTAAGCTCAACACGGGTTTTACCAGAATTCCCAGAAGGGACAGCATGCAAGCTAAGGACTTTTCTAACCGGACTAGAGTTAGGCAGATACTCTGAGCCACTAGGCTCAGTGTCATCACTCTCAGAATCAGGGATGGTTTCCAGAATAGCAGGAGCAGGCATATAGAAATGTTCAACAATCAACCTTATTAACCCAGTGTGCAGAATGGGGAATATTTTAGGGTTTTTCTTATTATCCTCCAAGCTTTTCTTCAAGGAACAAAAAAGATAATAAGGGGTTGAGACCCTAACCTTGTATCGAAAGTGGTTGAGAAGAGCAAAGTGGTAGCCATAGACTCTGGTGAAGCACCCGTCCACCGTAATGTACTCCATGATGACCCACATAACCTTTCTCCAAATAGCCTTTATGGTGTCAACATCAAAGTAGCTATTAGCAATTTTAACTAGACTTAGCCTTTCTTTGTCCTTATTAGGAAATATGATCACAACTTCATCGGAAAAAGCCCTGTCCCTAAAGAACTTCTTCCCTTCAGTAGATAATCCCATAACATCAGCAATAAGATTTTCGCTAAGCTCCACATTCCTACCAAATAGGGTCAAGTTTCCATTATTCCACTTTTTAACAAAGAGATTCGTAGCCTCCTAGTTAGAGCCATGAAGCTTCTCCACGAAAGGAAGCAACCCTCCACTTTTAACCTTACTCCAAGCCTTGGCATTTTTCATGTGTGTATCATAGCTGTCTGGCTCAATTCGATTTTTGTCTCCTCCCATTTCGGCCGACATAGTGGGGTAGACCCAAACGAAAGCTTTACTAAAATTGGCCCCACCAAATCTAAGAACCCACAAAGCGTGCGGAGTTTTCTTGTAGATTAAGCCACTGGGCTCGGTCCCATGCACTCTAATGATTGTTATGTGAAAGATCCAACATGTCCTCATTAAAGGGATAACACGTTGCTTTTCCATGTGATTTATCATAATTTAATAGGGTGCAGACATTAGAGTTTAGATCGCTAGTATTAAGCCAGGTATGCACATCTTTACTCCTAACTCCTTCGTTAGCAAAAAAATCCGCAACAGCATTGGGTTCTCTATAAGCATGTGATATTTGACTTTTTCAAATTTAGCCAAAGTCAATATGGCATCCTCAACCCATGATTTAATGGTCCACGAGGGGGGAGACTTGCCACAGAGCCAGTCAATTATATTTTTGGAATCTCCTTCAAGCCACAGATTTTTAATGTTAAGACTTTGGGCTAAATTTATGATGTGAAAAGCATTTGCAACCTCTGCCAGATGATTATTTTGAGAGCCAAGAGGAGAGGCAATCACTCCAATGAAATTGCCAAAGGAATCCCTTATAACTCCACCACAGCCCGCTACCCCCAGGTTGCCTTTAGCTACACCATCAAAGTTAGCTTTGATCCAACTGTTTGGCGGAAAAGACCAGCAAACACCCTCTCTATCCTTCTTGGCCTTCATTATAGTTCTAGACAAATCTAGACTTATGTTCCAATCCTTAGCAACAATTAAGTCATAGAGCGAGTGCTCTGCTTTCATGGGCATGTTGTCCTTCTGAGCTAAGGAATTGAAATTTTCCTTCAGGGATCTGACAATTTTATCAAAGACAATATCCACAGAGGCTTCTTTGCCCCTAAAAATTATATTGTTGTGTTCTTTCTAGAGGCCCCAAGCAACATGAGGGAAGGATAAATCCCATAAAAGCCTAAGCATAGGATTTCTTGTTGGGGCTTTCCATTGAGTGAAGAAATCTTCAATGGACGAAGGGAAAACCCAAGGAAGGTGCCATAACCTGATGATTTTTTCCCAGATAGAAGCAACAAATGAGCAATGAAGGAATAAATGACGCACAGATTCAACCTCCATCTTACAAAGAAAGCATCTATTTGGAATTTGAAATCCACGTTTACACAGGTTATCAATCGTGAGCACCTTGTTTTGGAGAAGGATCCAGAAGAAGATATTAATTTTAGGTATCAAATGTTTGAACCAAGCTTTAGACTAGAAGGGAGGATGGTCTAGAGAAGAAGTAATCCTGGAAAAAGCAGATGACACTGAAAAATTGCCAGAGGGTTCATCTATCCAAACTGCACGATCATCCAGTTGCTCAAAACTAAGTCTAACAGTCATCAGAGAAGACTGGATAGGAGCCAAAGCCTGACTAACACTGCACAAGTCCACCCAATTACCATTCGCTCTATAATCTTTCACATAAGTTAAAGTATGTTAATTTTGAAAGTAATTCACTTTTAGAGTGAAAATACATTATTGAATATTTACACATATGAGTTATTACTCTAGTAATTCAATAGTTCATCTTGTAAATTAAGTAAACTTATATTCATAACCTTTATATGAACATTTAGAGCTAAGAATTTAGGAACTATTTCAATTGCATTTTTATGTTTCACTTAAATGCCTAGCATTAATCTCTTACATAAATTTGCATTCAATTTTTTCTATTTCTTGACAGGTATTTATTTAGACAAATTCATTTCTATTTAAAATTAATTGTACATGTCCATCTTTTTAAATTTACAAATAGAAACCATTAGATAGTCCAACATTTTGATTTCACGATGAAAATAGATGTACAACGAGTGTGAACAAACCATAATTTAAATTTAAACAAACCTATACAAACTTGCTAAATAAATAAAACCATAATAATTTGCATGATGTAAATAGATGTAACAAGTGTTTGAAAACCATAATAATGTGATAACAAACCTATTCAAACCATAAAACATAAACATGTACATGTGAATATGATGTAAATCATAATGAAATGTATACCATAAAACATAAATGTATGTAATGTGATGTACATAAATCATAAAAAGTGTGAGGACAACATAATAATCTAATCTCAAACCATAATACTATGAAACATCTCAAAGAGAGGGATATCTACTATGAATAGAATCATCAGATCTATGGCCTGATCTCTCCCCCGATCCATGGCTCGATCTCTCTCTCAATCCATGGACCGGTCCCTCTCTTGATCCAAGATGTGTGGATCCATGTCCAGATCCAAGCTCTCTAGATTTGTTTCTTGAGCCTCATCCCAAGCCCTACGTGTGTTCAAGTACACACATGAACATAAATTTAATTTTGAATACATGTATATATATGTGTGTGTACATATATGTAAAATTATCTAAACTTGTGTAGTGTACAAACTTTCATTGTGTTCAAACTTACAGATTAAGTAATTAAATTTTAAATAAAATTATTTAAATGTACCTCAGTTGTGTGCTACATGGGATTTCCATCATGTGCCAAATTCCAAGATGTGTGGATCCATGTCCTAATCCAAGCTCTCTAGATCCATGCCCCGAGCCTCATCCCAAGCCCTGCATGTGTTCAAGTACACACACATGAACTTTTAAAATTTAATTTAAATACTACATGTATATATATGTGTGTGTACATATATGTAAAATTATCTAAACTTGTACAATGTACAAGTTCAATGTGTTCAAACTTACATCAAGTAATTAAATTTTTAAAATTATTTCAGTGTACCTTAGCTGTGTGTTGCATGGGATCACCATCATGTGCCAAATTTTAAGACTCTGACAAATCACCATACTGCTTAAAAAATTTCAAGTACACAATTTCAATCAGGAGTTAAACAACTAGACTTTAAAATACATTACATGTATCATACATAATTTTTTAGAACATAATTATATATATATATATATATAAATTATTCAAGTACCTATCATGCCTAATCAATGGCTCTACCAATGTCACTAACATCATGAGAATGCAAGGACATCGTAGGCGGATTTGTAGCATGTATAATATTAGTGAAAAAAAGAAGCTTATTATATGTGCCATGGACAACATCAAGCACCTCAGTAACCTCAACGTGATCTCTAACATCCTCACGACCTAGACAAGCTGAAGGGTCGATAGAAACATGACGCACATGTGATCCTATAGGCTGCTCTAGAATATCCCCTGGAGTTGCCACCTCATCACTCGTATGTGTACCAGGATATCACTGTCTAATAAATCCATGTACACGGTCAAGAGAGATCCCATGGTTCTCGTTGATGACCTAATATACTGCCAGTGTAGGAGCACCTAGGCTAACCTCCATGTTTTGTGATTTTGGCTTGTATCTGACCTTAGCCAAGTCAGAGAGTTTGAATATTTGGTTTAGACCTTAGGAGGTCTTCTTTTTGTTTGGACTAGGTGAGATAGTCATTAGGACTAAGGTCACAATTACTAGTCTTTGTTAGTAGTTTAACTTTGCTTAGCATTAGTAGCTTAAGTTGAGAAGTGAGTCTTAAATGTGTTCTAAACACATGTTTGATGTTTGAAAGATGCCATGAGGCCTTTAATGGAGTTGGATGCTTGAACTACAGGAGATAGAGGTCCTAAGAAATAGGAAGAAGGCATAATGACAAGTGGCCTATTATTGTTACCAAACTGTCATAACAACATTTTCCATTATGGCAAATGTTGCTTGCAACTCAATTACTTAGGATTCCCTAAAGGATAGGAGTGGGGAATCGTCCAACATTTCCTAAATACATGGTGAAATTCATCTAAGGAGGAGGAGGTTCGAATTCAATGAGAGAGTTGTTTTTGTAATGAAGTTTTTGGAGATAATGAAAGGATAGCTCTACAATTTTTGTGTTTTGTGTGCATACCGAGTGATTTTGAGTGGCAGTTGCAGTAGATGGATCGAATGCATTGCTTTAGTGTTACTATGGTGTTCATAGAATAGGTATAATTTTTTCGCATTTGATAAACAAGTTGTTTTAGAGTAGGTATTTGTGTTAGCTAAGTTATTTTGTTTTAGAGCTCCTGCTGGTTCTGTCCTGACCAGTCGGTGCTTTCATGGCTCCCCCATGAAGTCTAGCCTTGGGAAACACCTAAGGAAAGGTGGGAATTCTAGGGGAGTCATTAGTGTACATAGTAGTAGGTTTAGGAAGCATCAAAGAGTGGAGAGCTCTTTTAACCACTAGTCTCTAGGCGAGCAGACAAAGCTCGGTTAGAGATCTAGAAATGAAACATTGAGGGTTTCTTGCAGGAGAGTGAAGCACAGTACGGGCTAAGTATGGTTCCAGGTGGGATAGGAGTAGGTCTTGGTGTGATAGGTGGACAGGGATCCTATCAATTCATTTGATTGGGGATTGAGCAAGAAAACTAGTCAGTCCTATAAAATAGGCCTATAAACCCTACTTAACCTAGGTTATAGGAACTTACTATACAGAGGTTGTCAGGCCCTAACATCCATTGAACTATTTAAAACTTCCAAAAGGGTATCCAGATATGCCTTTAGTTTTGCAGGGTCTTTGGGAAAATTTTGTAAGAATTGGCAAAACCAGACTGGTAATGGCTACAAGGAATAGGTCTGTTTGAGGTCTCAAGTGGTGAATCCTTGAACCCAGTAAGGATAGGGTTGCAGAACCTTTTAATATGGTTCAATTTGGCATGGATATGGATGTTTACATGAGGATGGACCCCCCTGTAATGAAGAATGAAGTTGGAGTGAAGATGGCACTTGGAGCTTTCTAAGTGAGGAAGAGAAATGAACTTGTCAAATTGGTGTTAGTCCTCCAAGGTGAAGCACAAAGGATAGGGCTCTTAGAGAAGAGTGAGAATTGGAATTAGTTAATCACCTAAGCCAATCAGGACCTAGAGGAGACTAGGTTCCTAGGAGAGACAAGTTGGGGTCTCTTAGTTGCAGTGCAAGCAAGCCTTGGAGCTCTCACATCATATTGGTATCAGAGCTTGAATTGATCAGGCTTGTGGTGGATGTTGCAGCCTATTGAATCAGTGGGAGAAAATAAACCAGAGAAAGACAAAACCATGGTGACTAATGTTGAGTTAGCCAAGAAGGTAGAAGAATGAGAAGAGGACAACAAGTCCCTAAGAGAAAGATTGGCTCGAATGGAGCAACTCTTGGATGAAGTCCAAGAAACGACATATAGAGTGAAGGGTAAGGTGGATCAGAAGGAAGAACAAGAAGTAAGGGAAAAGGAAATAGAGTTGGAGGAGGAAGCTCCAACCCCTGACCCTATGATTCCTGAAGAACCTTTCTTGAAGGCACTAAGAGCCTTATGTGGCAAAGCTTTGGAGGGTGTACCTCTTTTTAGTGGATAGATGGATCCAGATTCACTCATGGATTGGATAGATAGTATTGAGAATCACTTTGAATGTGATGGTATCTCAGAGGCCCAAAAGGTAAAGGTTGCCAAGTCAAGGTTGAGAGGTTCAGCTCTCACATGGTGGAAGCTTGTGCAAAATGAAAGAGAAAAGGATGGAAAAGGTCCTATAGTTACTTGGAAAGGTATGGTAAACAAAGTAAAGCATACCTACCTTCCTGATGACTATGAAGTCTAGTTGCATAGAAGGAGACACAATCTTAGACAAAAAGATTTGGATGTCCAAGCATACACCGAGGAGTTCCAAAAGTTGTGCCTAAGATCAAAGGTAGTAGAGGATGAGAGCATTAAGCTTGCAAGGTACTTGAATGGACTCAAGTGGTCTATTCAAGAAGACATGAGTTTAGTGAACTTCGAAACCATTCGCCAATGTTATCAAATGGCCTTGAAGATAGAAGAGAAAAGTAAAAGGAAACAAGAGAAAACCTCCAAAAGTAGAGGTAAAGGAAAGGACAGTAGAAGACAAAGAGGTGGCTATGGTGGAAGAAGTTCTAAAATAAAAACTCAAGGAGACCTAAAGTACAGTGAGCATCAAGAAGGAAGCTCAAGTAGAGGTGGTAGAGGAAGGAGTTATAACTCTAACTCTAGAGGAAGAAATGGTGGACAAGGGGGAAGAGGCAACTACTTTGCCAATATGAAATGCTATCATTGCAATCAAATGGGGCACCCTGCCTATAGATGCCCAGAGAAAGGTAGTTCTTCACATGGAGGTGACAAGAGAACTAACTTGGTTCATGAGGAATCCAATGCAGCAGACAAACATTCTGAGGTTCCATTAAATTCTGAGGAAGGTGAGAACCTTATGATGAGGAGAACTTTGATCAAGGAGCCGGTGAAGGAGGAGCCAAGCCAAAGGAGGTCTTTATTTAGGATAAAGTGCAAGATGTTGGGGAAGGTATGTAGAGTCATCATTGACTTAGGCTCTACTGACAATATTGTTTCAGTGGAAGCAGTCAGCAAACTAAAGTTGACAAGGATACCCCACACCAATCCTTACAAGGTCACTTGGCTCAATAAAGGCCAACATGTGTTAGTGAATGAACAAGCATGGGTGGAGTTTTCTATTGGGAGGTATAAAGACAAATTCTTGTGTGATGTGCTACCTATGGATTCTTGTCACTTGCTCCTAGGTAGACTATGGCAATTTGATCGTCAAGCCATACATGATGGAGGAAAGAATTCTTATTCTTTCAAGAAGGACAATGTGACATTCAAAATTCAGTCACTGTTAGAAGATGCTGAGGTGAGGACAGCAGGTTCAAATGTTCTTGTGGTGAGTGAAAAGGAGTTCTTAGAAGCTTTGGAAGAAGGTGAAGGGGTTGGTTATGCATTGGTGCTAAGACCTAGAGAGGGAGATGAAGGCAAGGTGACCAAGAAGACAGAGTTACCAAAGGAGATTCAAGACATGCTGTAGACTTACCAGGGTGTAGTGAGTGATGGACAATCAGCAACTTTACCCCCTAAAAGAGCCATAAGTCATAGGATAGACCTTATCCCAGGAGCTACCCTTCCCAATAAGGCAGCTTACAAAATGAGCCCTCAACAAAATGAGGAAATTGCTAGGCAAATACAAGAACTTCTAAACCAAGGTCTCATTAAAAAGAGTATTAGTCCATGTGTCGTACCCACTGTCCTTGCACCTAAAAAAGGAGGAACTTGGAGGCTTTGTACTGATTCAAGAGCCATTAATAGGATTACCATAAGGTATAGGTTCCCTATCCCTAGGATTGAAGACCTAATGGATTGTCTAGGTGGAGCCAAGTACTATAGCAAGATAGACTTGAAGAGTGGCTATCACCAAATAAGAATACATGAGGGAGATGAGTGGAAAATAGCCTTCAAAACTAATGAGGGTCTATACGAGTGGCTTGTCATGCCATTTGGATTATCTAATGCCCCCTCCACATTCATGAGGCTCATGAATGAAGTCCTCAAAGACTACATTGGAAAATTTGTAGTGGTATATCTTGATGATATGCTGATCTATAGCAAAACAAGAGAAGAGCATCTCAAACACCTAGAGCTGGTTTTCAAGAAGCTACAGGAAGAGGAGCTGATGATCAACTTGGAGAAGTGTGAGTTCATCAAGACAGAGCTGGTGTACCTTGGGTTTGTGCTATCTCAGGGAAATCTGAAAATGGACATTAGCAAAGTGGAATCCATCACAAATTGGCCTACTCCAAGGACAGCAACTGAGGTAAGGAGTTTTCATGGCCTTGCACAATATTATAGGAAATTCATAAGGTATTTTAGTGCAATTTGTGCTCCTATGTTGGATACTATTAAGGGAGGCATGAAGACCAAATTTGTATGGAATGAGCATGCTAACAAGAGCTTTGAGTTGTTGAAGGAAAGGATATCTACCCAACCTGTTTTGGTGTTGCCAAGTTTTGAGAAGCTTTTCACCATTGAGTGTGATGCAAGCAATGTGGCTATTGGAGCTGTTCTAAGCCAAGAGGGCAGGCCGGTGGCTTTTCATTTAGAGAAGTTAAGTGAAGCCAAGAAGAAATACTCTTCTTATGACCTTGAAATGTATGCATTGGTCCAAGCTTTAAGGAAATGGAGGCACTATTTGCTTCCCAAGGAATTCATTGTGTATTCAAACAATCAAGCACTTAGTTTCCTGAATTCACAAGACAAGTTGAGCCACAAGCACATGAAGTGGGTTGAATATCTAAAAGCTTACACCTTCAATATCAAGCACAAGAAAGGTGTCCTCAATAAAGTAGAAGATGCATTGTCTAGAAGAGCTCTCACAATTCAGGAAATTCAGTTGAAGAGCATGGGAATAGATCACTTCAAAGATCTGTATGCTGATGATGAAGATTTTACAGACATTTATAAGGTATGTGTTGAATACAAGAACCATTTTCATAGTAAATATGCTAAGTATACTTTGCAAAGTGGTCTATTGTTTAAAGGAAATAAATTCTGTGTTCCTAGAGGTTCTATTAGAGAGAAATTGATACAAGAAAAGCATAATGGTGCTTTGAGTGGTCACTTTGGGATCACTAAGACTCAAGAACTTGTTCAAAGGTTCTATTTTTGGCCCAAGATGAATCTTGATGTTAGGAGGTATGTGGAAAGTTGTGTAGTATGTCAAAAGGCTAAGGGCACTTCTTTAAATACGGGCCTTTACCAACCACTACCTATCCCTACTAGGCCATGGGAATGCTTGAGTATGGATTTTGTAGTTGGATTACCCAAGACAAGGCAAGGTATGGATAGTGTTTATGTAGTTGTGGATAGGTTCAGCAAGATGGCTCACTTTGTGCCATGTAAGACAACTAATGATGCTAGTTAAATAGCCTCTCTTTTCTTCAAGGAGATAGTAAGAATCCATGGGTTACCTATCAGCATTGTATCAGACAGAGACACTAAATTTATGGGTCACTTTTGGAAGACCCTTTAGCAAAGGTTAGGCACTAACTTGTCCTTTGGATCAGCCTACCATCCCCAAATTGATGGTCAGACCGAGGTTGTTAATAGGAGCCTTGGAAATATATTAAGGTGTTTGACAAAGGAGTATGGGAAATAATGGGATCAGTTGATTGGGCAAGCTGAATATGCCTACAATGATACTATAAACAAATCCACAGGGAAGATTCCCTTTGAAATTGTGTATGGCTTACATCCTAGAGGAGTGTATGAGTTGAGAGACTTGAAGGATGGAGTGAAAGGAAGTGGATATGCTGATGACTTTGCCTATGTAATGCAGGAGATTCATGACACAGTCAGGAAGACCTTGACAGAGAACACCCTAAAACATAAAACCAAGGTGGATGAGCATAGGATGACAATAAAGTTCAATGTGGGTGATTTGGTAATGCTGCATCTTAACAAATCAAGACTTCAAAAGGGAGTCCCTCACAAGTTGCATATGAGGAGGATAGGTCCCTGCACTATCTTGGCTAAGTATGGTGATAATGCATTCAAAATTGAGCTACCGGATGATAGTGAACTGTCCCCTATCTTCAACATGTAGACTTAGTCCATTACAAAGGAACACAACAAGACATGGATCAAAACCTTCATGAAGTGATCAAATATGTGGAAGATCTACACTTACCTACTGCTACAGTCACAGGAGCTGACAATATATTGGACACAAGGGTCTACAAACAAACTAGAACTAAAGCCTACAAAGAACACTTGATCAAGAAATAGGGTCAAGCTGATGTTGATGCAGTATGGATAAAGGAAGCAGAGTTCAAGAAGATGGGGATTGATCCAACCCTCATCAAATCAAGGGTGAATTGAACTTTCTATTTTGGGGAGGATGGTGCAGGAGCACCTAGGCTAACTTCCATGTTTTGTGATTTTGGCTTGTATCTGACCTTATCCAAGTCAGAGAGTTTGAATATTTGGTTTAGACCTTAGGAGGTCTTCTTTTTGTCTAGACTAGGTGAGATAGTCATTAGGACTAAGGTCACAATTACTAGTCTTTGTTAGTAGTTTAACTTTGCTGAGCATTAGTAGCTTAAGTTGAGAAGTGAGTCTTAAATGTGTTCTAAACACATGTTTGATGTTTGAAAGATGCCATGAGGCCTTTAATGGAGTTGGATGCTCGAACTACAGGAGATAGAGGTCCTAAGAAATAGGAAGGAGGCATAATGACAAGTGGCCTATTATTGTTACCAAACTGTCATAACAACATTTGCCATTATGGCAAATGTTGCTTGCAACTCAGTTACTTAGGATTCCCTAAAGGATAGGAGTGGGGAATCATCCAACATTCCCTAAATACATGGTGAAAGGCATCTAAGGAGGAGGAGGTTCGAATTCAATGAGAGATTTGTTTTCGCAATGAAGTTTTTGGAGATAATGAAAGGATAGCTCTGCAATTTCTGTGTTTTGTGTGCATACCGAGTGATTTTGAGTGACAGTGATAGTAGATGGATTGAATGCATTGATTTAGTGTTAGTATGGTGTTCATAGAATAGGTATAAGTTTTTTGCATTCGATAAACAAGTTTTTTTAGAGTAGGTATTTATGTTAGCTAAGTTATTTTGTTTTAGAGCTCCTACTGGTCCTGTCCTGACCAGTCGGTGCTTTCATGGCTCCCCCATGAAGTCTAGCCTTGGGAAACACCTAAAGAAAGGTGGGAATTCTAGGGGAGTCATTAGTGTACATAGTAGTAGGTTTAGGAAGCATCAAAGAGTGGAGAGCTCTTTTAACCACTAGTCTCTAGGCGAGCAGACAGAGCTCGGTTAGAGATCTAGAAATGAAACATTGAGGGTTTCTTGCAGGGGAGTGAAGCACAGTACAGGCTAAGTACGGTTCTAGGTGGGATAGGAGTAGGTCTTGGTGTGACAGGTGGATAGGGATCCTATCAATTCATTTGATTGGGGATTGAGCAAGAAAACCAGTCAGTCCTATAAAATAGGCCTATAAACCCTACTTAACCTAGGCTATAGGAACTTACTGTACGGAGGTTGTCAGGCCCTAACATCCATTGAACTATTAAAAACTTCCAAAAGGGTATTCGAATATGCCTTTAGTTTTGTAGGGTCTTTGGGAAAATTTTGCAAGAATTGGAAAAACTAGACTGGTAATGGCTACAAGGAATAGGTCTGTTTGAGGTCTCAAGTGGTGAATCCTTGAACCTGGTAAGGATAGGGTTGAAGAACCTTTTAAGATGGTTCAATTTGGCATGGATATGGATGTTTACATGAGGATGGACCCCCCTGCAATGAAGAATGAAGTTGGAGTGAAGATGGCACTTGGAGCTTTCTAAGTAAGGAAGAGAATTGAACTTGTCAAATTGGTGTTAGTCCTCCAAGGTGAAGCACAAAGGATAGGGCTCTTAGAGAAGAGTGAGAATTGGACTTAGTTAATCACCTAGGCCAATCAGGACCTAGAGGAGACTAAGTTCCTAGGAGAGACAAGTTGAAGCCCTAGTTGCGCTAAGGGCAAGCCTTGAACATACACCAAAACCCCAATTTTCTTTTGTGATTTTATGTGAAGAAAACCATATTTGATGGCACAAAAGACTGTTGCCCCATACACCTCATGGTTGTAACATGATTCAATGTCATTGCATAGTGTGAGTATATCACATAGAAACTCTATGTATCTTTTCAATTCCTTCATGAATATTTCTCTTTCAGCCCTTTTGCATTCATTTATACAGGTTGCCATTATTATATGACTGCCATTCATAGTGTTTGCATGATCACTATCTTTATGTATGCAAATGGAAATGGTGATCCATACCTCAACTTCCAATGTCACCCCATTTCTCTCCTCAAAAATATGAATTTTACTATCATTTGCATCATTCATGATTATCACATCACATGCTATGCACTGTGCACAGTCATCATAGTCTTTAAATATGCAAATACTATTATAGTTTTAGTAGAAGTATGCTTGAAACCTTCCTTGGTATGGACAACAAATGCAAACACAAGACAATGAACATATAATTAGACTCGCCCTTCAAACTTTTGTTTTCTTTTTCTATCTATTGTCTTTGTCACTGTCATTACTCTTCAAGGATCATGAACTCTCAAAGCCTAAATGTTCTTTATGCTTCTCAGTACTACCCTTAACATGAGATGGGTATCCTTAATTTGACCTTGATGACTATAGGATCATCATGATCATTGCACACTCATAAACGCTGCCCCTCTTATAGGGTTCTCCTTTGGAAACCTTATTCTTGGTTGTCACAACATGTAACTTTCATTTGTGGCATGGTTCTCAACTCCTTATTGGATAGACAAGTTAATATCTGAATCCTCATGAAACCCTAAAAGGTGAGTTTGTTTCAACTTGATATTTTCTATAAATACCTGCCCTCTATCAATATTTCATAAGCCATTTCCTCCTCCAATGATATTGCACACTTCATAACTTTGTTCCCTTTAGATAGAACCATGCATTAACACCGCCATTTCATCTAAATGACTATCATTCTTTTTGCAAGGATTCAATAATGCTTAACTGCCCTACTATCCTTTCTTTATATTTCTCATGATAGTCATCTTTGATGAGGTCATTGGTTTCAACGTGGTGAATGTCCATCTAGTGGACTGCACTGCTTTAGTACTATACTAGCATTTGCAAACTTAAAATGACCATCATCTCCTTTTTAGTTCTACCTCACACTTATGAGGATTGTCTTTATGATGGTAGTCATGTTTCATCTTTTGTGGCCACTCTCCTTTTATATTTCAAGTTGATCGTATGTTATTTGAACTTTGTTCACTTTCTCTAGTGTCATCCATGCATTGCACTATAACATTCAATGATTGAGATCTTCCCTTTATATTATCTTTTGCATATGTCATAAGGTCGCCCTTGAATTAGGTGATGATATAGCTATCTTGTAGCATGCATTCATGGTTGTTGTTCATATGCATGAGATCATGATTTTATCCATTATTGTTGTCCTGTTCATGACATGTAGCATGCATTTTTTCTTTAGGACTACCCCAACCTTCATGGCTTCCACAACAATGTTTGTCGTTCCACATGTTTGTTACCTAGTTTCCACAACATTTTAGCCCTTATTATCATCATGTGAAACAATTAAACATTATCTCCTCACCTTAAACCTAGTGGGAAGACACATGTCACCTATGTTGGTGACCTGAAAGCTCACCATCTTATGTGATGTGTGGTTTTCCAATAGGGTTAAGGTGAGAGGGACTTGACAATACCTTGGATTGTTCCCTCTTTCTGCCCCATATGTTTCATGATGATTTCAAGCATACCTTGATTTCTCCTTCATTATTTGAGAGATGCATAATTGAAATTGATGCATCTTTGATTGGACTTGATGCATCTCCAAAATCACTTACTTCTTTTTATAAAATAGATCATGGATCCACTTAAGAAGATTGAAAGACATATCTAGAAAAATGTGTTGCATCTTTTGAATCTGATAATGAAATTTGATCAACTGGTGTGATTCCTTATTGATTTAATGCATTAATAATAGGTATATCTTTGATCAAGTTTCTCAATTTCCCATTTCTCTCAAAGCATGTTGAGCTCTACCCTTGTGGGAGCCACATTTACCCCACATGCTGCATTTAACTGAATCAGAATAGTAACATGACTTGTCCTAAATCTGCAAATGAAGCTTTTAAGTTAGAAAAATGGATGCATATTTTGGATGTGTTTGATGACTTCATTATTTTCCAAGACATCCAAGGTTTGCATGATTATTTAATGCATTTAGGGATCAGCTTATACATGCATAGGTAGGTGTTCATGTAAGATTTGGGATCTTTCATTGCTTAGAGCCTCACTGTAATATCATTGTTTTTCTAGATGCGGGAGCTAGGAGCACTATGGAGCTGGGGAGGACACAAGCAGCTTGGGGAAGCAACAATAGGGAAAGTAGGAAACTTCTCAACCAGTCATTCACAGGCAATGACTGGTCTCTATTCTTATATGCACATTGTTTGTTTTTTACTTATTGATGTATAAATTGTTTCATATTTCCATTGAATAATTAAAGTTAGTCCCTTGGCTTGTGAGGGACACGTACACTTCATGATTATAAATAAAATATTACATTTGTATACATATGATTCTCTTTTCTCATTTGTTGTAATTGCAACATTGGAATGAAAATATAATCTATTTCATTTGACAATCCCTTTTTCATGGATATTGAACTTAGCAAACTTTGGTTTATCTTTTAAATTTTTAAACAAACAACACAAAAAGAATAAACACTAAACCTGATTTCAACTGAAAGCTAAAAATCAGGTAATAGAACCATAGGATTCTAACTTCTTTTGTTGGTTGTTATATACACACAAGTATATACATAATATACATATGTGTTAATTCTTATGTATATATAGGTATATATGTACACACACACATGTTCATATACACACACACATACACATATATCCTTGTTCATTATCTTTGGAATTTTAGGATCATTTTAGGGTTGTGATGTTTATAGAGACTTTAAACTTAGTAATAGTGTAAGACATTAAAGACTTCAACTTAGTAATTTCATATAGAATTCTCACATCTCTTGTGTCTGTCTCGATTGCAGATGATTTAATTTTTTCTATAATTGTTCATATATATGTTGATCACAACACAGGTTTGCATGAGTCGGTTGTGTGGTTTTAGCCATACATTATGCTAGCAATGTGGTCATGGAGTTCAGTAAGATCCTCAAATACATTGGCTATGATTTTCTCCCAAGCATTACTTTCATCATTTTTGTCATTTCATGGCTTGTCTTATGCATCATTTATTTTCCTATCTGGGTCATTTAGAGCACAAGGTAAGATTTCATTTTTCCAATTTGCTATTTTATAATCTCTCACATATAATGTTATGGAAAATGATATCTTTAATTAACCTAAGAAATGACCATTAGAACATACATAATTGTGGATACCTCTAAAAATAACATTGAAATTAGTAAATAGTAAATACTGAATGATATTATTATATTGGAAAAGGCAACCCTTGAAAGTCTATTCATACGTAAAATTAAAACTTGAAATTAAGCACCCATCTGCACACTTAAGGATATGTTACAAGTTCAATTCCAACAAAGAAATGCAATGCAAAAGCTATCCATGAGGCATCATTTATTTCATTAGTTGTAGATAACTCTTCTTGTAACTGAATGTGATTATCATGTTGCTCTTGTGTTCTGACTTCCATAATCACATTTTTCCTTTGAAGGACTATAGTCATCTTCTTCATTAGATGAGATATTCAATACATTATACTATCTTAAAATGCTTATACTTTGATTGGACTATGTTTTGTGCCTCAAAAGCTCAAAGATTAGCACTTCATCATGTCATATGATGATGACATTGTCTTTTACCTTTTCAAGGGCTGCTCACCTTAGGTTTCTATAGGAATGTATCATTGTCTTCTTGAGGTGGACTGTCCACTATCATATGCTCGTCATAGTCCCCTAGGGTTGTGTATTGTCACCATGAAGAGCTCAACCTATTGCCCCTTCATGACCATTCTCATGACTAAAATTCTTGGGACTGTCCATTAGACTTTATAAGCTCTTTTTTCCCATTATCCTACTATGAACATCACAAAAGGATAAAAGATAGCAAGGTATTGAATCAATGCATAGATCTAATGGTAGATGAATAATGAGTAAAGGACAAATCAATGGTATACAAAATACTCTTCCCAAATAAAGGAGTAAAGCTGAAATTTCTTAATAGGCTTCTTATTAACCACCTTTGTCTTGTGATGATTCCACATTGACGGTCCTCCTATAATGGAATCTTCATAGATTATGATTGTCTACCCTTGATTCTTGTCTTCCTACTGATTTATCTCCTTCATTCACTATATCCACCAAAGGATTTCCTTCTTCTCTATATAATTTGTAGCATTGTAAAAGGTAGGCTAAGCAAAACATGTAACAAGATGGGTACCTATATCAAGAATCTGGCATGCATCCCATAAACCTTAACTGTCATTTGTACATAGCAATATTGAGTATCTTATAGTGGCCATGAGAAGTGAAACCAACAGTATCAAGTGACTCATCCTTCTTTTCCTTGCAAAAGTTTTACAAGGTTCAAGCACAACAATTTTCACCATTGACTGCCCCTAGACTGTACACTCTAATCTCTAACTGTTACTTTCATGAGACTACCTCCATAACTGTTAGTGTAATTAATTATTTATTACACTAGCATAAGTTAAATTAGGTATTAATTAATCATATTAGTCCTAGGTTTCTTTTTAATCATTTAATAATGTTGTTGAGATAAGATTCCCTTCTAGAAGATGAGTTGTCTTTTCTAGAACTTATCTCCATCTTGTTATCATTCCCTAGGTACTTGGTTAGGGTTTCATGTTGTCACATATAGTGTGATTTGAACACTTGGCAACATCTTATGCATTTAAGGTTTTTCTCTTGCCTATATAATCAAGCATATGTACTCTTTGTAAATCAATCCAGATCATCATAATAGAATCTCTATTTTGAATGTCATTATCATACTTTCTGTGTGGGTGAATATTTATTCGTGGCAAAGGTCCTCCATTGAAGTCTGCAACTTCATCAAGGCCACCTGTGCATCCATTATTCCAACATGGTATCAGAGTTGTTCCAGTGAAGGTCCATCCCAGGATCAAGAAAGTTTGGCTCCGATTTGGACATATTCAGCCATTTGAGGTATATCTAGGGTTTTTGAATTTTGTACTATCCGTACACATTTGCAAAAAAAAAAATCCTCCCTTTCAGTTCTCCATCATGGAAAATTTATTTTAGGTCATTGGGCATTTTTTATTTCAAAAAACGGACTATTTTTCCTATAGTTCTTGCAAAAATTTCATCTACGGGTGACTTGGCATTTTATTTAATAGTTGGAATAATTATTTTATGTGGGGGGACTATAGTTTTCTTCTTCGTCGGCTTTTATATTATCTGCAAGTTTAAAAAACAAAAACAAACAAATTTCGACTTTTATTGCAAATTCTTTGCAATATTCAAATTTGAGTCTGTAGACCCCGACCGGCCCTATCCCTTCGACTGCCATCATCCGATGTCATCTCTGTCGGCCCGGTCACATCGGTCGTCACATCATCCCGACCGCCTCCGTTCACTCCCGCCAACTTCTCGGAGATCTGCACCGTCGGTGTTTTCCCCGCAGACTATGCTTCCGCCAACCGCACACCATCCATCGGCATTTTGTCCTGGCCCCAACGACGGTCTCCTCAATGACCAGAGGCCCTGCCTGTTCCCAACGACGCCGCCCCGACATTGCCCTATCCGCACAGCCGCCACTCCGCTGACACTCCACCCGGCGACGCTCCAATTTTTTTGCAGGACTTAAAGCCCGCGGTCCTATCAACGACCAAGGGCTCTGTTTTTTTGGCCCCCTGGTGCTTATTTTTTGCACCCATTTAGTCTATGCAGGTCTACTACAACAGTGATCTTTCGAAGGCCATATCTTCCGCATACAGTATCGAAAATTCACAAACAATATACTGTTGGAAAGGTATTGATGTCTACTTTTTAGTGATCCACTCTATTTTTTCTAGATTCTGCTTCTATCAGACATACCATCCAGTTGAAGTGAAAACCCTAATTTGGGGTTTTGGAGGTGATACTTTTTCAGTTTGTTGAAATTCTGCCATCAGCAGGGTATTACTGTGTTTTTCCAACATTTCAACACTATCATTAGATTTTCAACATTCTTTTTTAGAGATTTTTTGTCTTGTTCTCTTTTTCTCTCTAATGGCTGAATCAGGTTTTGAGCTTCTAACTCCCCACAATTACCACACATGGAAAATTGGTATGCAATGTCTCCTCTGGTCTAGAGGTCTCTGGTCTACATTGGATGTGGATCAACCTAATCTGACTAGGGAATATGAGAATTTTCAACATCGGATCAAGTGTGAGGAGGCTATGGGACTGATTGCTCTTCATATCTCTAATTCACTATTTTTCCACATCGAGGGGTGTGATACTCCTAAGGCAGTTTGGGATAAGCTCAAGACATTGTTTGGTTCAATAAGTGATATTTGGGCACTTCAATTAGAGTCAGAGATTGCTTCACTCTCAGTTGATATTTTTCCCTCTATTGATGATTACTTGGTGAAATTCAAGTCCTTGAGGACTCAACTTGCAGGGTGTGGTAAGGACAAAACTGACAAAGAAAGCATCTTCATGATCTTGTCTAAATTAAAAGGTTCTTTTTCCTACTTTGCTACTTCCTTTTATTCTACAATGGATGGACTTGGAGACAGTTTTGTGATGCCTTCATTTGAGACTTTCTATGAGCGATTGACTAGGGAGCAATCTAAACTCATCCAAGTTGATTCATCATCAACGTCTCATGCTCTCATTGTAGCACCATCCAAAGGGAAAGGCAAGCATAAGGGAAAATTCAAGACAGGATCTTTTGAATCATCACAGCACAAGGTAGACAGGCCTACAAAGGAGAGGCCCAAATGCAACTTTTGTAATGGGCTTGGACATCGTGAGGAGACTTGTTTTAAGAAGGAGATTCATGAACTGAGAGAACTTCTCAAGGATCATAACATCACTCTTCCTTCTTCTTCTGTCCTCTCATCCCACTCTTCTTCACATGAAGAGTCATCTTTAGGTACTGCTGCAATTGTCTCAACTGAGAATCTAGGCAAGGGGCATGCTTTGATCACTACTCTTGTTAATAGACAAGATCTCCTTTATGGGGGGGATATCTAGTCTCCTAATCTTTTTTGTATTCATGTGATGATTGTTGTCCTTGGAGGGATGATGTTGAGTCCTCCAAATCATCACCTTTTTGCTTTTTATCTCCTTTTTGGAGAGGGGTTTTCTTCCCATTGGGTTTTCCCCTTTTCTTCATTTGTGGGAAATTAGTTGCATTTTCATCCTATGTACATGGGTACCTAAAATGGCCTTCAGCCGGGACCCATCATCATCATCATCATCATCATGCATAATCATTGCATTTTCATTTCCTCCCTAAGTTGCACTTATGGGGGGGTGTTAGTGTAATTAATTAATTAATTATTACACTAGCATAAGTTAACTTAGGTATTAATTAATCATATTAGTCCTAGGTTACTTTTTATCATTTAATAATGTTGTTGAGATAAGATTCCCTTCTAGAAGATGAGTTGTCTTTTCTAGAAGTTATCTCCATCTTGTTATCATTCCCTAGGTTAGGGTTTCATGTTGTCACATGTAGTGTGATTTGAACACTTGGCAACATCTTATGCTTTTTAGGTT
The DNA here is from genome assembly GCA_007115665.2 of Sequoiadendron giganteum. Classification (NCBI taxonomy): domain Eukaryota; kingdom Viridiplantae; phylum Streptophyta; class Pinopsida; order Cupressales; family Cupressaceae; genus Sequoiadendron; species Sequoiadendron giganteum. Next base: position 489,464,860 of record CM021106.1, read on the forward strand.
TTTCTCTTGCCTATATAATCAGGCATATGTACTCTTTGTAATTAAGAATCCAGATCATCATAATAGAATCTCTATTTTGAATGTCATTATCATACTTTCTGTGTGGGTGAATATTTCTTCCTGGCAAAGGTCCTCCATTGAAGTCTACAGCTTCATCAAGGCCACCTGTGCATCCATTATTCCAACAATAACATCCATCATTTGATGTACCTCAAAGTTTCTTGAGAATTCTTTTCACAAGGTTGTCTACTGCTTGGATTCTATGAACACCTGTGGTTGTCCCTCTGTGATATTTGTCTATCAACATGCATTTACATAGCCTTTATTGTTCAATACCTTGCTCTAATCCTAGTGGGTAGACACATGTTACCTATATCGGTGACCTGGAAGCTCACTGTCCTATGTGATGTGTGGCTATCCAATAGGGTTAAGGTGAGAGGGACCTGACAATACTTTGGATTTCTCCCTCATTATTTAAGAGATGCATAATTGAATTTGATGCATCTATGATTAGACTTGATCCATCTCCAAAATCACTTACTTCTTTTTATAAAATGGATCATGGATCCACTTAAGAAGATTGAAAGACATATCCAGCAAAATGTGTTGCATCTTTTGAATCTGATAATGAAATTTGATCAACCGGTGTGATTCCATATTGATTTAATGCATTAATAACATGTATATATTTGATCAATTTGCTCGATTTCTTATTTCTCTCAAAGCATGTTGAGCTCTACCCTCGTGGGAGCCACATTTACCCTGTTGGGTCTCAAAAATGCTGGTTTGAACCACGAGAGGTTGCCAAGCTCTCACAATGCTTTTGGCCAACTAACAAGGCCAATTGATGCAATTGTACCTTCTACTCTTCAGGCTCTGCAAAACCTAGGCGGATGCACCTATCTGTATGTTGCAGATTTAAGATGTATTTCTTGGTGAAACGATCTATCCACAATGGCAAAGGGGAGTGGACAGATGAGATTACTACAATTATTCCTACTCCTACTGCACAAATGAAAGGTTTTTTGAATAAATTGTTTGATAGGGATTTGTATCTCTGGGTTGTGGAAAATCAATGCCTTCTATCCACATGGGCAATGGAGTCAAAAATGATATATGTTTCCTCCTATTGGTTTAACTCTAGTTGTCAGGCACTCTGAAAATTCTATGGCTGGCATAAAAATTCACTAAGTCTATGACTTGCATAAATAGTGCTGGAATGTTCCTTTATTAGGTTCTCCTTTAATTATCCAAAAGAAATCTCAAAACCACTGTGATTTATCAAGAGAATTTAATTCTGACTTGGAGACACCAGTTTAATTAAATCACACAAAATGAGAATGCATTTTGATAAACCAGGTATATACTTGATATGATGATTTAAATGATTAAAAGAACCCAAGTTGGAGACAACCAAAAATAAAGAATATGAATTTTATTTTATCACAACAACTGAACACCAAAATAATTTTACCAGTTTAACATATTTTCTCCATTGATTCTGTTTCAAGAAAGTTTGTCATTATTTACATTCCAGTCCCTTCTCAGGAAAATTCTAACTTCTCCAGTCTAACTACTGCCTTCTCTTTTTTTTCTTACCCCTTTTACAACTGATTTTTTGCAAATATTTATACATTACATCTCAAGGGTTGTGACCCTTCAATTTTCTAATTATGGTCGTTCACATTCTTCACAGTTTAAATAAAACATTAAATTAACTGCCTTGTCGGCAAATTAATCATTTTAAACTATAGTCGGGCTTTCAATTTCTCACTTTATTCCTTTTCTCGCTTTTATTTTATTTTCTGTGGCTTTTATCATCTTTACCACTCTATCGTGGGCTTTGACTTTTCTCCCGCGGTATGGCAGTACCCAGCCCCACACTGACCATCGTAGTCTCCATCATTGCTTACCGTGCTACCACGGGCTTTGACTTTCTTCCCGCGGTATGGCGATGCCCGACCCCACATTAACTGTCACGGCTATCTTCGTCGTTACCGCAATCACCGCAGTCTCTATTTTAGCAGCTACGGTATCGTGTTAACCACTAACCGTCATCCTCGCTGCTAACCAACCGTCTACCGTGACCACCGTGGTCTATGTTCAAACCATGCGTAGTATAGCGGTAACCACTACCTGCTCGCCTTCATTAACTGCAACCTGTTCACTGCGGCCACTAACTGCTTGATTAACTGTTCCCTTGACCGCTTACAAACCGTCCACCATAGTCACCGTGGTCACCACGGTGGGCCTCCCTCACTGGTGACTTACTGCCTCGTTGTTGATTGTTTCGTTGACCGCCAACTGCTAACGATTTACCGCGCTACCACGGTCAATGAATTGATCGCGCGCGATAGCACAGTAAACACTTCACGCCTGCTTCCTTAGCTGCTACCGGCATACCATGAGCCCATTGTGGGAGGCCGTGGTAAGGCATTAAAGACCATGAATATAGACACGGTAGAAATATATGAGTCATATTGGATTTTTTATATGGCGGTAAAGGTATTTGAATATTAAGGATGGAAAAATGAATTCTAAGGAGAAGATAGTGAAAATGTTAGGCTCAAATGAAAATAAAACCTTAGGATTTTTATGGAAATTTGTGGGAAAATCTTAGGGTTTTAGATGGAAAAATTAGTTCTAACATACCCCACATGTTGCATTTAACTGAATTAGAATAGTAACATGACTTGTCCTAAATCTACACATGAAGCAAACAAGTTAGAAAAATAGATGCATATTTTGGATGTGTTTGATGACTTCATTGTTTTCCAGGACATCCAAGGTTTGAATGCTTATTTAATGCATTTAGGGATTAGTTTATACATGCATAGGTAGGTGTTCATGTAAGGTTTCAGATATCTCATTGCTTAGAGAATTTCTCTAATATCATTGTTTTTCTAGATGTAGGATCTAGGAGCACTACAGAGTTGGGAAGGACACAAACAACACAAACAATAAACACTAAACCTAATTTCACCTAAAAGCTAAAAATTAGGTAACAAAACATAGCCACAAGGCTCCAATCAACAAACTCACCCACACCAATAATAAAATTTATTCAAATGTATGTAATAGCATACAATTGAATGAATAATTTTTTTTTAAAAAACTACAAGTTTCTTTGCAATTCCGACGAACCTAAACCAATGAAACAATGAAACCTCCTATGAATTTTCTATACATGCGATTATATTTCCATCGCAATTTCGACGCACCTAAATTGACGAACCACTAAAACCTCTGACAAAGTCGTTATAGATGCGAAGAACATTTGGTGATTGTGCGACGAATGTTTGGTGATTGTTCGTTAAAATTGTGACGAAGTTTGCGTTGATTTTTTGATGAACACTGGTTCTATTTTCTGTGGTGATGATTGACGATGTTGGGTTGTGGTTTTGACATTTAAAATTATATCAAAAAAGCGACGAAATTTATATGAGTGTTTCGTCGATATTTCGACAATAGTTTGTTAGTATTTCGACAAACATTTGTTAGAATTTAGAGTCAAATACAATAGTGTCTCTCTCCCTCTTTCTATCCCTCTCTCTCCCTCTAACTCTTAACCCTCTACCCTCTATCTGTTTCTCACTCTCCCTCTCTCCCACTCTCCCACTTTCTCCCACTCTCTCCCTCCTCTCCTCCTCTCTCTCTCCCTCTCTCTCTCTCTCTCTCTCTCTCTCTCTCTCTCTCTCTCTCTCTCTCTCTCTCTCCCACTCTCTCTTTCTCCTTCTCTCTCACTCTCTCTTTCTCCCACTCTCTTTCTCTCAACCATATGCCCTCTACCTTTAACCGTGACCCCTAAAACCCTAAAACCCTCAACCCTACCTCCCTCTCTACTATATATTTATCCTCTCCCTCTACCTCTCTCTCTCTCTCACATAGACACACTCATCTCTATCTCCTCTACTATAAGGGTACAATGGAGAGATATAGACTTAGGATAGAGGGTATAGACAAAGAGGGGGAAAATAAATCTATTAAAAAACCATATTTCATATAATGTGAACGTGTTTTGAAGAAGTAGAGATGTTACCATTTTAGCAAGAAATAACGCACTCACATTATAACATGAGCATGTTTTTTCTTCCACTAAAAATGGTAAAAAACTCAATATACCTAATGATTTCAAGGCCCACATTCTGCATATTCTCCTGGTTTTGCGTGTGCTCCGACAAAAATTAGCTTTTTGATGATGTTGTGAAGTGTGCAAGCATGTTTTTCACATTCCACCACCTTTTCCACGATATTTCTACCACCTTTGCATGAAATAGTAGAGTTTCCACATTGAAAGACATATAATATCAATTCTATTTTGAATTCCATTAAAAACTGATATACTATTGAAGTTTGGAGGGGAACAAGCTTTTGAAAAAGTTAATTGTTGTGGAGTTTGAAGAAAGAAGAAGCTAAGGCTACATAATTGGGTTCAGCATTGCCAGAGGGAAGATGAGGGTTCCTTAAGCTTGGGGGAACCTATACATAGGTTTTTGGGTACTTGGTTTGAATTAGGAAGTTGTGGAAGGTAGAGTTTCAATAAGGAGGCCTAAAAACCCTTGTTTCTTAGGTTCTAGAGAGGGTTTTGAAATTTGTTGATGGAATGAGTACTTGGGGTCCTCAAACCTTGATAATTGTTAGTTTTGAAACCTAAGACAATATTTTTTTTGGTCATGGAGGCCTGGTGGTGGGCTCTTGAGGGGGTTTGTTTGTAAAATTGGCTAATTTGGGCCCTAAAACAGTGAAATTTGCCATTTTGAGGAAAGTGTCTTAAAAGAGTCATATGTGTATTTTTTATATGTCTCATACCATTTAAATGGATATCTAGATCAATCATTTTTCTGACAGGTGTTTTGGGAGGTTTGTGAGAAAAATCCCTAAAATTGGTTTGTGAAGCCTACAAGGCAATTTTGGGTCAAAAGTGGCTTTTAGAAGAGTTTGTTTGATC
>CM021106.1:489469907-489534441 GCA_007115665.2 Sequoiadendron giganteum
ACAACTAGACTTTAAAATACATTACATGTATCATACATAATTTTTTAGAACATAATTATATATATATATATATATAAATTATTCAAGTACCTATCATGCCTAATCAATGGCTCTACCAATGTCACTAACATCATGAGAATGCAAGGACATCGTAGGCGGATTTGTAGCATGTATAATATTAGTGAAAAAAAGAAGCTTATTATATGTGCCATGGACAACATCAAGCACCTCAGTAACCTCAACGTGATCTCTAACATCCTCACGACCTAGACAAGCTGAAGGGTCGATAGAAACATGACGCACATGTGATCCTATAGGCTGCTCTAGAATATCCCCTGGAGTTGCCACCTCATCACTCGTATGTGTACCAGGATATCACTGTCTAATAAATCCATGTACACGGTCAAGAGAGATCCCATGGTTCTCGTTGATGACCTAATATACTGCCAGTGTAGGAGCACCTAGGCTAACCTCCATGTTTTGTGATTTTGGCTTGTATCTGACCTTAGCCAAGTCAGAGAGTTTGAATATTTGGTTTAGACCTTAGGAGGTCTTCTTTTTGTTTGGACTAGGTGAGATAGTCATTAGGACTAAGGTCACAATTACTAGTCTTTGTTAGTAGTTTAACTTTGCTTAGCATTAGTAGCTTAAGTTGAGAAGTGAGTCTTAAATGTGTTCTAAACACATGTTTGATGTTTGAAAGATGCCATGAGGCCTTTAATGGAGTTGGATGCTTGAACTACAGGAGATAGAGGTCCTAAGAAATAGGAAGAAGGCATAATGACAAGTGGCCTATTATTGTTACCAAACTGTCATAACAACATTTTCCATTATGGCAAATGTTGCTTGCAACTCAATTACTTAGGATTCCCTAAAGGATAGGAGTGGGGAATCGTCCAACATTTCCTAAATACATGGTGAAATTCATCTAAGGAGGAGGAGGTTCGAATTCAATGAGAGAGTTGTTTTTGTAATGAAGTTTTTGGAGATAATGAAAGGATAGCTCTACAATTTTTGTGTTTTGTGTGCATACCGAGTGATTTTGAGTGGCAGTTGCAGTAGATGGATCGAATGCATTGCTTTAGTGTTACTATGGTGTTCATAGAATAGGTATAATTTTTTCGCATTTGATAAACAAGTTGTTTTAGAGTAGGTATTTGTGTTAGCTAAGTTATTTTGTTTTAGAGCTCCTGCTGGTTCTGTCCTGACCAGTCGGTGCTTTCATGGCTCCCCCATGAAGTCTAGCCTTGGGAAACACCTAAGGAAAGGTGGGAATTCTAGGGGAGTCATTAGTGTACATAGTAGTAGGTTTAGGAAGCATCAAAGAGTGGAGAGCTCTTTTAACCACTAGTCTCTAGGCGAGCAGACAAAGCTCGGTTAGAGATCTAGAAATGAAACATTGAGGGTTTCTTGCAGGAGAGTGAAGCACAGTACGGGCTAAGTATGGTTCCAGGTGGGATAGGAGTAGGTCTTGGTGTGATAGGTGGACAGGGATCCTATCAATTCATTTGATTGGGGATTGAGCAAGAAAACTAGTCAGTCCTATAAAATAGGCCTATAAACCCTACTTAACCTAGGTTATAGGAACTTACTATACAGAGGTTGTCAGGCCCTAACATCCATTGAACTATTTAAAACTTCCAAAAGGGTATCCAGATATGCCTTTAGTTTTGCAGGGTCTTTGGGAAAATTTTGTAAGAATTGGCAAAACCAGACTGGTAATGGCTACAAGGAATAGGTCTGTTTGAGGTCTCAAGTGGTGAATCCTTGAACCCAGTAAGGATAGGGTTGCAGAACCTTTTAATATGGTTCAATTTGGCATGGATATGGATGTTTACATGAGGATGGACCCCCCTGTAATGAAGAATGAAGTTGGAGTGAAGATGGCACTTGGAGCTTTCTAAGTGAGGAAGAGAAATGAACTTGTCAAATTGGTGTTAGTCCTCCAAGGTGAAGCACAAAGGATAGGGCTCTTAGAGAAGAGTGAGAATTGGAATTAGTTAATCACCTAAGCCAATCAGGACCTAGAGGAGACTAGGTTCCTAGGAGAGACAAGTTGGGGTCTCTTAGTTGCAGTGCAAGCAAGCCTTGGAGCTCTCACATCATATTGGTATCAGAGCTTGAATTGATCAGGCTTGTGGTGGATGTTGCAGCCTATTGAATCAGTGGGAGAAAATAAACCAGAGAAAGACAAAACCATGGTGACTAATGTTGAGTTAGCCAAGAAGGTAGAAGAATGAGAAGAGGACAACAAGTCCCTAAGAGAAAGATTGGCTCGAATGGAGCAACTCTTGGATGAAGTCCAAGAAACGACATATAGAGTGAAGGGTAAGGTGGATCAGAAGGAAGAACAAGAAGTAAGGGAAAAGGAAATAGAGTTGGAGGAGGAAGCTCCAACCCCTGACCCTATGATTCCTGAAGAACCTTTCTTGAAGGCACTAAGAGCCTTATGTGGCAAAGCTTTGGAGGGTGTACCTCTTTTTAGTGGATAGATGGATCCAGATTCACTCATGGATTGGATAGATAGTATTGAGAATCACTTTGAATGTGATGGTATCTCAGAGGCCCAAAAGGTAAAGGTTGCCAAGTCAAGGTTGAGAGGTTCAGCTCTCACATGGTGGAAGCTTGTGCAAAATGAAAGAGAAAAGGATGGAAAAGGTCCTATAGTTACTTGGAAAGGTATGGTAAACAAAGTAAAGCATACCTACCTTCCTGATGACTATGAAGTCTAGTTGCATAGAAGGAGACACAATCTTAGACAAAAAGATTTGGATGTCCAAGCATACACCGAGGAGTTCCAAAAGTTGTGCCTAAGATCAAAGGTAGTAGAGGATGAGAGCATTAAGCTTGCAAGGTACTTGAATGGACTCAAGTGGTCTATTCAAGAAGACATGAGTTTAGTGAACTTCGAAACCATTCGCCAATGTTATCAAATGGCCTTGAAGATAGAAGAGAAAAGTAAAAGGAAACAAGAGAAAACCTCCAAAAGTAGAGGTAAAGGAAAGGACAGTAGAAGACAAAGAGGTGGCTATGGTGGAAGAAGTTCTAAAATAAAAACTCAAGGAGACCTAAAGTACAGTGAGCATCAAGAAGGAAGCTCAAGTAGAGGTGGTAGAGGAAGGAGTTATAACTCTAACTCTAGAGGAAGAAATGGTGGACAAGGGGGAAGAGGCAACTACTTTGCCAATATGAAATGCTATCATTGCAATCAAATGGGGCACCCTGCCTATAGATGCCCAGAGAAAGGTAGTTCTTCACATGGAGGTGACAAGAGAACTAACTTGGTTCATGAGGAATCCAATGCAGCAGACAAACATTCTGAGGTTCCATTAAATTCTGAGGAAGGTGAGAACCTTATGATGAGGAGAACTTTGATCAAGGAGCCGGTGAAGGAGGAGCCAAGCCAAAGGAGGTCTTTATTTAGGATAAAGTGCAAGATGTTGGGGAAGGTATGTAGAGTCATCATTGACTTAGGCTCTACTGACAATATTGTTTCAGTGGAAGCAGTCAGCAAACTAAAGTTGACAAGGATACCCCACACCAATCCTTACAAGGTCACTTGGCTCAATAAAGGCCAACATGTGTTAGTGAATGAACAAGCATGGGTGGAGTTTTCTATTGGGAGGTATAAAGACAAATTCTTGTGTGATGTGCTACCTATGGATTCTTGTCACTTGCTCCTAGGTAGACTATGGCAATTTGATCGTCAAGCCATACATGATGGAGGAAAGAATTCTTATTCTTTCAAGAAGGACAATGTGACATTCAAAATTCAGTCACTGTTAGAAGATGCTGAGGTGAGGACAGCAGGTTCAAATGTTCTTGTGGTGAGTGAAAAGGAGTTCTTAGAAGCTTTGGAAGAAGGTGAAGGGGTTGGTTATGCATTGGTGCTAAGACCTAGAGAGGGAGATGAAGGCAAGGTGACCAAGAAGACAGAGTTACCAAAGGAGATTCAAGACATGCTGTAGACTTACCAGGGTGTAGTGAGTGATGGACAATCAGCAACTTTACCCCCTAAAAGAGCCATAAGTCATAGGATAGACCTTATCCCAGGAGCTACCCTTCCCAATAAGGCAGCTTACAAAATGAGCCCTCAACAAAATGAGGAAATTGCTAGGCAAATACAAGAACTTCTAAACCAAGGTCTCATTAAAAAGAGTATTAGTCCATGTGTCGTACCCACTGTCCTTGCACCTAAAAAAGGAGGAACTTGGAGGCTTTGTACTGATTCAAGAGCCATTAATAGGATTACCATAAGGTATAGGTTCCCTATCCCTAGGATTGAAGACCTAATGGATTGTCTAGGTGGAGCCAAGTACTATAGCAAGATAGACTTGAAGAGTGGCTATCACCAAATAAGAATACATGAGGGAGATGAGTGGAAAATAGCCTTCAAAACTAATGAGGGTCTATACGAGTGGCTTGTCATGCCATTTGGATTATCTAATGCCCCCTCCACATTCATGAGGCTCATGAATGAAGTCCTCAAAGACTACATTGGAAAATTTGTAGTGGTATATCTTGATGATATGCTGATCTATAGCAAAACAAGAGAAGAGCATCTCAAACACCTAGAGCTGGTTTTCAAGAAGCTACAGGAAGAGGAGCTGATGATCAACTTGGAGAAGTGTGAGTTCATCAAGACAGAGCTGGTGTACCTTGGGTTTGTGCTATCTCAGGGAAATCTGAAAATGGACATTAGCAAAGTGGAATCCATCACAAATTGGCCTACTCCAAGGACAGCAACTGAGGTAAGGAGTTTTCATGGCCTTGCACAATATTATAGGAAATTCATAAGGTATTTTAGTGCAATTTGTGCTCCTATGTTGGATACTATTAAGGGAGGCATGAAGACCAAATTTGTATGGAATGAGCATGCTAACAAGAGCTTTGAGTTGTTGAAGGAAAGGATATCTACCCAACCTGTTTTGGTGTTGCCAAGTTTTGAGAAGCTTTTCACCATTGAGTGTGATGCAAGCAATGTGGCTATTGGAGCTGTTCTAAGCCAAGAGGGCAGGCCGGTGGCTTTTCATTTAGAGAAGTTAAGTGAAGCCAAGAAGAAATACTCTTCTTATGACCTTGAAATGTATGCATTGGTCCAAGCTTTAAGGAAATGGAGGCACTATTTGCTTCCCAAGGAATTCATTGTGTATTCAAACAATCAAGCACTTAGTTTCCTGAATTCACAAGACAAGTTGAGCCACAAGCACATGAAGTGGGTTGAATATCTAAAAGCTTACACCTTCAATATCAAGCACAAGAAAGGTGTCCTCAATAAAGTAGAAGATGCATTGTCTAGAAGAGCTCTCACAATTCAGGAAATTCAGTTGAAGAGCATGGGAATAGATCACTTCAAAGATCTGTATGCTGATGATGAAGATTTTACAGACATTTATAAGGTATGTGTTGAATACAAGAACCATTTTCATAGTAAATATGCTAAGTATACTTTGCAAAGTGGTCTATTGTTTAAAGGAAATAAATTCTGTGTTCCTAGAGGTTCTATTAGAGAGAAATTGATACAAGAAAAGCATAATGGTGCTTTGAGTGGTCACTTTGGGATCACTAAGACTCAAGAACTTGTTCAAAGGTTCTATTTTTGGCCCAAGATGAATCTTGATGTTAGGAGGTATGTGGAAAGTTGTGTAGTATGTCAAAAGGCTAAGGGCACTTCTTTAAATACGGGCCTTTACCAACCACTACCTATCCCTACTAGGCCATGGGAATGCTTGAGTATGGATTTTGTAGTTGGATTACCCAAGACAAGGCAAGGTATGGATAGTGTTTATGTAGTTGTGGATAGGTTCAGCAAGATGGCTCACTTTGTGCCATGTAAGACAACTAATGATGCTAGTTAAATAGCCTCTCTTTTCTTCAAGGAGATAGTAAGAATCCATGGGTTACCTATCAGCATTGTATCAGACAGAGACACTAAATTTATGGGTCACTTTTGGAAGACCCTTTAGCAAAGGTTAGGCACTAACTTGTCCTTTGGATCAGCCTACCATCCCCAAATTGATGGTCAGACCGAGGTTGTTAATAGGAGCCTTGGAAATATATTAAGGTGTTTGACAAAGGAGTATGGGAAATAATGGGATCAGTTGATTGGGCAAGCTGAATATGCCTACAATGATACTATAAACAAATCCACAGGGAAGATTCCCTTTGAAATTGTGTATGGCTTACATCCTAGAGGAGTGTATGAGTTGAGAGACTTGAAGGATGGAGTGAAAGGAAGTGGATATGCTGATGACTTTGCCTATGTAATGCAGGAGATTCATGACACAGTCAGGAAGACCTTGACAGAGAACACCCTAAAACATAAAACCAAGGTGGATGAGCATAGGATGACAATAAAGTTCAATGTGGGTGATTTGGTAATGCTGCATCTTAACAAATCAAGACTTCAAAAGGGAGTCCCTCACAAGTTGCATATGAGGAGGATAGGTCCCTGCACTATCTTGGCTAAGTATGGTGATAATGCATTCAAAATTGAGCTACCGGATGATAGTGAACTGTCCCCTATCTTCAACATGTAGACTTAGTCCATTACAAAGGAACACAACAAGACATGGATCAAAACCTTCATGAAGTGATCAAATATGTGGAAGATCTACACTTACCTACTGCTACAGTCACAGGAGCTGACAATATATTGGACACAAGGGTCTACAAACAAACTAGAACTAAAGCCTACAAAGAACACTTGATCAAGAAATAGGGTCAAGCTGATGTTGATGCAGTATGGATAAAGGAAGCAGAGTTCAAGAAGATGGGGATTGATCCAACCCTCATCAAATCAAGGGTGAATTGAACTTTCTATTTTGGGGAGGATGGTGCAGGAGCACCTAGGCTAACTTCCATGTTTTGTGATTTTGGCTTGTATCTGACCTTATCCAAGTCAGAGAGTTTGAATATTTGGTTTAGACCTTAGGAGGTCTTCTTTTTGTCTAGACTAGGTGAGATAGTCATTAGGACTAAGGTCACAATTACTAGTCTTTGTTAGTAGTTTAACTTTGCTGAGCATTAGTAGCTTAAGTTGAGAAGTGAGTCTTAAATGTGTTCTAAACACATGTTTGATGTTTGAAAGATGCCATGAGGCCTTTAATGGAGTTGGATGCTCGAACTACAGGAGATAGAGGTCCTAAGAAATAGGAAGGAGGCATAATGACAAGTGGCCTATTATTGTTACCAAACTGTCATAACAACATTTGCCATTATGGCAAATGTTGCTTGCAACTCAGTTACTTAGGATTCCCTAAAGGATAGGAGTGGGGAATCATCCAACATTCCCTAAATACATGGTGAAAGGCATCTAAGGAGGAGGAGGTTCGAATTCAATGAGAGATTTGTTTTCGCAATGAAGTTTTTGGAGATAATGAAAGGATAGCTCTGCAATTTCTGTGTTTTGTGTGCATACCGAGTGATTTTGAGTGACAGTGATAGTAGATGGATTGAATGCATTGATTTAGTGTTAGTATGGTGTTCATAGAATAGGTATAAGTTTTTTGCATTCGATAAACAAGTTTTTTTAGAGTAGGTATTTATGTTAGCTAAGTTATTTTGTTTTAGAGCTCCTACTGGTCCTGTCCTGACCAGTCGGTGCTTTCATGGCTCCCCCATGAAGTCTAGCCTTGGGAAACACCTAAAGAAAGGTGGGAATTCTAGGGGAGTCATTAGTGTACATAGTAGTAGGTTTAGGAAGCATCAAAGAGTGGAGAGCTCTTTTAACCACTAGTCTCTAGGCGAGCAGACAGAGCTCGGTTAGAGATCTAGAAATGAAACATTGAGGGTTTCTTGCAGGGGAGTGAAGCACAGTACAGGCTAAGTACGGTTCTAGGTGGGATAGGAGTAGGTCTTGGTGTGACAGGTGGATAGGGATCCTATCAATTCATTTGATTGGGGATTGAGCAAGAAAACCAGTCAGTCCTATAAAATAGGCCTATAAACCCTACTTAACCTAGGCTATAGGAACTTACTGTACGGAGGTTGTCAGGCCCTAACATCCATTGAACTATTAAAAACTTCCAAAAGGGTATTCGAATATGCCTTTAGTTTTGTAGGGTCTTTGGGAAAATTTTGCAAGAATTGGAAAAACTAGACTGGTAATGGCTACAAGGAATAGGTCTGTTTGAGGTCTCAAGTGGTGAATCCTTGAACCTGGTAAGGATAGGGTTGAAGAACCTTTTAAGATGGTTCAATTTGGCATGGATATGGATGTTTACATGAGGATGGACCCCCCTGCAATGAAGAATGAAGTTGGAGTGAAGATGGCACTTGGAGCTTTCTAAGTAAGGAAGAGAATTGAACTTGTCAAATTGGTGTTAGTCCTCCAAGGTGAAGCACAAAGGATAGGGCTCTTAGAGAAGAGTGAGAATTGGACTTAGTTAATCACCTAGGCCAATCAGGACCTAGAGGAGACTAAGTTCCTAGGAGAGACAAGTTGGGGTCTCTTAGTTGCAGTGCAAGCAAGACTTGGAGCTCTCACATCAACTACTAGTGAATCCAAAACTGAGACTCTACACACATTACACAATGTTTTGTGGTTCATATGCTCGATATCTAAAGGAGTAGGTAGATCGGCACGAATAAATGGATCATAAGATGTTGATGTAGCCTCTATGGGAGGAAGGCTGATCTACGAGTGTAACAAGTATCTACCAACTTGATCAAATGACATTTGATCAATCTTTTTCATAATAGAGACAATGTTTTTAATAATCTAGGATTGAGTGGAGCATCCTGCTGACTCCCCTGCTGCTGCCAATTCCACATGTTTTGGTAAGACCAAAAGGTTTGGGCCAACTATTTCCCTCTTTTCCATAGGCATTGACAAACCTAGATGTATAAATTGTGGTTTATTAGAAAAATGGCCTTTACCTTGGCCAACATGCTCAGGATGAGATGTGTAGTCCACATCTATCTATAAATGAGATTTTGCATATAATTGTTTGACAAAATATTATGGCAGCTCATCATTGTGAGGTCATCTATGATACACTACCAACCATCTAGGGTATATGAATGGCATAACAAGATGATCTACACACCTCATAACCACATATATTCTAATTCCATTTTTTCCTCTATAATGAGAGAACATGGTTAACACATTTTCAGCTGAAACTAATTTGAAAACTTCTCTATAGTTCATTGTGTCAGTAAAACTCCTAGTAAGAGACAAATAAAATTGCTCAATTTTGATCTCATCATAAGGATTGAATGATCGAATTGTCTCAATCATTCGATGAATCTCGTCTCTAATAGTGAATAATCTATCTCGATTAGCCAAATTGATGGAGTTGTGAACTGTTTTCTCTAAACATTTAAGAGCATTGTTTAATCTAGCAATACTATCTCGATATAAATTTGATCTATTTTTTGTCTCTTGATTAGAACGAGGGGAATGGTGAGATCCCTCATCGGCCATGATATATATATATATATGTATGTGTAAATCTAGAGATCTACATATCATTAAAACAAAATATAAATGATGTTAAACTTGAATTTAAATCAAATTTCAAAACTAAAACAAATATATATAAATTTAAATTACAATCTTTTCAAGTTTCAAAAGTAAAAAAATTTTAACTTCAAATATATCTAATTTGAGATAGTTCAAGTTATATCTATCTCTATGTTAAATAGTTCACCAAGTCTACAACTTAGATAACATAAGAAAATTGACAACTCCAAAGAGACTTTTAATACATACATATATATATATGTGTGTGTGTGTGTGCACATGTGCATGTGTATATGTGTATGTATATATATACATGTATGCGTACATGTATGTAAATATATGTGTATGTGGGTACATATACATGTATATATGTGTATGTACATGCATATATGTGTATGTTTGTATGTACATGTGTACATAATGTAAGGTAGGGGGACCACCCATTGCAAGGCTCCAGGTCACGAAAGGCCAAGAGAAGAAAGGCTTCCCTAACTTACCACAATTTAAGGGATAGTTAGGATTAAGAGGATGAGAATGATGAGGATTATGCATCCTTTGATCACTCTTCAATCCACCAAGTCGAAAAGAGACTAGATGAGTTGGCCTTTAGATTCTAGTCCGCGTCTCAAGTAGCTCTTTGTCTAAGGAGAAAAGTGTGGTTTTGGGATGACAGTACGACATGTTGGCATCTCATAGGTGCGCTGGCATCCACATGACCAGAGAACCAAAAAGACAAGATTCTAACTCAGGAAGGGAGAATATGAGCCTAGTTTAGATGTGTTTAAAGTGATAAAATGAGATTAAGAAAAGTGAAATTAAAATACAAATGCGATAAAAGAAATGTATTGCCACCAAGGTGACGAAGATGATCTCATACAATGCTCTCCTCACTAGCTTGATCCAAGCTCTCTCCACCTGCACACAATAAAGGGAGAAATTTTTGGGGTTGTATAGGGGCCTACCATAGTCAAACCCCCATCTTGGTGTTCCCACCTACACGGGCAACCAAGTTTAGAATAGAGTATAGATAATGATAAAGGAAAGAAAATACAAGCTATGTAAACACAAAACACTTCAACTAGTGCATGCTTACTCAATCGAAAAAAATAGGAGAGATTGTAGGAGCTTACCACCTCTTTCCAAAGCACTCAAGGCTTGTGGAGGAGAGAACGAGAGGGAATCAAGCCTTTGTTGCCATGATGTCTATGTTGTGCTCACCCTATTGGAGTGATGGAGTAATGGATTGTTGCAATGGAGTGAAGGGTGTTGCTGCAAAGCTTGGAAGTGAATGTTGAAAGCATGGGGAGAGTGTGCCAACTTGTTCAAAACTTCTTCTGAAGAGGGCTATGGATGAAAGAGTGAAGATTATGAAGAGATGGATGAAAAACGACCATATTTGGGTCGGTCAGCCAAAGAGGGACATTACTCTTCAACTTCCAATCAAAAATGTAATGCCTCTGCAATCTCCAACCGCATGAATCTTCCAGGGATGTAAGCATGTCACATGAATGTCTACGCATCACGTGGGTGTCCCTGATAGAAACACCCCCACCCACACACAAAATAGGTGCTAAGTGGAATACAAGCAACAACCTTAAGTGGAATTAAACCTTCACTTTTGATTTTATAAAGTTTTAAGGGGAAAAAGGGAATTTGCGATAGGGGTGCAAATTCACGTTGATACATTTTTCCCCCACTTTAGCAAGCATGAGTATTGATGAATGCTTCATTAAAGTAGAGTAGTAAAGAAGTAACATAGTAAGAGATGTATACTTGAATTGACGAGGAAATAGAGAATGGTCCGAAAAACTTAGAAGTGCAGGAAATAAATTCATAGTTTCGTGGAACTACAAAGCTGAAGTACGAAAGTACCTTATAGGCTCATTGTCCTGCAAGGGTGGTATCCTTCAAGAACTCTCACATGAAGGAACCTAGGACAAGCACCTTACAACCCCACAAACCTGGAAGGAAGGTATCCCCCAAGAACTCTCACATGAGGGAGACCATTTAAAAAGGACTCCATAGAGTTAGAGATGATGACATGTTTACCCAAAGATAGAACACATCAGGATGTGTCCGTGCAGGCCAGTGAACAAATAGTCATGCAGACCATTGCTAAGTTGTAAGAATTTCAAAGGGGTCACTTGAGAACCCTTCAAAAGGAAGGAGGGTTCACTCAGGGGACACGTTGTTTGCAAGGTAAGGTCTAGTTGGGCTATCCCCAAGCTAGATGTCAAGATGTGAAGAAAATCTAGTCAAGCTAGTCCTAGACTAGATGTCGAGGTGTGAAGTCGATCTATTCGGACTGCCCCCAAGCTAGACACCATAGAATTTGTTAATTTTTTTGAAGGGGTTCCTTGGGAACTGGTGTGAAAAGAAGGGGTCCACTCAAGGGACACATTGTTCAAAAGGCTTAATGCCTTCCTTCTCGAATCAATTCATCATCAAGGAATCCTTTTGAAAGATTTTCACTTCATCAAGGAATTCAAAAGGAAGGATATGTGCTCATGCAAGGGGAAGACAAAGACCGTTCCCACTTCAGAGGAGGATTTCCAAGTCCTTTAATTACGAACCCATTGTGAAAGAAACATTTGCTACAAGGGTTTCGAGTTGAGAATGGAATTCTACCAAGGAAGTGTGTGAAGGGTCTTCAAGAAAATATTTTCTTGACAATGAATGCATTTTCCAAAGATCGAGTAATGTAGAAAAGGCGTTGTCACACATGAAAGGGACAACTCAAGAAAAGATGAGAGAAAGATAAAGAAAACATATCACGCACAAAGGGCACAGGGGGATCTGGTTTTGCGAGGTTAGATCTTCCTTTATTTATAAATAGTAGGTAACCACGGTAAGAGGTGAAAGATCATCAATCCCCAACCAGATCAGGAATAATGTACAAAAGAAAAAGTAAAAATAAAAATTGGGTCAACATGGAAGGTGGCCTAAATGCTCCCAACGCTTTGCATCATCCCCAATTTATCGAAAGTCAATCACAAACATGGAAGAATGATGACACATATAGAGGAAGGTTTACAACACACACACCATGCATGTATCCATGCACCAATAGGGGCGACGAGGGTCATCCAGGCACATATAGCATGATCATGGGGGAAGCACATGTCATGACACACACACATTTCTAATCTAAAGATTAAGAAGAGGGTCTCCCCTAGCATTGGTTGACCAAGAGGTCACTAGCTTCCCACTCTAGATCGTTGAAGGAAGGAAGACGAGCCTACAATGGTGTAATGTTAAGGGGAGGAGCTTTTGATCCTCCTGCAACAAGGGCCAAGGTAGAGGGATGAGTAAGGTCTCTGTCACTTAGCTCTTGTGGGTCTAGGGTCAATGACATAGTGAAGATTGTTGATAGGGTCAGGACTTCATCTACCGAGTTAAACATGCACTTAATAGGGGTGCCATGTTTCCCCTCGGTGGCTGGAGGAGTTTGCACCCAAGGTTCACTACTAGGCTCACTGAGAGACTTGGGAGCAGTGACAAACTCAGGGGAGGCTGGGACTGGTTCCATTACTAAGACATAACAAGTTAGTTTCGGGACACCTTTCAGTGAAGGTGGGCTCTTCTTACGTCCTCCATTGCTGGAACGACCACACTCTACCTTCTTCTTCATTGGGGGAGGTGAACTTCCCACAGATGAAACAAGCAAGGTTGAGGGAGAAGAGTAAATAAATGCAGTGGACATAACCAAAGTGTTCACCATGTCCATGGGCTTTTGGAAAGGCAAGACATTTGGGACGAAAGTCAACAAGGGATGCTCTACCGAAGGAGTGATGAAAACTTGCACCCTTGTGGGTATATGTGCACTCACAACAAGAGCCGAAAGAGATTCAGAGACAAAAGGAGGGAAAAGGAGGATACAATAGGAGATTAGGTCTTCTCTTCCTCCTTCTATAAGGAGGCTTGCTCGGATAGGAGAGCCTTTCACTGGCGCTTACGCTCACGTGCAAGGTAGTTTCTACGGCTCTTTCAACTAGAAGCCGAAACTTGTGAAGGGACAAAAGGATCCTGCTCAGCCATGGGAGTGTCCTCCATGGTTGTCTCTAGTGAAAGGGTAGACTCCTGAATGGGAGAAGGAGGGGAAGGTTAGAGACAGTGGGAGGATTCGACTCTACCACCTTAGAGGTGGATCCTTTCCTATTCGGGGGAACAGGAAGATGTCGAGGGGTGAACTCTCTCCGTGAACCTTTCTTTCTAGCGTACAAATACTACCAGGGTCCTAGGGACCTGTTAGGGAGATCTAATATCGTAACCTTGGGATTTTTCCAAGGAGCCATCATCGAACTTAGCGGGTAGAACCCGAGATTGTTCATCCAATACTCTTACCAAGAGGGGGGAGTGGACGGATCATTTTGAGAGGGAGCGAGTTTCTCCTTTCCTTTTTGGGAGGAGGAGGCAATTGGCTGCTCTACCACGAGAAGGGTCAACTTCAGCTATCCCTTGTCCCTAGTTTTATACTTCACATAGTTCTTGTAAATTACATCTGTTCTCTGTGGGAGTGAACCGACTAGAGTGGATCAAAAGTGATCCAACAAATATCCTCCATGGGATACCACAAGTTGATATCCAGTGTCATGCACTACATGCACAACACCTTCATGGGAAAAATTAAGGCACTTATGAATCATGGAGGAAATCCCATTCATGGAAGCTCGCCACGGTATTCCTAGCTTCACTCTGAATAGGTTCGACTCGGGGATGACATCGAAGAACATGTATACACTCCTAGGTCCAACTAGGATAGACGATGTTATTGATCCGTAGGGTTTAAGAGAAATTTCATCATCCATGCAGATGATGGTATTTGTTTTATTGTATTCCTCCCTTTGTAGGGAGTTTAAGAGTAACATCTCCTCCATGATGACATTCACTCTACTCGCGGGGTTGACCAAGAACCCTGTCACAATGTTTCCATTAAGGCGAGTGGGAATATAGAGCGGAGAAGGCTTGCTATTTGTTGGAATGTCTTGCGAGGTAAATGCCACATCCGGCTAGCCAATCACAAGATGAGGAGAGGGAGTAATAGTAACCATGTTAACACATGCCTCAAGATGAGAAGAAGGATCAGTGGGATCAATAATCATGTTAGAAGAATGTGATAGAAACAGGTCTATGTATATCTATAATTTATTGTTAGCATTCGCCACTATTTTTTTATGTGTTTTTTTTCCTCCATCAAGATGGATACTACCATCCTCGATGTGGTCCTATATCTCATGACGCGGGTGCATACAACATTTGATATCATGTCTGCTAACTCGATGGTACTGACAATAAGTGTTTTCTTCACACTAGCTAGGGTATGGTTCTCTAACTAGTTTAGGAGGTGAAAGGGTAAGGATCTTATCCTTCACCAACTTTTGCAAGATGGAAGAATAAGATTCTGATAGATTCATAAACTTTCAGTCGCATCTGAGGCCATTGTTATCCACAACAGCTACTACATTCGCAACAGTTTTACCTCCTCCCGAGATCGATACGATAGATCTTCCTTCGGAATGGGAGCATGAGGGAGGACCCCCAAACTAAACCACCATTTTTTGGTACTCTCGTAAAGCCACACACAAGTGTGCAAAAGAAGGATACTTCATGAGGGTGAACTTCTCTTGCCAAGCCCTTTATAAGTCCCTATGAAGACCTTCTATACATCATAATTGAGCAATGAATACAAGATCTGTGAGAAGAGCTCTTGGTACCCTACTATAAATTCTATGATATTTTCATTGTCCCCTTGTTTGCATATAACAAGGTCTGAGAAAGTCATCTTCAGTCTGATATTGGCTTAGAACTATCGCAAGAACTGGTTCACAAGCTAATTGAATGTGAAGATGGAATTATCAGGCAAAGAACAATACCAATCCAACACTATATCTTTGAGAGATTGGGGAAATAGTTTAGCCATCAATGTATCGTGATGGAAAAATTTTGTGCATAAAGTGTTAAAGGCGGACACATGTGTCTATGGGTCGCCTTCACCACCATATTTTTCAAACTTTGGAATCTCCATCCATTGCAAGAAAGGAGTGTTTAGTATTGCAACTGACAACGGGTTATGCCAAAAGAAGGGCTGGAAGATAGGCTAGGTTGAGGCCTAGGAAAGGTTCGCCAACTGGTTCTACATCTTCCCCATATTCTGAAGAAGGGTATTCAGAATAAGGTCACTAGAAGACATAGGACCACTGGAACCATGCTAGAGCCACTGCCATGATTACCGCCAACACCACCACCAATACAACCACCATCGGTATGACCTCCGCAAGTGCCACCACAGTGACCACTACCAAAGCCACCATCGATGCCCATGCCACCAGTGTGACTTCCACCGAAGCCACCACCAGAGACGAAGCCACCACCATGACATCCACCGACACCATCCCCACCAATGTCACTTCCACTTTCAAAATTCCCACTGCCAAAGCCTCCACCCATCATTCTGCCAAATCCGCCACCACCAGAGGTGAAAAAAGGGGTGAAGTGGAAACCCAAAGGGTTTATGTTTACTTTGACAGTATCCAAACTTTCTAAAGTAGAGGGTATATTGACTGAGGGGATCGTGTCAACCATATACACATATATAGGAGGTATTGACATCTCCAGCTACCTCTCACATTCTTTGAAGAGGCCACCTCATATCAAGTGACCAAAGTTCGAGGGGGCGCATGCTTTGACAAGACCAGTGAGACTAGCCAGGAGTTCTACACCTGTCTGATCCCTTTCCATCATGTATTTTATTTCTCTAATCACCTTAGCAGCCCTAGCCAACTTCAGGTTGCCTTCCAAGTGATTTTCCAATGCACCTAACCCCTTACTGAGACTAACGACATACTCAGAAGGGATATAGATGACCTCATGCTCATCTAAAGATGAGGAGGTTGATGACATAGAAGGAGTAGGGATGCGATCATTTTCATCAAGAAACCTAGGTTCACCTCACGCTACATGCTCCTATGCAGACAGACCCACCACAGAACCAGAGAAGAGACCGGTAGTGAAGCTAGAGGAGACCTTCATATTGTCCATAAGAAGGTGTCACAGACTTCTTCTAACAATATACCCAGAGGTCATAGAATTGGTTTTGAAGCTCATAAAATTTCACAACACACCAAGGTACCATGACCAAGAGGTATATGAGAAATTTTTTTGAATGCCGACAAATGGATAGATGTTGGTTCACATTGGGTTCACCAAAATGTAAGGTAGGGGGACCACTTACTGCAAGGCCCCAGGTCACGAAAGGCCAAGAGCGGAAATGCTGCCCTAACTTACCTTAGTTTAAGGGATAGTTAGGATGAAGAGGATGGGAATGATGAGGATTATGCATCCTTCGATCACTCTGTAATCTAGGAAGTCAAAAAGAGACTAGATGAGTCAACCTTTAGAGTTTGGTCTACGTATTAGGTAGCTCTTTGTCTGAGGATAGAAGCATAGTTCTGGGATGATAATGCAACGTGCTAGCATCTCATAGATGTGTTGGTGTCTATACAGCTAGAGAACCAAAAATACAAGATTCTAACTCAGGAAGGGAGACTATCAACCTAGTCTAGAGGTGTTAGTGATAAAATGAGATTAAGAAGAGTGAAATGAAAATACGAATATGATAAAATAAATGTATTACCACCAAGGTGACGAAGATGATCTCATACAATGCTCTCCTCGCTAGATTTCTCCAAGCTCTCTCCACCTGCACACAATAAAGGGAGAAATTTTTGGGGTTGTATAGGGGCCTACCTCAGTCAGACCCCTGTCTTGGTGTTCCCATCTCCACGGATAGCCAAGTTTGGAATAGAGTATAGATAATGATAAAGGAAAGAAACTGCAAGCTATGTAAACACAAAACACTTCAACTAGTATGTGCTTACTCAATCAAAAAGAATAGGAGAGATTCTAGGAGCTTACCACCTCTGTCCAAAGAACTCAAGGCTTGTGGAGGAGAGAACGAGAGGGACTCAAGCCTATGTTGTCGTGGTGTCTGTCCTATGCTTGCCCTATTGGAGTGATGGAGTAATGGATTATTGTAATGGAGTGAAGGGTGTTGCTGCAAAGCTTGGAAGTGAATTCTCAAAGCATGGGGAGAGTGTGCCAACTTGTTCAAAACTTCTACTAAAGAGGGCTATGGATGAAAGAGTGAAGATTATGAAGAGATGGATGAAAAACGACCATATTTGGGTCGGTCAGCCAAAGAGGGATGTTACTCTTCGACTTCCAATAAAAAATGTAACACCTTTGTAGTCTCTAGCCGTAGGAATCTTCCAAGAATGTAGGCACATCACACAGATGTCTAGGCACTGTGTGGGAATCCTTGACAAAAATTCCTCCACCAGCACACAAAATAGGCATCAAGTGGAATGCAAGTAGCGAGCTTAAGTGGAATTAAACCTCCACTTTTGATTTTCTAAAGTGTTAAGGGGAAAAATGGAATTTGTGTTAGGGGTGCAAATTCACATTGATACACATACATGTACACAATGCACATGACATATGTATATATGTATATATATGTATATACAAATTTATGTATGCATATATATATATGTACATGCACACTTACATATACATACATAAATGATTTATACATATAGACATACACATATATGCATGTTATACATACACACATACACATATATGCATGTACATACATACACACATACACATGTACATATATATTCATACATACATGCATACACACACACATACATACACAAATACAGATATATGCATGTACATACATACACACATATAGATTGTATATATGTATACATACATGCATACACACATACACATACATACATACACAGATACACATATATGAATGTACATACATACACACATACACATGTACATATATATGCATGCATACATGCATACACACATACACATATATCTAATACAAACATACATACATGTACACACACATATATGTATACAGATACACACATGTACATACATACATACATATACACATACACATATATGCACACACATGTACATACACATATTTATGTACATGTACGTGCATCCAGTGAAAACTAGAAATTTGGGGTTTTCAATTTTGGGTTTATAGAAATGTAAATTTAGGAAAAATTTATGTATGTAAATACATGTACATACACATATACACATGCATTGACATATATGTTTGTACACATATGTGCATCCTTCATATTTGATTAATGTTGCATCTATATAATCTATAGAAAATCTACATGGAAGCGAGAATTAAAAAACAAACAAGTCCATTCCACTCCCACATGTAATACAAGTTCATTCCCAACTTGTTTTCAATTGTGTTTTGGGTGGAAAGTTTCTTGTGGTTATCAATTTTTTTTGTTTGAGTAATGTGGAATTTGCATTGATTATTGAGGTGGGTACAAATCTTTTCATTCCTTAATACTTTAGAATTGCATGTTGGATGAAGATTTAATTGTGGTTATCAATTTTTTAACTAATAGAGTCATTTTTTCATGATGAGTGTTATCTACTCAAGTGTATATAAGCTACTAACAAATAGGGATCTTTATCTCTTTCCTTGGTGCGGCCCAATATTTATACTCTCATCACTCTCCCTCACCAATTATATTTTGTTATCATTGAATAGCCAACCTGATTGAAATGCATCCTACCTGTGTTGTTAAATTTGTTCATCTAATTTATATGGTTTTAAAGTAATGCATGAAGATTGAAATGATAGATACAATGAAGAATAGAAAAACCATGCATTAAATACTAGAGGCCAATAATTGAAAGACAGTTCTATATTGATAGGGATTCACAATTAGGACAATAGTCATAAAAGTCTTGCATTTTATAAGGTTATTGTGATAGTAATGAGAATCAAATGACATAGTTAGAAGATGATCACTAATGCAAGGAAATTACCAAAGGATACCATGATAAATGGATGATAGATAAATGACAATGTCTTGATACATAGTCCTTGGCATATGTGAAGGGAATGTCAATGTCATAATGACAGTCATAATCATAGGATAGAGGACATGAATTACAGTGCTTTCAAAAGAAGGTCAGAGCATAAATTATGAAGGACAATATCAATATGAGGAAGTTCTAGGTCAGTAATAGTTGCAAAATATAGTCTACAGGGTAGTGATTTATTGGTGAGTAAAGCAAATGGTAAAATGCCCCTTACAATGTTGATTGTATAAAAGTGATTTTAGATAGTAGTATGAATTGAGTAAAGTGTTAAAAGATAAAGCTAGTCCAATAACATGTTTGCATAAAGAGTAATGAGAGTCACATCTTATAGAAATTTGATGACTTCATGAAAGAGAGAAATGACTTTATGGAAGATAGTCACAACTTGACTGTAATAGATCTACATAATTAAATATAGTCCTAGAAGATTATGAACAAGGAAGGAACAATGATATTCTACATCATCAAAAGAATCATGACAATCATCAAGAGATGGTATCCATGTCATACAAGACAAAGGTAAGGGCAGCAAAAAAGTGACAGTGTACTTATCTACCCTGTGTTGCAAAATAATTTTACCCACAATTCTTTGTCTCTATGATATATAGCAATATTTTAGCTTGGTGCCTTTTATGTGTTGTGTATTTAGATGCTCAAAATATTGCACAATCAATGCCTAACTTATGAAATTGTTCACCTACTAAAAATTTGGGGTGGAGTCTACACATTGCTATGATTGCCATAGAGTAGTGTTGTCTTTCAAATAGTGAACTTGTGCCCTAATCTGTAAAGATTATTGAATGCCATGAAGAAGCCAGTTATGAAATTAAAACTTATTGTTTAATATCAGAAGTTTTTTGCAGATTGAATATAATTTATAAAGATTTTATGTTTTGTTAGCGTACATTTCATAGGCTCTTGTTATGTTTCAGAGGGAATTTGAGTCAATCCTATTACATGTTTTACCACTGAGCTAATTTTGTGTCACTTCCATGATGCTTGTGTAGCACTAATATTTCAGGTTCTCATAATGCAACCTCTTGCCTTGTAGTTCTAGGAAACTTCATTCATACTTTTTTGATCTATAGATAAATTACCATCTCTTGATAAATTTATTCCCACTATCTTCTTTTGTAACAAATTACTATATATGAAAAATCTAGACTTATTGTATTGGGTTAATATTATGCTCATTGTATATGAAAAATATGGATATTATGGGCTGATCATTTCAACTTTTCCCTTACCTCACAAGCTTCTATTGAGCTATTTTTTCTTTTTTTTAAAATACAAACCCTTAACAAAAAATCATAAACTTAAAACCCCAAATTTGCTAAATTGCATTATACCCAAAATTGAAAACCCCAAATACCCAATTCATAACTAAAATGTTTATAAATCATGTTGGGAAAATTTTGATTGCGGAAAAAATATTCCTAATGCCAAAACATAGAGGAGAATAGAGATATGCCTTTTAAAGTTTACAATTATAGTTCATTAAGATGCACATGAAATAAATAACAAAACAAAGAAATAAAATCAAACACAATTGACACCAAATTTACGTGGGAAAACCCTTATAGGAGAAAAACCCACCACACCAAAGAAAATCAATTGTATTATAGTAAATGGATTTACATACAAGTTTCAGACTCTCCTTTGAGATGACAATTTTACAACATCTTTTCTCTGATCAACCTTGTATAGAATAACACTATTACAATGCTTCCTTACACCATACAATGAAACTCACAAAAAACTTTGATCACTCATCGATCATCCATCTGTCAAACTATCCAACCCGTTACTATTCCAGTACGTTACAATGTATAGCAACTGCCACGATCGATTCATTCTCTATAGAACTAGTTCAGTTCAACTTCCCCTGTAGACCAACTGTCAAACTTCTCAAGAATCCAAACGGCCTCATTCCAAGTCAGCAACCTCCACTAAATGGCTTACACATCAATAGTCAAAAATTCAACACTTTTCCCCTTCATACCATGCTACCTTTGCATATCCAACAAAGCTCTCACAGTGTGGTGGTTTACCTCACTACCGCTGGACAGATGAGACATTCCCATGGTATGGCGGTGTCCACCAATCTACCGCTCCACTATTGAGAGATTCCTGCAGTATGGTGGTGTCCACCGCTCTACCACTACTTAGTTAGAAGCTTCCTGTGGTATGGTAGTAACACCCTACACTACCATTGCACGCTCGATGACCTCCTGTAGTATGATAGTAACACACAAGACTACCGCTTGATAAGTGAGAGGCTCTTGTGGTATAGCGGTAACTATTCTACCACTAGACATTTGATAAACTCCTATGGTATGGTGGTAACCGCGTCACCATAGCCTAGAGAAAATATGCCCATGGTATGGTGGTAACCTCTCTACTGCCAGACAGTTCTACAGCCCATCAGATATCTAAGCACTCTTTTCATACCATCCTAATGTGTCCTTCCTAGATTCACCATAAATCGGCTAAGAACTCACACTGCTTGGGCAGTGTCTGGACTTGTACAGACCATTGCATACATTAAACTACCAACTGCACTAGCATAAGGCACTCTAGCCATGTCCTCCATCTCAGTAGGATATTTTGTACAATCTTCAACAAATAGCTTCATTCCCTGCAAAACTGGAACAACTAGTTGCTTGCAATCATTCATACCAAATCTCTCTAGAATAGTGTTAATATACTTACTCTAGCTAAGCCAATTTTTTCTACTTTTTCTGCCCCTGATTAATTCCATCCCCAAAATGTACCTTGCTGCACCAAGATCTTTCATTTCAAACTTTGCAAACGATTGATACTTTAGATCAGAAATCATTAACTTACTATTTCCTATGAACAACATATCATCAACATAAAGGGAAATAATAAGGACCTAATCATTTTCAGTCTTGTAGTACACACAATGATCTAATTTTGATCTTACAAATCCCAATGACAAAAAAAATGTGTCAAATTTATGGTACCACATTCTAGGTGATTGTATCAAACCATACATAGATTTTTTTAGCTTGGAAAACAAATTTTCTTTACCTTTTCTCACATAGTGCTTAGGAAAATGGGGTACCACATATCCATGAGGAAAGGGTGGCATATACAAGGTTGTGTCGAATGGATATGGACACAAGTCATGTGACATGTAAGACTTTTTGTTGGATTGTTGCAAGGTCTCCACTTGCATTTGAAGAGCAACGAGTTGGTGTGTGAGTGCTTCCACAATTGGGTTGTTGGTAGCATCACACATGTTTGTGATAGGTATGGATTGAGTTCCCACCTATTGTGATGAGTGTTAGGTTTTCAAAGGCAGATATCTAAAAGCTAAATACAGATTTTATCAAATAAGCCAGAAATAAAACACACATAAAACTAACACAGAGAATTTAATGTCGTTCACCCAATGTGGGCTACATCCACCAAATCGCAGCCAACCAATGATATTATTAACCAGTGCAAAACCCTATTACAATATCGCGAATAATCGCCTGTTTCTTATAATAATGTAACTCTATCCCAAACCCTTTATAAATTAGGGTTATACAAAATCGGGGTTTTTTTCCTTTTTATGATTTTTCTCTTTTTCGATAATACATGAAGAGTGTACAGTATAGAATGATCAGTCACCACATACCAACAATCTCCCACTTGGAGATTGATCAGGCTCCACACCTAAACAATCTCCCATTTGGAGATTGATCAGGCTCCACACCTAAACAATCTCCCACTTGGAGACTGAACCTGGACGACACCGCTGCACTTATAGCTCCCACTAGAAATAAGCACCTTGGACCCTGCTACTTTCTTATACTTTAATTTAACCTTAAAGGCCAACCGAAGCTGAAGAGGAGCTCAAATTCTCCCTTATCACTACTTTAGTAAACATATCTACTGGATTTACATCTGTATGTATCTTTTCCAGCTTTACTTGTCCATCCTCCAATACTGACCGAATGAAATGATACCTCAACTGTATGTGTTTGGTTTTAGAGTGCAAGGCAGAATTCTTTGCAAGATGTATAGCACTCTGGCTATCTGTGAACAAGTAATTTTCAGCCTGTTGTTTTCCCAACTCTTCCATGAAAAATTGCATCCATACCATCTCCTTTGCTGCCTCTGTTGCAGCCACATACTCTACCTCTGTGGTGGATAAAGCAGCCACCTTTTGCAATCGAGATATCCAGCTTACTGTTGTCCCACCAACGGTAAATACATAACCTGTGGTACTCCACCTAGTATCAATATCCCCTGCCAGATCTGAGTCAACATAGCCTTTTAAATCTGTATTAGAGCCCTCAAAACATAAATTTTTATCTGGTGTACCTCTCAAATACCTGAGAATCCATTTTACTGCATTCCAATGCTCAATTCCTAGATTACTCATATACCGGCTAACAACTCCTACAGCATGTGCAATATCTGGTCTCGTGCATACCATGGAATACATTAAACTACCTACAGCTGAAGCATATGGTACCTTGGACATTTTTTCTTCCTCCTCTTGTGTCTTTGGACACATATCCTTAGTCAATTTTACATGACTGGGCAAAGGTGTGCTGACAGCTTTTGCATTCTCCATATGAAATCTCTGCAACACTTTTTTAACATAATCAACTTGAGATAAAAACAATTTCCTATTTTTCCTATCTCTTGTAATCTTCATACCAAGGATTTGTTTTTCTGCCCCCAAATCCTTCATAGCAAATGAATTTACTAACTGTTGTTTTAACTCCTTTATGTGATCCATGTTAGACCCTGCTACAAGCATATCATCAACATATAAACATAAAATAATGTAGCTATCTTCACCTAGCATCTTAAAATAAACACAATGGTCTAAATTACACCTATTATAACCTTGCTCAGCCATAAAACTATCAAATTTAAGATACCATTGTCGAGGTGCTTGCTTCAAGCCATATAAGCTTTTCTTCAATCTGCACACTAGTTTCTCCTTACCTTTGACCTTAAATCCTTGTGGCTATTCCATATAAATTTCCTCTTCCAAATCACCATGGAGAAAGGCGGTTTTAACATCAAGCTATTCTAAATGCAAATTTTCAATAGCCACAATACTTAACACAGTACGAATAGAGGTCATTTTAACAACTAGAGAAAATATTTCATCAAAATCAATACCCTGTTTCTGTGCAAATCCCTTTACGACTAATCTGGATTTAAATCTTTTCTTACCTCCATCCTCCTCTTTCATCCTATAAACCCATTTGTTTGCTAAAGCCTTTTTACCTGCAGGCAACTTGCATAATTTCCAAGTCTGATTTTTCAGCAAGGAGTCCATTTCTTCTTCCATTCCATGCTCCCACTGAACCTTGGTATCCACCTGCATAGCTTCATGATAACATTCTGGTTCACCAGCATCAGTTAATAGAATAGAGTACAAAGAGGGAGAAAATCTTTCTGGAGGTCTACTTAACCTTGAAGATCACCTAACATTCACTAGAGTTTGTGGTATTTCTTGTTGTTGCTGTTGCGGAGCATGAGGAATCACTGGAACATTGGTGTTTGTAATATCATCCAGCACTGCATAATCCTGTTCTTTCTTCTCATGTTGCTGCAATAGATCTTTGTACAACATTTTCTCATTGAATATGACATCTCTGCTTCTCACAATTTTCTTATTTTCAAAATCCCAAAGCCTATAACCAAATTCATCTATGCCATATCCAACAAATATACATTTCTTTGATTTTGCATCAAGCTTGGTTCTATTTTCAGAATCTATATGTGCAAATGTTTCACAACCGAAGGTTTTCAGAAAAGAATAACTTACCTTCTTACCTTTCCATGCTTCCTCTGGAATACCACAACCCAAAGGATTAGAAGGACTTCTATTAATTAAATAAGCAATAGTATTTATAGCCTCTGCCCACATGTTTAAAGGCAACCCAACATGCAATCTCATAGTTCGTGCACGCTCCATTATTGTTCTATTCATACGCTCAGCCACTCCATTTTCCTGTGGAGTCCTTGGAACCGTTTTCTGCCTACGAATACCATTAGAGGAACAATAATCTTCAAACTCTTTGCTGCAATACTCACCACCATTATCAGATCTAAGACATTTCAACTTTTTACCTGTCTCATTCTCAACCAAGCTTCTCCATTTTTTAAAAGTTTCAAATACATCAGATTTCTGCCTAATGAAATAAATCCATACCTTCCTAGTTGCATCATCGATGAATGTGACATAATAATGAGAGCCACCGAGAGAAGATACCTGAGCTGGTCCCCATACATCCGTATGCACAAGCTCCAATTTCTCATCCTTCTTTTGTTTCCCATCCTTGAGAAAACTAACTCTATTTTGTTTGCCATACACACAACTTTCACAGAAATCCATGTTAACACATTTTAGACCTGGTAAAGCATTCTTTGAATGAATTACTTTCATACCTTTTGCACTCATGTGACCAAGTCTGTTATGCCATAGTGCTGATTCAGAATTCACAGCAACTATCTGATTTTCTTCCTGCTGAACTGCAGCAACTGTTCCTAAACATTAATTTTTATCTGCAATAGCTAAAGTAGAAGGAACAGTATGACCTGTACAAAGATATAAGGTACCTACTTTCACACCTTTTGCTACCACTAAGGCACCTTTTGTAACCTTCCAATTTTTATCACTAAATGTAACAACACAACCTTCATCATCTAGTTGCCCTACTGAAATTAAATTTCTTTTTAGCTTTGGAATGTGCCTTACCTCATGTAGTAGCCAATGATTCCCATTCTACAACTTAATCTTGATGCTTCCCTTTCCAAAAATTTGACAGGGTTCATTATCTCCCAAATAAACCAGCCCAAAATCCCCTTGGACATAATCAAGAAAATAATTTCTATGGGGTGTAGCATGAAATGAAGCCCCTGAAACTAACACCCAAGAATGATCAACATTGTCAAGAGAAAGAATCAAAGCATCCTCATTAGATTTATTACTTACCACATTTGCCTCTTTATTTCCTTCCTTTTCGTCTCCTTCTTTGTTTTTCCGAGACCAACAATCTTTCTTTAAATGAACTGGCTTACCACAGTACCAGCAATCCCTCTTGTCTCTAGATTGGGACCTTCTGTAACTTGATTTTCCTCATGACTTCCCATGACTTCCATAATTGTTTCTTCTCTCCTTTGTTCTACCCCTGCTTTCTGCATTCAAAACACTGCCTGATGTGGATGTTCCATCTGAGCTTTTCCTACGAATTTCCTCGCTCAAAATAACACCAACAACATCATCAAATTTCAATGTATTTGAACCAGAAACAGAATTGCTAACAGCCATTACCAAGCTATTCCAACTTTCAGGCAAAGAACATAGAATCAAAATAGCCCTAACTTCATCAAAGTTTACTTTTACAGAAGTTAATTGATTGGTAACTGTATTGAACTCATTTAAATGATCAATAACTGATCCACCTTTTACCATTTTCATATTAAATAAATGCTTCATAAGAAATACCTTATTCGAAGCAGAAGGCTTGTCATACAACTTTGCTAGGGTTTCCATCAACTCTAGAGTTGTCTTTGCTGTTGTGATATTGAACGCCACCGATTGTGCTAGGCATAAGCGAATACTACCAAGTGCCTTTCTGTCTAAAATATCCCAGTCCTCATCCGTCATTGCTGTGGGTTTCTTGGTTTTCCCTTCCAATGGCCGCCATAAATCCTTCTGATAGAGATAGTCCTCCATCTGCATCTTCCATAACTGATAGTTCTGCCCATTGAACTTATCAACCTTCATCTTACCCTTGTCTGCCATTGCTCCCACTTAACCGTGAGACTCCCACTCAACCGTGAGACTTTCCTGCAAATGATAATCGAAAACAACTCGCTCTGATACCACTTGTTAGGTTTTCAAAGGCAGATATCTAAAAGCTAAATGCAGATTTTATCAAATAAACCAGAAATAAAACACACATAAAACTAACACAGAGAATTTAACATGGTTCACCCAATGTGGGCTACATCCACCAAACCGCAGCCAACCAATGATATTATCAACCAGTGCAAAACCCTATTACAATATCATGAATAATTGCTTGTTTCTTATAATACTGTAACTCTATCCCAAACCCTTTATAAATTAGGGTTATACAAAATCAGGGTTTTTTTTCCTTTTTATGATTTTTCCCTTTTTCGATAATTTCTCGAAAAAACAGGACAAAAAATTTTCTCAGGGGCTACCGCCCTCGAACCCCTGCCCAGGGCCCAGCCCGGCCCGGCCCCGGACCCCGGTGAGGATACATGAAGAGTGTATAGTATAGAATGATCATTCGCCACATACCAACAATGAGATGTGTTGATTTGGAATTGGTTGTCAGTGAGAAAAATGAGTGTTTTGATGAGGGATGTGCTGCTATGTATGAACTTGAGAAGCGTAAGTGGGGATATGAGATCCTTCCATGTTGGATTGAATTTGGAGGCCTTGTTGATTTTGAGAATGTTGATGCCCAAATGAAGTGAAAGATTGGGTGCCTTGATTGCTTTTCCCAAATAAGATATTGTGGCCATGAGAAATGTTGGTGTTTTGCCTCAAAGGAATGTTGGTATTAACCTAGGAGGGATTAGGTTGGGTGCCTTGAATCAAAACTCTTCATTTATTTCTCCCAAAAGGGTTTGATGAGTTGGTTGCCATAGCATTTGAAGAGCCTAATAATAAGTTAGCTGATGTACCCATGGAACTAGATGAAGTTCCAAAGAGGTTTGAGGTGGCTGCACCCATTGTTGATCCAAATTTTTTTGAAGGAATAGTGGATGTTTGTTGGGGGATGGGTTGTGATGTGGTGTTGTTTTGGGTAGATTATCCCCTAATAGATTTTGTGTTGATTGTGGTGGATGCATTAGTTGTGGTGGTAGCATGACCAAGGGAGGTAGTATTGATGGTGTTGATGATATTTTGTGAAGAAACTCCCATGGAAGGATTGTGTGATGGAGGATCGGGAGATTTTGCTCTAAGAGCGTTGAGATCAAATCCCTTTGGTAACTTAGCCCCTTGGTCAAGGAGCATAGCTAGGAATCTGGCAGAGTCATTTAAGACCACTTCTTCCACAAAAGAGGCCACTTCTGGGTGTTGGGCAATAGCTAGTATGTCTTCTTTGAAGACTTCCCCATTTGGGTCTCTGTGGATAAATTGTTCAAAAAGATGTTGTGGAGAGGGTGGGATAATCATCTCACTGAAAGGATTGATACTGGAATTTCCCATGTCATTAGAAAGATTTTTCATGTCATTAGGGAAGGAATTCATGTCATTTGTGAAATTAAGAAAGTTGTTGTCTTGTCCAAAAGAAGCCATGAGTCTTTTATTTTTCTGTAATCTAGTTTCAACCATAAAATTTTTGTTCAACTTTGGGATGATGGGGGAGAATGACCTAAATATGACACCATGTTTATGGGTTTTTGAATTGAGGAATGCTATGAAATACAAATGAGACCAAAATGAGATTAAAGGTTTGTGAATGCAAATGGTATGACACTAAAATGGAGATACTAAATGGTATGCACATAAAGGGAGCCTAAGATGTACTCACTATTGGTAAATCTAAGGAGTTGAATACTTAACCAAGCAAAGTTTTGGCAATGATTCAAGTTTGGAATATCAATGGACAGTAAAAGGAAGTAGTGACAAGTTGAAGTTTCCACACTAGACTAATGAGTGGGAAATAATTCACAAGGATATTGACTGAAAGACAAGGGGTGATTAAATCCAAAGATAACCTAGTATTGAATGCAAAAAATTTGACAATGGATGGTAAGAGTCTACTCCTAAAAACTACAAAAAATGAGTGTCTAAGGAGATGGTAGAGTTAACAATGCAACTACTGGAATGGAAATGGAATCCTATTATGATCCTAAAAATGCCATCTATAATGCATTTTTTAGAGAAGTTGAGCAATTTAGTGTCTAGTTTAAACATTAATAGTAAAGAAAGATTTGATGGAATTCTGGAAAAGATAAGTTTTGGACTTCAATTTTGACAGCAGGAAGATGGTTGTGAATTTTGGCAAACGCGTCGCAGCGAATGCGGCATGACTGAGCATATGTGGCTCAGAATGGGAAATGTGGTTTTAAAACTGGAAAATGCGGCGTATGGGAGATCAAATGAGGTGTGAAATGGAGATTGCAATGCATGATGTTTCAAATGCAACTCATCAGAGTGATTGCAGCTCATAAATAATTGAGTGCGATTTGACATGATGATTGTGGCTTAGAATAACTTTCAACAATTTTGACCAATTTGTTTCAGATTAAGTTTAATGTTCATTCATTGAGTTTGTCTGAAAATAGTTGGCAAACACATGGTGTTAAAAAAAAAAAATGAAAAATCAACCACATTGAAGACATTGACAAAAATCCTAAGGCTACATGGACAATATTCTTATAGATCCCGCTAACCACATATCCTTAGCGAATGAATTCAGAAGCTCGGCCCCACGGGCTCCCCCTTACAATGCACTCACTTCTCAAGGAAACCAAGCTTCCAATCTCCATGAAACTCCCATGGAAGACTGATCATTTCTACTAATAAGTACGTAGGTGCAGGTGCCTTGGCAACGACCATTGCTGCACCAAAGATTAGAGGGTTTGTGGTTTTCTGAAACAAAGGATTTATTTCGAGCACCTATTTAGAAGGCCACACGAGAGGCATTATCATCTAGTCTATAGAGGTTACGCTCTACATGTTTCGACACACCACAAGGGTATTGGGGAGTCAATTGCTGGTTCGCAGGAGCTTCCGTAATGCTAATCTTTCCTTAACATTAAAATTTGTATATCGGTTGGTCGTCGTTTGGCTTTAGCGTATTCCTGGTTTGAGTCGCTTTGGGGTGAGTACTTTTTCTCACCAAAGTAGGCCCAAAATCTATGGCTTAACAAAATCAAGCCAACATATTCATAGTTCAATCAATATTATTTTAGAAACAAAGAGAGAGCACATGAATATGCTAACTCACATTTGCATGTTGTTCATTTTAAACCCAAAATCAAATGTGTACAAACAGAAAATACATGGGGTTCATTTTATCCGTTTGTAGTGTTTGTCAAACAAGGGGTTTTATTTTAACCGTTTGTAGTATTTTCTAGCTAAGAGTTAATTTTAAAACCATGTAAAATAAAGTGTGTTGTTCTTTTTAGCCTTATGCACTTGCATGTTTGTTCATTTTATCCCATGAGTGAAAAAATGCATGATTGTGAAATTAAATGGAATAAACAATCAAGAAAGTGTTGTTAGACTCTAGCTTTGACACATGTTGTCACAAAAATATTAGTATCCTGAAAAACCTCTAATCTAGAAGGAAAAAAAAGGAAGAAACTGAAAAAAAAAATTAAAAAATGCAAAATTAGGAAAAAAATTCTTACTAGTCACTTGCATTGTAGTAGAGTGGTTGTGATTCAGAGACTAGCAAATGTGGTGCAATAGGTCAGTTGTGTCACTAGGGCTGTCAAATGCGGTGCAACAAAGCGAATGCATCACATGGTCTATCGATTGCATCGTTCCGTACCCATAAATTTTCTGCAAGATAGATTGTTAGTAACATATGCATGCATGTAAATTAATTAAATCCAACAAAGCAATAAAATGCATAGGAGAAATAAGAAAATAAAGAGGAAACAACTTCACCCAATCTTTCCTCCTCCATAGTTGACTTCCATTGCACCTTCTTAGCTTGTTGTGATGAAGAGTGTGCCCTCAGATTTGATGAGCAAACTTATGTAAATGGACTAGCCCTAAACAAAGCTTTAAAGGATTTGTACTATAAACTATGCAATAGAAAATGAATTCTAAATGCAAGTACTCAAATGTCAATACTAGAATGCAAGAAATATTAAAGTTAAACAAGAACTCCAAAATATTAAGAAATTCAAGATCCTTGAAATGAGAAGAAAATTGACATTTTATAGAAAATACAATTTTGAACGGACGGATGAGATTGAAGATTGAGAAAATGCCCTAGAATTAATGGTCAAGATTCAAAATGACAACTCTCAATTAGGGTTAGGGTAAAATTCTCAAATGAGTGGACAAGATTTCATTTAAGAAATTAAATCAAGAATGGAGAATGAATGTGACAGTGAGATGAAATTAGTAAAAATCAAAAGATAAGAAGATGAAATTTTAGAAAATCAGTAATTTTAGCAATTACTTGATTTGTAGAAGAATATTTCTATTTTGAATTAAAATTAATTCAAAATATGGATTTTGTGAGATAGTAAATAATTGATTTAAGATTATTTACTAAAAGAAGAATTAGTTAACTATGTGAAGTCATTTTTTAAATAAATTGTTTTATTTAAAAAGAGGGAAATGTCACATGAGGAAATTAAATAATTAGGAATAATTATTTAATTTAGAAGAGGTAGTTAATTAATTAAACAAATTAATAAATCTATTTAATTAAAAGAGGATTTGGGAATTAGTGAAATATTAGATAAATAAATTAGGATATATTTATTTAATAATCAAGAGGCTATTAATGACAAAGATTAATTAAATAAATCGAGACTTTATTTAATTATGAAAAGACTTTAGATAATTAGTGACACATTAAATAAATAAATCAAAATATTTATTTAATAATCAGGAAGAATAAAAGGGGTCATGAATTAATTAAATAATTATGAATTATTTAATTAATAGTTGAAGGTGGGTTAAAAACATAATTAAAATGCCATAATTATGTTAGGACGAAAAGGTGGTAAAATAGTGCTTGTAGGCCTTGGTCATTTTTATGTGTCTACAATGGTACCACATTCTAGGTGATTGTTTCAAACCATACAGAGATTGTTTTAGCTTGCAAAACAGATTTTCTTTACCTTTTCTCACATAGTGCTTAGGCTAGGACATATAAATTTCTTCTTCAAGATCACCATGAAGAAATGTTGTCTTCACATCCATCTTCTCAATCTCCAAATCATATGTTGTTGCAAGTGACAAAAGAAATATGATAGATGTCAGCTTTGCTACAGGAGAAAAAATTTCTCCATAATCAATTCCCTCTACTTGGGAATAACCTCTCAAAACCAACCTCGCTTTATACTTTTCAACATAGCCATCAAAACCAATTTTATTTTTAAATATCCATTTGCAGCCCACGGGCTTTCTACCTTCAGGCAATGGAACCAGATCCCAAGTATCATTTTTCCTTAATGATGCCATTTCTTCATTCATGGCTTCCAACCAAGAATCTAAATCAGACATTTTAGTTGCCTCTTTTATAATCCTAGGCTCATCCGTTTTAGTAATCAAAGCATAGGCACAACTAGAATCTAACATAGAGAATCCATACCTATCTAGTTGTTTCTTCTCACGTGTAGACCTCCTCATAGGCTAAGGTTGAGGTTGTGGTTCTTCTTCTTGTTCAGAACTCTCAGAGATGCTTGAACTCTCCTCAGTTTCAGGTACACTTTCAATGTGTTGTTTCTCTTTTTCTGGAGTTAGAGGTATCTCAACATCATTCTTCTTTTCCTCTTCTTTCCTCCCTGACTATAGATCCACTGAAGAAGGTTTTAGTTCCTAGAAGATTACACTTCTACTATGCAAAACCTTCTTAGTTATAGGATTCCAAAGCTTGTATCCTTTCACACCAAGGCCATACCCAATGAAGATAGATTTTTCAGCTTTGTTGTCCAATTTAGATCTCTTCACATCTGACACATAAACATATGCTTCACAACTAAAAACACGAATATTTTTGAGAAAGGGCTTCTTACCAGACCAAGCTTCCATAGGTGTTTTATCAATAAGTGTTGAAGAAGGTGACCAGTTCAATAAGTAACATGTTATAGCCACAACCTCAGCCCAAAATGTTTGCTATCGAACAACATTGCTCAACATACTTCTTGCCTTCTCCATCAGCGTCCTATTCAACCTTTCAACAACTCCATTTTGTTGTGGAGTGTAAAGTGTATTTTTATGCCTCTTAATCCCATGGTCTTTGCAATACCTTTCAAAATCATTAGAACAAAAATCACCACCATTGTTAGTCCTTAGACACTTTATTTTTCTTCTAGTCTAATTTTCCACAAGGTTTTTAAATTCCTTAAAATGACTAAACACTTCTGTTTTACTTTTAAAAAATACACAAATACTCTTCTCGCATAATCATCAATAAAAGAAATATAATACTTAGACTTCGATAATGAAGGAAAATCCAATGGACCACACACATCAAAATGAATATAATCCAAAACACCAAAATATTTATGAGGACTAGAGTAAAATGAAACATGGTGTTGTTTGCCATATATACAATGTTCACAAAATTCAAATTCAAGGTTACAATCTTCAAGCCCTTCAACCAAGTTTTTATTTTTCAAGGCTTTCAAACCTTTTTCACCAAGGTGACTGAGCCTTCGATGCCAAAGCATAGTATTTTTTGCTAGAAGTTTAACTTCCAAGAAATTTTCCCCAATAGGACCATTTTCATTCTTCTCTTTACGAACAACCTTCTGAATTTTTAGAGACACTATTGCATTGAACAACCAGTGCATCCAGCTTGAACAGAGTACCAATCCGAGCACCCCTAGCCAACACCATCGAGCCTCTAGTCATTTTACAACCATTGATAGAGAACAAGACTTGCACTCCAACATCATTCAGCTTGCTTATAGAAGGTAAATTTCAAGCCAAACTTGGTATATGCATTACACCATCAATTCCCTTAATTCTTCCATCAAGAAACTAAATTTTGACTCTTCCATGAACAACTATCTCTAGAGATGAATCACTTGCTAGATACACCTTTCCACCATCACATTATTCATACTTTGAAAACCAGTCTCTATGAGATGTCATGTGGAATGATGCTCTAGAATCAATTAGCCAGACATCATTTGATGCCCAAGTTGCCAAGGCTGCAATAAAGGTGTCTGCATTGCTCTGAGAAGAATCATTGTCTGAAGAGTTCCTCTTCCACTTCTTTTTCTCCTCTTTGAAATCCTTTTAGGCATGAGCAGGTTGCCTACAACTCCAACACTTCACCTTGCACTTCTTGCTAGGAGACTTTGATCTCCCTACTGATTTCGATTTGGACTTGTTGTCCTTCTTCTTGCCTTTTTCTTTCGATCTACCTCGAATAGCAAGAGCCTCCTTCACCATATCAAAGGACTTACTTCTCATCTCATCTGATAAAAAAAAAGCAACCACATCTTCCATCTTGAAAGTGGTTATAATGCTCTGAATTGCCATCACCAAGTGATCTCATGAATCTGGCAAAGAACATAGCAAGAGCATACAATGATCTTCTTCATCAATCTTCACACCTACAGATGTTAATTGAGCAATCAACATATTAAAGGTATTCAAATGATCAGCAATAGATATTCCTCCCTCTATTTTCAAAGAGTAAAACTTATTCCTCAAGAACAAATTATTCACCAAGGACTTTCCCTGATAAATATCTCCCAGTCTTTTCCATAAAGAAGATGTAGTCTTCTTTTCATGAATATTCAAAAGAACTAAATCTACCAAACAAAGTCTTATCAACCCTTTTTATTTTCGATCTGCCAGTTACCAATCTTCTTGCTTCATTCCTATAGGTTTTGTTCCAGACACAACAACCCAAAGCTCACTATCAACTAACAGATCTTCCATTTTGAGTTTCCACAACTCAAAATTGCTACCATTGAATTTATCAATTTCAATCCTTCTAGACGTACTTGTCATTGCCATCTCAATTTGTAATTAGACAAATTACAAGACTTCTACAAAAATCCCACTAAACAGAAATTGACACAAAAAACCAACCTACCCACAAGGATAACACAAATGGCTAGGCTCTGATACCACTTGTTAGGAAAAATTCAATTGTAGAAAAATTTTTCCTAATGCCAAAACTCAAAGGAGAATAGAGATATTCCTTTTAAAGTTTACAATTACAGTTCATTAAGATGCACTCAAAAGAAATAACAAAACTAAGAAATAAACTCAAACACAATTAACACGAAATTTACGTGGGAAAACCTTTATGGGAGAAAAACCCACCACACCAAATAAAATCACTTGTATTACAATAAATGGATTTACATACAAGTTTTAGACTCTCCTTTTAGATGACAATTCTATAGCAGTAAAAAATTTCTCTGATAAACCTTGTATAGAATAACATTGTTACAATGCTTCCTTACAACATACAATGAAACTCACAAAAAACTCTAATTACTCATCGATCATCCATCTATCTAACTATACAACCCATTACTATTCCAGTACGTTACAATGTATAGCAACTACCATGATCGATTCATTCTCTGTACAACTGGTTTGGTCCAACTTCCCCTTCAGACCAACCATAAAACTTTTCAGGAATCCAAATGGCCTCATTCCAAGTCAACAACCTCCACTGAACAACGTACACATTAGCAGTCAAAAATTCAGTTCTTTTCCCCTTCATACCATGCTACCGCTGCATATCCAACAAACTCTCATGGTGTGGTGGTTTTCCTCACTACCACTGGATAGGCAAGATGTTCCCAGGGTATGGTGGTGTCCACTGCTCTACCGCTCCACTGTCAAGAGATGTCTAGGGTATGGTGGTGTCCACCACTCTACCACTACTCATTCAGAAGCTTCCCATGGTATGGAAATAACACCCCGCACTACCACTACACACCCAATGACCTCCTGTGGTATGGTGGTAACACATCAGACTACCGCTCGATAGGCGAGAGGCTCCCGCGGTATAGCGGTAATTGTTCTACTGCTAGACATCTGATAAGATCCTATGGTATGGTGGTAACCGTGTGACCATAATCTAGAGAAAATATGCCCTCATTATGGCGATAACCGCTCTACCGCCAGATAGTTCTGCAACCCATGCAGTATGGCAGTAAAGGCACAATCAAAACTCTTATGAACTCTTTGTTGCTTGGTGATAGAACAAGGGTCTCTTCCTGTGAGTTTGAGGCACATAGTTTCAAAAAATCATACATTTCTTTCCAAGAATTCACTACAATGCATGTAGACCAATTTCTCCAACCAATATCCAACACAGACCATTTGGTGCAGAAATTTTGCACAAAATTTCATAAACAAGAAACATCAATGACCAGCCAAACGCAAGAGAAAACTAAGATAATAACTTTGGTGGCCGTATTAAGCTATGTGAGGTCTCCTTGAGGTATATA
Source organism: Sequoiadendron giganteum (assembly GCA_007115665.2). NCBI lineage: Eukaryota > Viridiplantae > Streptophyta > Pinopsida > Cupressales > Cupressaceae > Sequoiadendron > Sequoiadendron giganteum. Next base: position 489,506,479 of record CM021106.1, read on the forward strand.
TTGATCCTTCCCCCTGTTTGGCTGAGCTACTTCATCCAAAAATCCTTTCATCTGAGCATGTAAAAATCAATGGGCCCATTTTTTATTTATTTTTATTAACCATACTTCCGACTGGAAGCTTTTTGGTCGATTTTGTTTCGTTCAAAACACTTCTCGCTAGAAGGGTGTCACCATGTTGGTGCCAAATCACCGCCATATGGTTTCGACCGAAAGTAACTCGACCGAAAACCTCTTGGCCAGAAATTACTCACTCAGAACCATTTGTTTAGCCAAAAGTGTTACACACTATTGTGCTTTTACCCAGATCATGTGTTGTAGATAGTTGTAGGTTCTAAGATGATGTCCTTGTTAATTTTTTTTATAAGTTTTAATAAAATTAGTGTCACTCTAGAGGACCAATATAAAAATATTTTTAATAACTGAAAAGGTGGAAAATGGTTGCACTTTGTATTTTAGGACATAGAACAACACATTTCACTCCATTTCATTGAAGGAAAACCCTAGAGATCTCAATCTAAGATACGCAAAGAAGAAAGAGATAAGAGGTATTGTACTATAGAGAAATAGATTAACCCTTCGTATAAACTTATTCATTTAGATCTTGGATGTTTTTATCAGTGAGACATATTGCTAGTGAGGTATTCTATAGCCAGTGAGATTTTTCCAGTGAGGCATTTGTATATGCCAATGAGGCATACTTGTAACTAGTGAGGTTTCTTTGCTAGTGAGACATTTTTGTATCTATTGGGGCATGGTTTTCATTAAGCCAGTGAGGAATTTTTGAGTGTTTTTTCATCCCTATGAGGGTTTTCCACTCATAAAAAACATGTGTTATGGTTCATGTTGTTTATCTTTATGTGTGTGCCCTAACGTTTTGTCTTTGAGGTCTTGATCACAATTTTTATAATCATACTTGTGAATATGTATTTGATAAATCTTTGAAGTCTCTCTCATCCTCTATCATGTGAGTTAAAAGATGCAAAATATTTTTAAAAGTTTATAGACCACCGATTCACCCCCCCCAACCTCTTAGTGGTCCTGTACTCCAACAATTTTCACTTGGTGTTGCAATGATCTTAAATATTTTATGGATAATAGTTTTTGACATCATATTTCTCTTAAGACATGAACAACACCATTTAGATGAAAAATAGAGTTAATTTAACCCAAAATTTGGAAGTTCTATTTTTGCTAAAATTTATGATTTTTAAAGCTATGATCGTCTACCAAATTTATCATTCAATTTGGGTAGCTAATATATTGAATATTATAAAGAAGAATAGGGAAATTTGTATTTGTGTAAATTTTTGAAATCTAAATCACAGATCTTTGAAAGATAATTATTTTCCACTAATTATAGATCATGTGTTGCAGATAGTTGTAGGTTCTAAGATGATCTCCTTGTTAAATTTTTTTATAAGTTTTAATAAAATTAATGTCACTCTAGAGGACCAATATAAAATTATGTTTAATAACTAAAAAGGTGGAAAATGGCTTCACTTTGTATTTTAGGACATAGAACAACACATTTCACTCCATTTCATTGAAGGAAAACCCTAGAGATCTCAATCTAAGATATGCAAAGGAGAAAGAGATCTTGCGATAGGGATATCCTTGGGTCTGACTATAAACTAAGGAGGGGTTCACCACCAAGCTAGGGCTTGGAAAGATTAATGAAATGCAAGAACTAATTATTAAAACTAATATAATGAAATACTTCACTCAATGACCTAGAAAAGCATGTAAAACATAATAGAAAACTAAGAGATCAAAGTTATGCACCTAGAAACCTGAAGAATATTGGAATGAGCTTTGAAACACTAAAAATTATGAAATTATGGCACACTAGGACTCATACACAAGTCTCAATGTATCAGTCCTGGACTAGAGTTTCTGGTCTGGAACAAGAATCTAACTGTGTAGATTTAGGATTTGCAAAAATAAAATAAAAATCTTGTAGTGGGACTCATACGCCACTTTTGGTGTATCATTCTTGTTTCGCTTTTTCAGGAATTCAATGTTTACATATGCGCTCCAATCTCTACTCTTCCCTTCCAAACTAATTTCAAGATCCAAACCTATAAAAATACATTGATGCAGAGTGGAAGGGACAAAAAACACCCAACTATGATGGCAAAGACCCTCTAGCACTTAGGTTTAAACAAACACCCAACACTATGATGATTTAGATGCCTTTTTGTCAAAAGGCTAGTAGCCTTACCTGGTAGGAAAGTCAATATAAAACCCACATGGAGGAATTTCAAGACACCCTAAAAATTTCCAAAACCTTTCCTCTTGAATGTCAAGGCATCACTCACAATGGCCCTTTCTACCACTACTCCAAGAGGCCTAATTCATATACCTACACCTAGGTCTTGATTAACTAGGCTCTCCCCTTCACCCCAAAGACAAATAAAGAACTCCTAAACGTTTTCCAAACCTATTACCATCATTCCTAAGTGCCCTTCAAACATATTCTTCAAAATCAAGGAAAAACTCACTTTTTTGCTTGTAAAATGGGCTTGCCACATAGAGATGTCAAGCCAAAACATTGCACCATTTTCCTCCAAAGTGATTTACATTCTCCAAGAAATATAGGAAATAATATTACACCCTCATACCTTCCATCCAACCAATATTTGGCAATGCTACAGCGTGGGAATGGAAGATGCATCCATATTTTTCTCAAAACCTTGATTTTAAGGGTTTTCAGACCACCCGCGAGTAAAATTAAGATATCCCCCATATTAATAAATGAAATATCACCACTCCAACTCCAAAAGAAATATTATTCAATTAAATTTCCAACCATTACATGATTCAATCATAAAATAAAACTTACAGATCGTACCAAGTACGGGATCAACAAATTCTACAGGAAAAACATGGGGTTTAAGACCACCTGATAGTAAAATAGGGATCTCTCACTCAATTATCAATGAAATCACACCATTCCAATGCAAAAAGAAATTTTATTCAATTATATATCCAAAAATTATAGTATTGGAGTGTGGAACAACATTTATAGGCTGTACAACGTACGAGATCAGCAATTTCTTTATGAAAAAACTCAAAAAATAACTTTTTCTTTGAAACTCCTTCCAAACTTGCTCAACCACATTGCCTCAAACAAGAGAGGAATATTTGAAGCCTCCAAACTCCCTCCAACATCCTCCAACTTCAATTTGAATCATTTGGCCATTGGAAACATAATTAGACTTCATTTTTTACTCTTTAATGCCTAATTAAGGCAATTTAGCCAACTTTCACCAACTTGCCTACAAAGATACTTCCAAAATATGTGAAAGGCATAAAAGCCAACTAAAATGAGCAAGGTTACTCCCCTCAAGTGTCTAGATACAACAAGGCATCCTTATTTCATTAATTATCCAAAATGCACTAGACTTACAAAGGAGGATGGAGACCTTGTTTGTACAAAAAGTTGGTCACCAAGACCAAAAATCAACCAAACTCCTAGAAGACCTATTAAAAATCATTTAAATGGTACTTAGGACCTTATTATAACACAAAAACAAGAAAAAAACACAACCAGACATTCTAGGTCCATTACACCCATGGGTGCTCGTGCCCCATACTCCCAAGCAAGAAAAAGAACTCAAGTCCTCTTTGAGATCAGGTCTTCTACAGTACTCCCATTTTATTTAATGTCCTTTTCAGAAATCCAAGTGGCATCCTCTTCAGGTAGACCTTTCCACTTAACCAAATACTCCTTGTAGACCTTCCTTCTAGTCCTCTTTGTCTCCTTGGTGTCTAGGATGCATTCAAGAGTCACAGGTTGGCTTGGGGGTAATTCCTTAACCCAATATCCATCTTCCATTGGTGTTGGACCTGTTGCATCCCCTGCATTCACATAAGCTTTGAAAGGATACAAATCAGAAACATTAAAGATAAGAGAGATTTCCACCCTAGGAGGTAGCTCTATTTCATAAGCATTTTGGCCAAACTTGTGGACCACCTTGCAAGGTCCTATCTTCTTCATCATGAGTTTAGTATACCTTCCCTTTTGAATTATCTCCTTCTTGAAGTGAGCCATCACAAAATCTCCAACCTTGTATTGAACATCCCTCTTCTTCAAATCTGATCTTTCTTTGTACTTCTCAACATTTTTTTGTAGAGTTTCCTTCACTTGTTGATGGATATCCCTGATTGTTACAAAAAATTCCTCTCCTTGAGAACTTCTCCTATCAAATACTTTTAGATCTCTCAATTCATAGTCCCCTCTAGGGTGCATGTCATAGACTACTTCTAAAGGGCTCCTACCAATGCTCCTATTCATGGATTCATTGTATGAAAATTCACCCTGAGGTAAAATCAGATCCCAAGCTTGTCCATGTTCTTTGGTAAGACATCTCAAGAGATTTCCCAATGACATATTCACCACTTCAATTTTTCCATCTTTTTGTGGATGGTATGCAGAGCTAAAGTACAGATTTGTGCCAAGTTTCTTCCACAAGGTCCTCCAAAAGTGACCTATGAACTTAGAATATCTATCAAAAACAATTCTTAAGGGCAATCCATGTATTCTAACAACCTCCTTAAAGAAGAGACCTGCTATACTAGATGCATCATTGGTGCATTTACAAGGAATAAAATGAGCCATATTACTAAACCTATCAACCACCACAAAAACACTATCAAAACCTCTTTGGGTCCTAGGTAGCCCCAATACAAAATCCATACTTACACTCTCCCAAGGCCTATTGGGAATGGGGAGTGGCTGATAGAGCCCTGCATTTGATGAAGTTCCCTTTGCTCTTTGAAAAATTATAGATCCTTCTACACACTTTCTCACATCCACTTGCAGCCTTGGCCAATAATAGAACCTCCTCACTTGTTCTAAGGTATTATCAAGACCAAAATGACCTCCAAGACTCCCACTATGTTTCTCCTTTATAATATTCACCCTCATTGAAAATTTAGGCACACACAATTGGCTTCCTTTAAAGAGAAAACCATTCTACAACAAAAAATCAGAGTATTCACCATGAAAAGTATTCAAATGTTGATCACAAACGTTGTATACCTCCTTAAAATCTGCATATTCATGATACATGTCTTTCAATGCATCAAACCCCATGCTTTGGAGTTGAATCTCTTGCACCACAAGTGCCCTTCTACTGAGAGCATCTGCCACCTTGTTTGCTTGGCCCTTCTTATGCTTTATTGTGAATGTATAGGCTTGTAAAGACTCCACCCACTTCATGTGCCTATGATTGAGTTTATCCTATGCATTCAAGAAACAAAAAGCATGATTATCAGTATAGACAAAAAATTCTTTAGGTAACAAGTAGTACCTCCACTTTTTGAGGGCTTGGACCATAACATACAATTCCAAATCATAGGAAGAATACTTCCTCTTTGCTTCATTCAACCTCTCACTGAAAAATGCAACCAGTCTACCTTCTTGGCTCAAGACAACCCTTATTGCTTGGTTACTAGCATCACATTCAATTTTAAAAACCTTATCAAAATTAGGGAGCACAAGTATAGGTTTCTATACTACTCTCTTTTTCAGATATTCAAACCATTTATCAGCCTCATTGGTCCAAGAAAAATTACCCTTGTTACCTCCTTTGATGGTGTCTAAGATGGGTGCACAAATTTGACTAAAGTTCTTGATGAACTTTCTATAAAAGCTTGCAAGTCCATGAAATCTTCTCACATCTCCCATGGATTTTGGTGTTGGCCAAGTAAGAATAGCATCCACCTTTGAAGGATCCATCTTCAAACATCCCTTGGAGATGAAAAATCCAAGGTACACTAGTTCTCCTTTCATAAATTCACACTTTTCCATGTTGATCAGAAACTTCTCCTCTTGTAACCTCTTCAATACCATGTTAAGGTGCTTTAAATGTTCTTATTTAGACCTTCTAAACACAAGAATATCATTTAGATAAACCATAATAAACTTTCCAATGAAAGGTCTCAATACCTCATTCATAAGGTGCATAAAGGTGCTAGGGGAATTTGACAACCCAAAGGGCATCACCAACCATTCATAGAGGCCCTCATTAGTCTTAAAAGTTGTGTTTCATTCATCACCCTCTCTGATCCTTATCTGATGATAACCTCTTTTCAAATCAATCTTCGAAAAGTAGGATCCCCTTGCTAAGCAATCCATAAGGTCCTCCATTCTTGGCATTGGGAACCTATATCTAATTGTGATCCTATTAATAGCTCTTGAATTAGTTCAAAGCCTCCAATTCCCATCCTTCCTTGGTGCTAGGATACTAGGAACATCACATGGTCTCAAACTCTTTCTCATTAGCCCCTTATCCAACAAATCTTGCACTTATCTTGCAATCTCCTCATTCTAAGTAGGTGTCATTTTGTATGCAGCCTTATTCGGCAATGTAGCCCCTGGAATCAGATAAATATGGTGTCTTATATCCTAATGGGAGGTAGGGAACTAGGTAGTTCATTTACCATTATGTCCTTATATCTTTCTAACAACTCTTGGACTTCTCTAGGTGCATCTTCCCTCTTCTTTGTGGGCAGATCTGCTTCACTCTTTGGTTTCATAGTCAGGAAGAATCCTCTTTCTCCACTTTCCTTCAAGGTCTTCATGAACTCCTTCTCACCCACCATCAAAATACTAGGCCTTTCATGCTTTTCCTTCTCTTCTTCTATGATAGGTGTGAGGTTGTAAGCCACCCCATCCTTCACAATAGATTATGTATTCTTCTCCCCATCATGCTTGGCCTTCCTATCAAAATACCAAGGCCTTTGAAGCAGCAAGTGGCACACATCCATAGGGATGATGTCACATAGGATCTTGTCCTTGTATGACCCAATGTTGATTTCTACCCATACTTTCTCATTCACCAAGACCTGTTGTCCTTTACTAAGCCATGAAACTTTGTATGGGTTAGGGTGAGAAATCCTTTTCAAATTCAATTTTTCTACCATATCAATTGAAGAAAGATTAGTAGTTGATCTTGATTCCACTAATATCTTACACACCTTACCTTGTACCTTGCAATTCATTCTGAAGAGTTCCTTCCTTTGTGGGGGTTCTTCAAGGATTTGTGCCTTGAGCAATGCTCTCCTAATCATCAAGTTCTCTCCAATTTCTGATGTGAGGTTTACTGCAAGTGAGGTCACACTTTCTTCATCTTCATGTACCAATTGATTCCTACTCTCTCCACCATGAGAGATTGATCCTTTCTTTTCAAGGCATTTGAAGGATGGATGCCCAGGCTGGTTGCAAGTGTAACACCTCTGTGAAAACTGATTAGAACCTCTCCCTCCATTAAATCTGCCTCTACCATTATGTCTCCTACCCCTGAATCCCCCTCTATTGCTTGATTCTCCACTTGATTCATTAGGATTATATTCCTCTTGATGTTTTTGGGACTGATTTTTGCCCCAAAAACTACCTCTACCTCTACTTTGCTGCTCTTGTTTCCTTAGCTTCTCTTCAGCCTCATGTGCAATTTTTATGCAATCCTCCATGGTCTTCGGGACAACCAAACTGATCTCATCTTGTATTTTGAGCCTTAGACCATTGATATACTTGGCCACTCTTTGATTCTCACTCTCCACATGATCACATCTCATGCTCAACTTGAAGAATTGTTTAGTGTACCTAATGAAACATCCATGTCTTTTTGCTTCAGATTATGCCTCTTTTTGAACTCCTGCACCTCATAATCATCAGGAAGGAATTTTTCCTTCAACCTATGCACCATCCTATTCCATGAGTTGATCATGGACTTAACCATCTTCACCCTTTCTCCTTGGATGAAATTCCACCATGTCAAGGCGGATCCCTTCAACTTTGTTTTGGAAAATTTCACCTTCTTGTTCTTTGCCATTTCTTTGTATTCAAAATAGTTGTTCAATGCCTCCACCCATTCGAAAACTTCTTCCACATCCATCTTTCCACTATACACCGGTAGGTCAATCTTCACTTCAAAGGACTCTCCTCTTGATGCTTGTAATACTTTAAGGATTCTTCTCTCATGAGGGGGTATCTCTTCCCCCTAAGGGTTCTCTTCAACTTCTTCACCCTCTACCTCTTCTTCAAAGGAACTCTCTTCCTCAATGGCCACTCCTCTCCTTCTGTTCATTGCTTTTAAGGCCTCCACCTCTTGTCTCAAGGCCTTCAACTCTTTTGCAACCACTGGTCCAAGTTGTTTTGGAGGCATGACATCTTCGCCTTAAAAATTACCTGCAATCAGGCTCTAATACCACTATGATGTAGAGTGGGATGGATAGAAAACACCCAACTGTGATGGCAAAGACCCTCTAGCACTTAGGTTTCAACAAACACCCAATGCTATGGTGATTTAGACCCCTTTTTGTCAAAAGGATAGTAGCTTTACCTGGTAGGACAATCAATATAAAACCCACATGGAGGAATTTAAAGACACCACACCTATGGATTCAAACATCTGAAATGGAACCCTAAAAATTTCCAAAACCTTTCCTCTTGACTACCAAGGCATCACTCACAATGGCCCTTTCTACCACTACTCCAAGAGGCCTAATTCACAGACCTACACCTGGGTCATGATTACCTAGGCTCTCCCCTTCATCCAAAATCCAAAAACTGAACTCCTAAATTTTTTCCACACTTGTTACCATCATTCCTAAGTACCCTTCAAATAGATTCTTCAAAATCAAGCAAAAGCTCACTTTTTTGCTTGTAAAATGGGCTTGTGACATAGAGATGTCAAGCCAAAACATTGCACCATTTTCCTCCAAAGTGCCTAACATTCTCCAAGACCTCTAGGAAATAATATTACACCATCATACCTTGCATCCCACCCACCAAGATTTGGAAATGCTACAGCCTGGGAATGGAAGATGCATCCATATTTTGCTCAAAACATTGATTTTAAGGGTTTTCAAACCACCCGTGAGTAAAATTAAGATATCTCCCTTATTACTCAATGAAATTTCACCATTACAACTCCAAAGTAAATATTATTCAATTAAATTTCCAGCCATTACATTCTTCAAACATAAAAAAAAATGTACAGACCATACCAAGTACGGGATCAACAAATTCTATAGGAAAAACACGGGGTTTAAGACCACCCGATAGTAAAATAGGGATATCTCACTCAATTATCAATGAAATCTCACCATTGAAACACAAAAAGAAAGTTTATTCAATTATCTATCCAACCATTAAGTCTTGGAGTGTGGAATAACATCTACAGGCCTTACAACGTATGGGATCAGCAATTTCTTTATGAAAAAAATCAAAACACAACAACTTCTTCTTTGAAACTCCTTACAAACTTGTTCAACCACCTTTCCTCAACCAAGAGAGGCATATTTGAAGCCTCATAACTCACTCCAACATCCTACAACTGCAATTTTAGTCATTTGGCCATTGGAAACATAATTAGTCTTCATTTTTGACTCTTTAATGCCTAATTAAAGCAATTTAGCCAACTTTCACCAACTTGCCTACAAAGATGCTTCCAAAATATGTGAAAGGAATAAAATCCAACTAAAATGAGAAAGGTTACTACCCTAAAGTGTCTAGATACAACAAGGCATCCTTATTTCATTAATTTTCCAAAATGCACTAGACTTACAAAGGAGGATGGAGACCTTATTTGTACAAAAAGTTGGTCACCAAGACCAAAAATAAACAGAACACCTAGAAGAACTATTAAAAAGAATTGAAATGGTCCTTAGGACCTTATTACAATAAAAAAAAAAGAAAAAAAACACAACCAAACATTCTAGGTCCATTAGAGCCATGGGTGCTCCTACACCGGACCCGCAAAACATAATATAGACTTGATTTTCTTATGGGGGGTTTGCCTCAGTCAAACCCTTGGTTTGGTAGTTAAAATTTGATGGAAGAAATTAATCTTGAATGTAAATGTGAAAATAAATCCTAACCTTAAGTGTGTCTAAGATTAGGAAATCAGAAATGCAATGCAACCCTATTCTATTCTGTTAGAATGAGATGCAATAATGAAGCATAGAGATAGAAGAATCACTTTGAGAGATCCTCAATTACTCCAAATGAGCCCTAATAATGTATGTACCTTCCTCAAGATAAATATAGAGTGATAATTGAGGATGGAATCACTAAGGAAACAAGTCATTAGGTTTGGATTGATGGCTAGTTACATTTCCCCAACCTAGAATCCGTCATGATTCACCATAAACAACCATAGTCAACCCTTGAAAATGATAGATATTTGATGAAAGTGAGCTTGAAGACCCACAATAACACAATAATGCTGCTCCAAAGCTTCAACTTTGTTGATTACTTTCTCTTGAATTATCTTGAATGGTTGGATCTTGAAATTTCTCTTCTAAAATTGCTTGTTTCAATCAAAAATGACTTTAGAAGCTTGTTTATATAGGCAATACACCTAATTTATTGTTATTTAGATCTCCAAAGCTGACATCAACCAAAAATTTGAATTGAAAAATAGAATTTCCTACTCAAACCCTAAAAATTGTCCAAGTGGGACTCATACTCCACTTGTAGCGTATGGGTTCCACCTAGGGGGGCTCATATGCCCAAGGTGGCATATGAGTCCCAACCTAGATTTTCGGGATGGGTTGTAAGAAAATTTGATGTTTTTGCAGATTTTGTTGGGTTTTTAGTTGAAATAAGCCTTGAGATCTGAAATAAAGGGTCTTAGGGACCTATTAATGATGAATTAAAGGGTCTTTAATGCCAGGGTACTAAAATAGGTCCAAATTAAATGAGAAATTGCACTATCTCCAAGAAGGGAGTATAATTTATGTCATTACATCTAGCCCCCACTTTAGCCCATACTGTAGAAATCTACAAAACCAAAATGTTTAGAACCTCATCTTGCAACTCAAATTCATTAGTCATCCAAAAATCCTCTTATCTAACTTCTTCTAGAAATCAAATTTGAGGGTAGATTTATGCCCTCTCTTGATTTTTATTACTTGATGGAGGTGGAATCAAGGTAGTAATCTGGCCACATCGAATTGGATGAGTCATATCCTAGGGTATTTCCAAGTACCATACCACATAATGATAGACATTTGATGAGAATGGGAGTGGAATCATGATTTCAACACAACAAATGGCACCAAAAATAGAGCTCTCTAGCCCTCGTTATGTTAATTTGAATAAAAGGCACTTTTTAACCCTAATATAGAAAAACCCTAAATTTAACATATAGGAGTAAAAAGTGAAGCAATTATTGATTATTGTTTCTTTCACCTTCTTGTAGTTTGACTTTGTTGAACAGTAGGTGAAAATGTTGAGCCGACGAGAGTATAGGCCCTTGAGACTCGATACACTGTGAGAGGAGGTAGCGCGAGGTGACCTTCAACACCAGGTGAGATGATTTTATGTACCTTAACTTTATTTTTATGTATTTAATTTATATTTTATGCATTTCTAGGTTGATTTAGGACCCTAGATTGTTTTTTGCAAAGTGTCCCTTTTTTTTTGCAAAGTGTCCCCTTTTTCACAAAGTGTCCCCTTTTGTCCTGAAGTGTCCCACTTTTTCATTTTTGTTAGATTCGACCCCAGTCTTGACATCTTGGTGGAAGAAAGTTCTATCACCTACAAGACTTGGTGTCAAAATTATCATAGGAGGATGTTCAGACATTAAAAATTACTAGATTATACTGGATGTACCTCATGCCTCCCATGAGGCACCATGAAACCATGCTAATGGCATTAGTTGAGAGATGGGGTTCTGACACGTGTACATTTCACCTTCCTACAGGTGAGATGACCATCACCCTAGAGGATGTTCATCCCATCCTTCGGGTTCCTATCTGGGGCGAGATTGTATGATTTATAGGTGACCAGTCATATTTATAGATGTGATCTGATATAGGATACTTCTTGGATGGACCAATTTGAGAGGAGATCATGGGGCACCTATCGAGCTATCATGGCTACTCTATGTGTGGTCTTCACTCTTGAGGCAAATCATGATTTTTATAGTAGAACTATTACTTGTCCCTTATGGTTGAGGAGCACACCTAGATGGAGGCCTAGTTCATATAATTAAATGGATGGAGCACCACAAGATAGTATACACCTGGGGCTGTAACATCCTAACACATTTGTACTATGATCTTGGAAGATTTTCATACTGCGAGGTGGACAATATGGTTCATTATACACTTCTATAGGTGTGGTGTCTAGAGCATATCATATGCACTATACTAACATGATTCCCTTTGATTTTTTCCATCAGGTACCCCCATGCCCTCAATTATCCACTATGAAAAGCATGGCATGTTGGAGATATTTTATATTGGAGAGTCAAATTCGATTGCCTTGTCCAAAGGAGGTCATGTGGAGACCTTACCAACTAATACCATAATGGTTGGATGAGACTTGGAAGCTAAGGAGGATGCAGAGAGACAAATTTCTATGGGGTAGACATGATTACATAGTATGACCCTTTTACTATGATCATTTCATGTGACAGTTTGGTCAAATTCAGGTAGCACCAATAGGAAAACCCTTCTACAAGTGATTGATATGGAGTGCCCAAAGGCTGGGAGACACTAGATGGTTCACCACAAATAATTTCATCAGCAGTGACTCTAATGATAGTGACGATGACATACCCCCAGTCTCTGACACCAATGATGTTGGTACTACAAACACATATGAGGAGTGGTGGACAGTAGCACGACCAACCCAATTGTTCCCCATGGATCAGTCAATAGGCTATGCAAAACCACTCCTAGATCAGAAAGACAAGGAGGAGGATACAATTGAGGATATAGGACTCAGGGCTTGTTGAACTATTCACATATGAGATAAATGAGGATAAGGATTCAACAATAGAACTTGACTATGAGGGATAGGAGGAGGTTGAGGAGGAGGAGGAGGAGAGGAGCCAATGAGTGAGGGTGGTGACATGGTAGATGAGGGTCCAGTTTCCCATGAGTGGGAGATCTATCTCCCATTCATGTTACCAGATCACAGTTGGTAGCCACAACACACGTCAACACCCATGATCATGGAGAGGCTCACACATCTTCCATGCCTCTTTCACATGACAACCTAATGTCTTTAAACAATAGGATGGAGACCTAGGTGATGGAATTTTATTTGTGGTTATGTTTATGATTTTAATTTTCATATATATATACATATCATGATGTGTACTAATTCACTTTATAATTTCTATCTTGCATGTGCTATGAGAGATCTACATTACCTCTACTAGTAGGTTGCTACAGAGATAGTGCCCCCATTCTTAGAGCTGAGGCCATAGACTATGTGCTCCTACCCATCGTGGAGCAGGACCTCGAGTTGTTTGGGTCATATTCCAGACTAAGGGCAACATATGAGGATTTTTTTAGGCATGTAGACCAAGCTGAGGCTTCCTATGAGGAGATCTAATCATTTTGAGGTCCAGCAAAGGTCAAGAGACTCCATGTAGAGGTATCCAAGCTACAAGTAGAGAGAGACTGCCTAGTGGAGGACCATTAGGAGGCTATTGGACAAGCACATAGTCTATAGTATGCTAAGGATGTAATTTTCAGCTCATGATCACGATCACATACCACTATCTCTAGACAGAGGTGATCACTAGATCTCGAGGAATCCAGTATTCACAAACCATAGTAGCATTGTATATATTGATGACATATACTTGAAAATTTTGGGATATATATATATATATATGATCATTTGATGTTTGGCTATTTATTCTTATGTGTTTAATGTTAAATGGAAATGTGATTTATCAAATAATCTTTGTAGGATTATTTAATAAATGTCTCCATGATTAACATGTTTTATGTGATCTAATTAAAACCATTCTAGTTTCTCTTAGATGCGACATTATGATTAAGTATGTTATGCTAAATTAAATGCACCTATGATCTAATTTAAAGAACATTAAATGAATTTAAGGATCTAATCTAACATAACACACAAGATGAACTTGAATAGCATGAAACCTAAAGTAACTGGACCTAAAAGTTAATTTAAATAATTACTTTAGTATTCAAGAAACCCAAATAATTGTTTGTCAAGAACAAAGTAATATGAGAGCACGTAGAATTTCATCTACTAACTCTAACACTACTGCTTTATCATCCACAATATTCAAGAAGATTATAAATAATACCGACGTAGATGGGCAATATTTATAGGTTCCTTAAGAGGTGTGCCATCTATTTCTATTAACCTATACGCTCATGATCCATAATTTTCATCAATTATATAAGGTCCTAACCAATTAGGGCTGAAATTTCCTTTTCCCATTGGGGTAGCATTGATGTTACATTCATTCTCGCATAACACCAAATCACCTTTATTAAAGGAGTGAGGTATGATGTTATCATTGTAACTATGTTGCAATTTTAGAATAAGCTTAAAGGTGCTCAAGAGAATCAATGCAATGTTCATCGAGCATTTCAAGTTGATGAAAATGTTGTTCCTTATAAGTATTCTCATCAATAATTCCTTGAAGAGATATTCTTAATGAAGGAATCTCTAACTGCAAGGGCATTATCACTTTGATTCTGTAGACAAGGTTATAAGGTGTATTCCGAGTTGATTCTCTAACGTTCATACGATAGGCCCATAAAGCATATGTTATTTGTGTGTGCTAATCATTATTGTGTTTGCTTACTATTCTCCTTAAAATTTTATTGAGGGTTCTATTAGTTGATTTGGCTTGACCATTAGATTGTGGGTAGTAGGGTGTTGAAAAGTGATGTTGTATGTTAAACATTTCTAAGAACTTCTTCACATCCTTATTCTTAAATGGTGTCCCATTGTTTGAAACTAAAATAGAAGGAAGTCCAAAGTGAGCAATAATGTGTTTCAATATGAAATAACATATTGCATTGGTAGTTGTCAAACGAAGGGGAATTGCTTCCACCCATTTCATGAAATAATTTGTTGTAGTAATTATAAACATATGTCCGACAGAGGAAGGGGGTGAAATTTTTATGATGATGTCTAGGCCCCACACTGAGAAAGACCAAATAGGGACTTGTGTCTGAAGCTCGGAAGAAGGAGCATGAATCAGTCTACTATGTTCTTAACATTTGTGGAATTTCTTAACATAAGAAAAGCAACCTTGTTCCATATTCTTCCAGTAGTATCCTATACGAATTAACTTTTGAACTAACGATCTTCCTCCAAAATGTCCTCCATAAGAAATCGCATGGGCTTCCTTGAATTCTATGGGGATTTTAGATTGTTTAAGGCATCTAAGCAGGATACCATCGAAGGAACTTTGATATAACACATCAGTAAGGATTACATATTTAGATGCAAGTTTCCTATGGTGGGCTCTAGTATTCTTAGTTGTTGTCTCAAGAAAGGTACTATTTTTTAAGTAATTAAATATCAGTGTGTACAATCACTAAAGCTTTCCATGGTGATTTCTAATACTTCATCTGCTTTAAAATCAATCGATGGTTTCATAATTATATGGACAACAAATTTTAAATCTTTTGAAGGATCCTAAGGAGATATCAAGGAAGTCTCACCTTTCATTGCATCTGCATGTCGATTATCTTTTCATGGGATGTTTTCAATTGTAAATAAATCAAACTTCTCTAACAAATTCATTGCGAGATCTTTATATTTTGATAGTTTTTTATGCTTTTCTTGATATGTTCCATTTATTTTTTCAATGACTAATTGTGAGTCACCAAATATTTTAATGTATCAGGCTTCTAAATTTAAAGTGGTGTGTAATCCAATAATTAACGCGTCATACTCTTTAGTATTGTTTGTGCATAGGAAATTTAGCCAACATGATAAGGGAATAGGTTTTCCTCTAGGTGGAGCTAATATAACTGCCACACTAGAACCTGTTCTACAATTATATCCATCAAAATATAATTCCCATGTATTTTCATGTTCCTAAATAGTCAACACACTCTCATTAAGGAATGATTCTACATTAGGTAATGCTAGGGGAGAAGGAGCGTCAACTAACTGGTTGGCCAAGGATTTTCCTTTAACTACATTTTGTGAAACAAACTTAAGGTCGAACTCAGACAAAGACATAACCCATTTAGCTAAGCATCTTGATAAATTGGTTTTAGAAAAATGATGTTTTAAAGGATCAAATTTTGTTATCACATGTATTTCAACATTCAATAAGTAATATCACAACCTACTAGTAGCAAATACAAGAGCCAAATATTGTTTCCCTATCATTGTATATCATGTATCATAATCAATCAAAGTTCGGCTAATGTAATAAACAAGATGCTCTTTACCATTTTCATCTTGTTGAGCCAACAATGGTTTGAGAGCATGGGCTGATGCTGCTTTGTAAAGGATCAACAGTTTGTTTTGCATAGAAGTTTGTAAAATAGGTGGAGTAGCAAGATAATCCTTCAAACTGTCAAAAGCCTGTTTACAATCGTTATTCCAATTAAACTGAACATCTTTCTTAATGAGATTTGTAAATGGTAACATTTGATCTACCAAGGAAGCTACGAAGCATTGGATAGCCTAAATTCTTCCTTGTAAGGCACGTAATCAAGAAATATTTCTAAGAGGTGGCACATTAACTATAGCATTGATTTTCTTCATGTCCACCTCAATGCCTCTATGAGATATGATAAAACCTAGAAGTTTTCCACTATCTATACCAAAGACACACTTTTTTTTATTTAATCTCATGTTGTATTTTCACATTCACACAAACATCTTATAGTGTCAAAAAATGTCATTGTTTACATTTTTACACTTGATCTAGGAATGATTAATGTTAAAATGAACTTAATTTTTCCTTGATCTAGTGTTGTGATGTGTTTTACACATCCACATTAGGTCTTGGGCCCTTTTTAAGCTAAATAAACCTAACTTTTCCTTAATTTAGTGTTGTAAAGTGTATTTATTCACACCTTCACATTAAATTTAGCAGGCTTATAAATTAATTGGACCTAATCTAGTGTTGTATGTGTTGAACACTTTCACATTCGATTTAATGCCCTTCTTAGTTGAATAGACCCAATTTTTACTTAATTTAGTGTTGTAAAATGTATTTATTTACACTTTCACATTGGATTTTGGGCCCTCTTCCATTTATGACCTTAATATCATCATTAATAGGTCCCTAAAACCCTATATTGTGCATCCCAAGGCATATTTCAACCAAAATATTGACAATATCATCAAATAAACTTAATTTCTTAACTCCCCGACACTTTATCTCTCCAAAAAGGCCCTATGGGACCCATATGCCACAGATGGTGTATGAGTCCCATTTGGCCTCTTTTTAGGGTTTTGAACAAGAAAATATAGGTTTTAAGTTCAAATTTCATTAATGTTGACCCGTGGGATCTAATAAACTGGATATTAGATGGATTTCCTATATAAATGAGGCCTCAAATCATTGTTTCATATAAGCCTACATGATACCAAGTTAATCTTAAGCATTCCAAGACTTTAGAAGATCATCAAGAGAGCATTCAAGATCATTTCCAATGCATTCAAAGGAAGAATTCTTCATTAATTTTTACATAAATTCAAGGTCTATAATTGTGTCAAGGATATCAAGAATCAATCATGTTGTTGATCTAGTGCTGTGATGTAGCATTGAAGATCCAAGATTAGGCATTCTTATACACTTATTTCAAGGTCTAGATCTACATCCTTCATGGCCACTTCATGTTGAATTGAATATCTACAAGACATCATTCAAGGTACCATTTTTCATGTTTTATGTCCCCATTTCATTATCTCATCATTTCGTTTAATTACCTAAAAGGGGTTTGACCTAGGCAAACCCCTATCCTCTAACAATCAACACATATTTCTTCTCTTTGATATGTGATTTCAGGTATAAGAGTCTTGAAGTCTGAAGATCCCTTGAAGATTAAGTTACAAGCTTGGAGAAATTTGTTGGATTTGTCCCCTTATTTGAAAGGTTGCTATCCTCACAAAAAAGTCATCCATAGGTCTGAAATCCAGATTTTAGATCCGAAAATAATGTGTGGTAGGAAGAGAAGAGATAGGAGAGAAGAATTAGATTTTAACCATCCAAAAAGGCCTAGTGGGATTGATACACCACTTGTGGGGTATGATTTGCACTACAATTATTTTCCAATATTTCAGTGGCTTTAGATCAGACACAGTCAAATTCTTGTTTTGGCCCAAAAACCCTAGTCTGGGGCTGATACTCCCAAACTAGAATCCCATTCAACATCAAAATGAGTATTTTCATCATTTCTAGTCCTCATTCAGTCGTCTTCAAGTTTCTAGGTGCATTCCTATGATTTTACAACTTTTTGTTCTAATTTATATACATTTCTATGTCATTCATTCAAGTTTCATGCATCACTAGGTATGAACATTAGACCTTGCATTTCATTAGTCTTTCCAAGCCCTAGCTTGGTTGTGAACCCCTAATTTATCCTCAATTATTCATCAATCACACCCTAGGACATCCTTATTGCAAGATATCCTTCTCCTTTGCATACTTTAGATTGATATCTATAGGGTTTCCTTGAATGTGAAGTATAGAAAGTTTGTTGTCCTAGGTCCTAAACCCTAGTGGCGATAATTTTCTATCTTAAATTTTGGTGAACCTACATTAGAACACATCATTTCTGATTTGGATTGCATCAACATCCTAGATCTTGCTTCCATTAACATTACATTAGGGTTTGCATTAGTTAATTGGTATTCTAGGGTTTATAAATCTTGCATTAGTGAAAGTTCATATAGCTTGCATTTTTGCATCTCAAATCATATAAAATTTATATTTTCACTTAGGTTAGAGCTCATACAAACTAAAAATCATAAAAATCACTTGAAATTTTCTAAAAATTGTGAAAAAACCATAACTAGGACCCATGTGCCCCTCTGGGTGATTTAGTCTCAACCCAGATTTTAAACTGCCTTTTACAACATTGAAAACCTCATTTATGTGCTTCCTAAGCTTGATGGTAACATATAGTATCAATCTGGAAAGTTTCAGTAACTTTTGTTTTATGTATCTAGGTTAATTCATCCATGTAGATTAGTCATCTTTTTTTTGAAAAGCATTTCAAAAATTCATTTCAATAGTAAAAATCTTCAAATATATGGAACATTTGTTAACAATTTTTAATAATTGCATAAATTAGATAGTTTACTTTTGCATGTTATCATCTTTCCTTTTAAGAGATGTGGTTTTGATATGATTAATAATGGATTGCATAAGTACAACATCTCCTCTTATGAGTTTAATTTAGAGTATAAAAATGAGGTCATTAAGAATAATTTTAGTCATCATTCTACTATCTTTCATAATTATGAGAACATCTTAGAGAAAGCGGATCAAACCATTGACACAATCCTTAATATTACATTGTCTATTGGTGAGGATGGTATGATACAAGAAGATACAAGCATAGTAAATCATGAAAGCCATAATTTTTCTTCTCTTGATACCTCTCCTACTAGTGATGAAGGTACCTTGGTGAAAGAAGATACACTCAATGAGAATCATGAGAGTCTTGATTTTCTATCTCCTCCTCCCTCTTGGGAAGGTACTATCAAACAAGAAGATGAGATCATAAACACATTTTTGAACATCACCTTACCTAGTCTACACTCATCCCTTACTTGTGAGAATATTTTAGTGAAAGAGGATGAAATCATAGCGATCCATGATAATCAAAATTTTCCTTCTCCTAATATCCCTCCTCGATGCAAAGAGGATAGCTTAGTGTTAGAAGATGCACCTATTGAGAGTCATGAGAATCTTGTTCCTCCCTTCCCTAATGCTCCTACCATTTGGAAATATCTATTTGGTAAGCATGAAAATCATAATTTTCCTTCTCTTGATACCTCCCCTACTTGTGATGAAGTTACTTTACAAAATCTAACCATAAAATGTGATGAACATCTTACAAGATCTGGACTACTAGGGTAGATATTATAGCACATGAGAATGCAACCTTATAGAAAAAGGAAATAAAATTGAGCCTTCTCTTAATATACCCATCATTGATAAACAAGACAGTTCAATGATTGATAACTCCCTTACCTACGATGAAGTCATTTTAGAAGAACCAAATTTTGAATGTCATGAACATCTAGTTTTTCATTCTCCTAAAAGCTCTCCTCCTAGGGAGGATATCATGGTGCAAGAAAAGGATAACCTTGAAAATAATGATATAGTGTCCTTAGATGAAGATGATGAAGTAACATTAGAATCTCCTTCATTAAGGGATGTTAATATTATTCAACCTAAACTCATCCTTTACCCACCCACACACAAACCTCAAACTCAAAACAACCCTGAACTTATCCTCTACCCACCTAAGAATAATGTGTCACATCAACTGTCATAATACAATTGCTCATACATATAACACTAGAAACAATCTGTAACCAAGAAAAAAAACTTCAACATCCCTCCCATTGCCTAATTCTATCTTACCAGGTCCTTATTTTCCTCCACAAAGTGGAAAAGAGTATGATATTGTCAAAAAACTAAAGAATAATCTTGCTAAGATATCATTATGGAGCCTTATTCAAGCATCCCCTCACTATCATAGCATGATTCAAAATGCTTTACAAGTTCCTATCCCTTACAATGCACAACTGAATGACATAGCAACCTTGATTCAAGGGAATGAATGTTGACATTGTTTTCCACCAAAGTGAGCTCCCTCATTTGGAAGTGCAAAAAAAATTGATGCTTTCATGATACTAGATATCCATAATAGGCTGTGAATAAAAATAACCCTCATTGACAATGACTCTACCCTTAATATGTGTAGTGTGTCCATTTTGGATAAACTTGGTGTGGATAAATACAAATTCAACCTGACTCTTTATCTATTAAGGGATTTGACAATGTAGGAGAACAATCGCTTGTTATGATCACTTTGCCTTATGATCTTTCATATAATATTCTTTTAGGAAGGCCATGAATTCATGCAATGAATGGGGTGCCTTCTACCCTTCATCATTAAATGAAATATGTCTACAATAACAAAGTGTACACACTCAAAGCCAACCCTAAACCAAACAGTTGTATGAATATTGAGAAAGGAAAGGAAAATCCTTTGGCAACATTAACACCAACTACACAAGTAGAACTGTGTAATAGAGAGACAAAGAAAAACATACTGAGGAAATCATGAATCTATTAGAAGATGATTGGGGTTCCTTAGACTTCAAAGCAAAATTCATAAGAGAATACAAGATCATAAAAAAAGAGTCTAAAAAAGGAATATAAAAAGTGATAATGTAAACACAAATTTTTGAAGACCCTTCTAAATTATCCACCTCAACCACTTTAGAAGAAAAGACAACATACACAACACACTTTGATGAAATTGACAATCAAGAACCACCGAATTTGAAAGAAATGATTTAAAGCTTTATGGAAAAGGTTATGAGCTTATGAAACAAATTGGGTATAGTGGAAAAGGATGTGGTGCTAGAGAGTAAGCTATTTGTGTCCCTATAGAGCCTCACATGCAAGAAAATACTAGTGGTCTTGGTTATTATCCCTTGAAAGGAACAAAAATCCTTCGCTCAATATCAACAATCCTACAAAAGATTCCTCTAAGCCGACTTTAACAATAGTGCATATTGAATTTATAAACACTAGTGGTCTTGATTAGTATCCTTTGAAATAAATAGAGAAGTCCTCGCTTAACATTAATGTCATCACACAAAAAACATGAATTGATTTTGATAGATTTTACACACTCCTATAAAGGAGAGTACAAAATCTCGCAATCTAAAGAGTCTTGAGCAAGTATGACACATAATACTAAGCAAGAGATATATTTTTCTCAAAATAAAGGAATATATTCTATTGATCAAGAGAGTACCTTGTTGAGACTCCTCCAAGATTGTTTTATATCACTCCCTCCAAGAACACAAAAGAAAGTTTACTACAAGAGTTCATTTTGTGCATATAATAGATATCACGATCATTCTACTAATGAATATAAGGCTTTAAGTAACAAAATTCAACATCCTAGGGATTATAGTGCTCTTCCTTGTCTTAAATAACCTATTTCCTCTAATTGAAACTTATTTTCATCATATTCATCCCATCCTTGTCTTGCACTAATTAGTGGAAATGGGTTAGGTTAGCCTTGTCCTCGTATGCCACTTGTCATTATCTATTTTGGCTAGTTGATCTCATTTTCATCTATATATAAGAGAAAGCTTGGAATGTGGAAAACATGCCTTAATTTGGGTCGCATGTGATGTACTAAGTTATAAATTTTGGGAGGCAACCCCTTCCCTTTTCATGACGTAGCTTATTAGAAACATATGACTTGGCATAGGGATTTTCGAATAAGCTCTCATATCTTCTACTTTAAATCAATTTCTCACAATAATGATGTTAGAAACCACTTTAAAGTGGGGGCATACATCAAAACTCATGTTTCACTATGCGGTTTTCTTTATTCTTGTCATGCATCAATCATGTTTTTGAGCTAGTTTTGTGATGTAGCATTGAAGATCCAAGATTAGGCATTGTTCTACACTTATTTCAAGGTCTAGATCTACATCCTTCATGTCCACTTCATGTTGAATTGCAGATTTACAAGACATCATTCAAGGTAACATTTCTCATGTTTCATGTTCCTTGTTCCATGTTTCATCTCTCCATTTCATTATCTCATCATTTGGTTTAATTACCTAAAAGGGGTTTGACCTAGGAAAACCCCTATCCTCTAACAATCATCAAATCTTTCTTCTCTTTGATATGGGATTGTAGATCTTGGTTTTTTCGAGATTGAAGATCCCTTGAAGATTAGGATATAATCTTAGAGAAATTTGTTGGATTTGTCCCCTCATTTGCAAGGTCAGTATCCTCAAAAAATTCATCTACAAGTTTGAAATCAGGGTTTCAGATCCAGAAAAAAAGTGTTGTAGGAAGAGAAGAGATAAGAGACTAGAATCAGGTCTTAACCCTCCAAAAAGGCCTAGTGGGACTGATACGCCACTTGTGACATATGAGTCCCACTATAGTGATTTTCCTATATTTTAGTGGCTTTAGATTAGACATAGTTAGATTCTTTTTTTGGCCCAAAAACCCTAGTCTAGGATTGATACACCCAGACTAGAAAATGAGTCCCAGTACAAATCAAAACCAATGTTTTCATCATTTGTAGTCCTCATTCAGGCCTCTTCAAGTTTCCAAGTGCATGCCTTTGATTTTACATTTTTTTGTTCTGATTATATGCATTTCTAGGTCATTCATTCAAGTTTCATGCATCACTAGGTTTGAACATTAGATATTGCATTTCAATAGTCCTTCCAAGCCCTAGCTTGGTGGTGAACCCCTCATTTAGCCTTACTTAGTCATTAATCAGACCCTAGGACAACCCTATTGCAAGATCTCCTTCTCCTTTGCATACTTTAGATTGAGATCTCTAAGGTTTCCTTGAATGTGGATTATAGAAAGTTTGTTGCCCTAGGTCCTAAACCCTAGCAATGATAATTTTCTATCTTACAGATCTTTCGAAGGATATTCACATTATCTTGTCGAGTTAAGGATTTTTCTAAAATATCGTCAACATAATCATCCAAAATATTATGTATGTAATCATGAAATATCAATGTCATAGCTCGTTGATATGTTGCACCCACATTATTCAATCCAAAAGGAATCATAATGCAACAAAATATTCCCCAAACTATTTTAAATGTTGTTTACTATTGATCTTGAGGGTTAATGAAGATTTAATTATATCAAAAAATCCATCCATGTAAGACAACAAAGCATGTCTCGTGGTTGAATCTACAATCATGTCGATATTAGGAAGGGGAAAGTCATTTTTTAAAGAGGCTTTATTTAAATCTCGAAAGTCCATACACATCCTAATATGATTGTCTAGTTTCACAACTGCGATAATGTTTGACATCCAAGGAGAATAATCTATAGGATGTATAAAACCACCTTCAAGGATCTTCTCAATCTCGACCTTTACTAATAATGCTATCTTAGGGTCCATCTTTTTAATATTTTTTCTAATAGGCTTAGAATTTTCAGCGAGGACTATGTTATGTGTTACTATCTTAGGGTCAATTACCGGCATATACGAATAACTCCAAGAAGTTTTTTGGGAAAGTCATGAAGTAAAGTTGCATGGTCCTCTTTTTCTTCATCATCAATCCACTTTCCTATATTAATCACTTTCTCATTATTTTTGATGTCCATCATTATATCAATTGTATCTCCTAAAGGAAGTGCATTTTGTTTCAAAAATTCAGGGTTGTATTCTTCTTTGTTCATGTCAATTTCACTACTTTCCTCTTCTCCATCTTTTTTCTTTGTAGCAAATGTAGTATATGTAACCCATTTCTTTTTAGGAGGAGTAAATGGTTTTTCATAAAATCCTAGCATTTATTTCAAGGCTTCATCATCTTCTAAAAACTCCAATGATGCTTCACAAGTTGTATCAATCAATTCCAGATGCTTCAAGGTTGTTTTAGGATTGCACATAATGGTGTTGATGTTTAGTGAGGGTCTTTTCATTGTTTACATGATCTTAGAATGGAATATCCCAAACCAATTTCTGTTTCTTGTGTATTAGGTTCTATAGGAACACGAATTCCTTGTTCTTTCTTTCTACATCCTTTTCCACTATAACCATGTTGTTTCACGAATTCATAGCCTTTTCCATAAATTATTTCCATCTCTTGTGGGTTTGGTGGTTGTTGATAATATATCTCATCAAAAAAATTCATATAGCTTGTGTATTTTTCTAGATTAGATGAGGTATATTCTTATGAGTTTTCTATGTTGACATTACCATTGGTTGTGTTTTTTTTCATCTTCTTTACCTTTGATTATGTATTATCCCATAAATGAAGGTGTGAACTCTAAGGAACCCCGATCATCATCCAAAATTTTTGACATCGTTTCCATCTCTTGTTTTTCTTCTTTCATATTTTTTATGTTTCATGTTGGAATTAATGTGTTTAGAGGACTCATCGTTCCTTTTTCAACTTCTAAGAAACTTTCAGTCTCGGGGTCTATTTCAGCTTGGTATACTTTATTGTTATAAACACACTTCATGATATGATGAAGAGTTGAAGGCATTGCATGAATCTCATGAATTCAAGGTCTTCCTAGAAGAAGATTGTATGAATGGTCATGAGGCATAACATGAATATGATTTTGTAACGTAGCCTTTCCAACTGTACTAGGTAAAGTAATCACACCAAGTTGTTTCTTTCGTACATTGCCAAATCCTCAAATCGATAAGGAATTAGGTTCAATTTTTTATTTATCCATGCCAAGTCTATCTAGAAGATTCATACTACACACATTGAGGGCGGAGCCCTTATGAAAAAGGGTTATTTTTATTCCCATCCTGTCGAATCTAGCTATTATCATGAAGGAATCATGTTTCTTTCTCATCTCCAAGGAAGGTATCTCATGTTGGTGAAAATTAATGTCTACATTAACCACATTCATCCCTTGATTTATATCTTCCACATCACTTGCAAGAATTTTTATTAGAGGGGATCAAAACTTGTTATAAGGATGTTTGAAGCATAATGTGATAATTAGGTGAGTTTTGAATCAAGTCCCATAGGGATATTTTAGTGGGAGTATTCTTAAGTTTTTCAACAAGATCATACTCCTTTCCACTATTTGAAGGCAAGTGAGGGGCACTAGGCAATACGAATTTAGGAAAAGGTAAGGATGTTGAGGTTGTTCATCTTGGTTGTGGATTATTTCTAGTTCTATATGTATGAGCAATTGTATTATGATTTTATTGTTGTGAAACATTTTTCTTAGGTGGTTCAAGTGTGAAAACAGGTTTGTTTTGAGTTTGAGACTTGTGTGAAGGTGGGTAAGGAAAAAGTTGAGGTTGAATCACATTAACGTCTCTTGGTTTCAGTTTGTCATAACAAGCCCTAGTGGATGATATTTTTGAGATGAAATCCTAAAGGGATTCATCTAAAATTTCAAATTAATCACTACTAAAAGGCTTGAGGGTTAGGTTAACTTGGAAAAAGAGATTTGAAATAGTCAAATAACTATACTTTCTCCAAGTGGTTCATCAGTTTATAGGTTTTTTTGTTTTTTTTTCTAATGAATTCCAAATTTAATCTAACCTAATTTTACTATGAACTAATGTTAAAAAAGAAAAGAATAGTAAGCTAATTCTATCCACAATTTCAATGAACCTAAATTTAATCAAATGAATGCAACAAAAACAATGTAAACTAAAACATAAAGTTATCAACAAAAAATAGAAGCACAAAAAAGGGTTCTAAATTCTAGAAAATGCAGCTCAAAATGCACACTGGGACTAAATTTCCTAGAGGGTTGTATGAGTCCTAGTGAGGGTTTTTTCACAATTTTCAAAAAATTTAGGTATTTTCTATGCTTTTCAATTTGGATGATTTGTAACGTAAATGCAAATTCATATTTCAGATGATTTTCACTGATGCAAGATGAAAAAAAGCAACCTATATGCACTTTCACTAATGCAAGATTTAGAAACCCTAGATGCCAATTAACTAAAGGGTAAGTGCATGGACTGTGATACAATTTTGTTGTCAAATTGCAAAAAAAAATTGTAACAAGCCATATTGCACTCACCAAATTTGGAGAGTGCCAAATTTGGCGAGCACAATATGGCTTGAATTTTGAAATGAATGTTTGTGAACTCTTTCTTCTTCTCTATCTCTACCAAGGATACTATGGATATTTAATTTATTATAATTTAAGCTATATTTCATGTATATACTTCCAAGATGTTTGAGAGTGGTGTCAGATCTCTAGGAGTTATAATGCAAATTCTAGTTTTTTGAAAATCTTAAAACTTTTTGATAGTCAAATTTCTGTAATCAGGAGGTCAAATTTTAGTAGTCAGCAAGTTGTATAATATTTATCTCTCACTCTCTCCTCTCTAATATATATCTCTCCACTCCCTCTCTCTCTCTTCCTTCCTCCCTCTCTCCCCTCTCTCTCTCACACACACCCCTGTATATCATCCCTACATCTACCTCCATCCCTCCCCTCTCTACTTCTCTCTATCTCTTCTCTCTCTACATCTCCTTCCCTCAATACTTATATTTATCTCCCCCCTCTCTCTCTCTTTACCTACCTCTCCCTCCATCACTTTGTATCTCACCTATGTCTCTCTCCCTACCTCTTTCCCTCTCTACTATCTATCTCTCCTCTCCCTCCCTCTACCTACATCTCTCTCATTCTCTATGCCTCTCTTTCCCCTCTTTCTCTCTAACTCTCTCCTCTCTATCTAATAATTCTCTCCCTCCCTCTCACTCTCTCCTCTCTATCTCTCTCTCACAAAAACCTCTATCTCCCTCCCTAACACTCCCTCCCTCCCTCCTTCCCTCTTTAATTCTATATATCTCTCCTCTCCCTCCCTCTCTCGACCTCACCCTCCCTCCCCTTATTTTTGTCTCTCCTCCAAATCTCTCTCAATATTGTCCCTCCCTCCCTCCCTCCCCACTCTTTCTTTCTCAATTGCTCATTTTCTCTATCTCACCATACTCTCTCTCTCTCTCTCTCTCTCTCTCTCTCTCTCTCTCTCTCTCTCTCTCTCTCTCTCTCTCTCACACACACACACACACACACACACCACACCACCCCCTCTATCTCCCTCCCTCCCTCTCCCTCCCTCCCTCCCTCTCTCCTTCCCCTCTCTACTCTCTATCTCTCATCTCTCTTTCCATCTCTATACCTACCTCTCCCTCCATCACTCTCTCTATCTCACCTATGTCTCCTTCCCTACCACTTTCCCTCTCTACTCTATATCTCTCCTCTCCCTTCCTCTACCCACCTCTCCATGTCTCTCCATCCCTCTCTTTCACTCTCACTCTCTCCTCTCTATCTCACCATTATCTCTATCCCTACCTCTCATTCCCTCCTCTCTAAATCACCATTCTCTCTCTATACCACTTTCCATCCTTCCCTCTCTATGTCTCACCTATCACTTTCTACCTCTCCCTCCCTCCAACCCCTCTCTCTCTCTCTCTCTCTCTCTCTCTCTCTCTCTCTCTCTCTCTCCTCT